>OX454264.1:36133863-36585609 GCA_949715065.1 Periphyllus acericola | reverse complement strand
CCCGACGACCGGTTCGGAGGGCAATCGTGTTACCGCGGTCGCGGTTATGAATATTACTATTGAGAGACTAGTGTTACATAAAATTATTTCGGTATATACTCACAGAATTTATTCTTCTCAGCGAGCACGCCGTGGGACAGCATTCCGGCCGCCAGTACGACCGCCACGAGCGTGAAGAACACGCCGTGCGGCGGCCCGGGTCCGCGGCCTGGTGGCCGCATGGCCGGGCGCGTGTGTACCGCCGCCGCGAGACCGATGGACCAAGACGTGGACCGGTGACCAGCACCTGGGTGACGGTGACCAGGACGTGAGCGAGTCGTCGACCCGGTGCGCCAGAGTCGACTGCCGGACGGCTGTCGGAGGCGGTCTGAGCGTACACGCCGAAGAAGGCGGCGAGCGCCGTCGTCGCGCTTCGGCCGTGGCGGGCACGCACGTGCGCACACGCGCCGCCGACGCAGCGCGGCGCTGCCGACCGAGCGTTGGCGGCGGCGGCCGAAAAAACTCGCCCCCTCGTGCCACCCCCGCAGCGCCGCCGAAGGCCCCTGCGCCACGGCCCCGCCGACCGCCCCGGAGAAAAGCGCGCGCCCGTCCGCCGGGGCGCTCTGGCGTTTAGTTTAATGATGCGAAATGCCGCCGCCACCGCCGTCGGTGCCCGATCCCTCGTTATATTGATCAACGGACTGGCGCGCGGCCCGCCGACCAAATGCGCGTCAGCAACAGCGGCGGTGGCTGCGTGAAGGGTCGGCGCGGCACGGGGGTGCGGTACAGCGCACGTACGCTATTTATACGTATAGGCCGCCGTGGCGTACGCGAGCGCTTGCGCATTCACCGCCGCGGCTTTACGGTCGTTTTTTTCGGCGTTCCCCCACCCCCCCACAAACCCTCCCCACCACTCAGTTACGATCCCTCATCCGTCCCCGGCCCCTTCTCTTTTTTTTCCCCCTCGCCGTCCCTTCGACCCCGTCGGATCGGTTCCTTCGGCGTGCGTGAGCGTGCGTGTGGTACGTACGCGCGTCACGAGACCTCTCTAGCGCGCGCCAGGCGAGACGTTCTCGCGCCCTTCGCCGTCGGCCGATCTACTCGAGGAACGCGTGCCGTGCCGGGGCTGGTGTGCCCACGGAGGCCACCGGGAGGCGGTCGACTTCGCACACCTTTGGGGAGGGATCGTGAAATATTTGTGTCAATTCGTCTTGCGCTGTCTGCTTAGAATAATTCGTATACCGAGCACAAATCACCACGACTGTCGGTTGCAGCCGACCGATATCGTATCGGGGACCGACGAATTTCTAATGTTGTGTTTCACTATAAATTATAATACAATAGTATAAGCCGCATTGCATAGTTGTTTAATCATCTTATTATTCAATATAGCTTGCCGTACTACCAGAAATCATACTTATATTTTTCATATTTCGGATAAGATATACGATTTTAGAAGCACTGGTATACGGGCTCTTAGCCCGGACAGTTGCGGTGTTCGTCAGAACGCCAGATGCCTCATAGCATGATATAATATAGCGTCTTGGCGTGACTTAGTTATTAGTTACATCTTGTCGTCGGAATTTTTTCTGTCGTCCGATTAATACGCGTGCAACGAACTTCACTGTACGGTCATCGGTCTTAAAATTACGGCAAAATCAGTGGGACGCGTGTTTAATATAATGTTTTTATAACATGGACTAACCTAACATAATATAACATGGATTTTCTTTTCTTTGCTCGGCGTGCCAGAGCCCAGAGAAATATTTTATTATACTTTTCCTGGCCGACAACGGCGAAACTTTGTTTAGCTCTCCGCGGCCATTATTGTGCTTTTGCGGAAACCTCGATGATTTTTATTGTGGTAGCACGAGGTCGTTGCAACTTCGCACCGTTTACCCGATTTCTTTTAAATCAATTATGTAATAATATTGTTCAGCTTGAGCATGTTTACTGTATTATTATTATTGTTCTTCCTTCTTCACGTCAAACGATCGACCTCGTCAGCGTCCACGAATCTCCGGTTTCTTTATTCGCATGCAAACACGATATTATATTATTGTCTCGATCGTCTATAACTTTTAGTATTGACCTAGGCGTTTGTGACATTGCGCTTGGCGTGTGCTTTTTAAAGTATTGGTCTTCGAAATGTTCCCGCTCAAAGACAAAAGCTTTTGAATCGTCCTTTTATTTTTTTTATATTTGGAATCCATGACTGCGTGACAAATCATGTTAATATAGCTTATATGCTTTTGAACATATTTTTTAAACAAAACTGCTTGTGTACATGCTTTCATTGTTTGAACTTTAGAACGATATAAGAGCATCGCAAAAAAAGAAAATATTGTAAATCGCTATTGTAACTACGTTATGTGCACTCCAGTTTATATGCGATAATACGAAAACGTTGATGTGCTGCATGGAATATTCATATTTATAATATTTCATTGCACGTTCCAATGTAATTGTTTATGTTATATACGTAAATGTATAATATAGTTAACCATAAATCAATTAGCAGAAATAAATCGTTTTACCGTTATACGCGTATAATAAAGACGAAAATGAAGCAATGAAGTGATTAGAATCTTCTATGATTTTTGCACGTGCGTTCAATATTGTTTTATAGCATATAAGTGCGCTCGGAAAATAAACGCGCGTAACAAAGAGTTTTATTCAAAGTTCAAATTTATATTTTACTATTCATTATGCTTACATATAAATGAACGTCTCGTATTTAATTATAATATTAATTAAGCATTATTTAAAGAAAATAAATATTATTGTTTTCGCAATTTTTTCTATTTTTCATTTGAGCATTCTTTTATCGCAATGTACTCGAACTAGAAAACGTGTAGATATGTTCATTCCGACCGACAAATCGTGATATCAAGTTTAGTTTTGCTCGTCTCACAGACAACATTGTACTGCCATGGATTTTCCATTTTATAAAATTGAAGCATACGATGTCATTGTTGGGACATTATAAATTAAATGAGGATGTGCAAGATCGTTTCCAATGATCTCCGAAAATGTGCTAGAAAATTAAACAATTAAAAAGGTGAATTCTATACTAACGATTTCGTTATTTTGTGATGATAATATGACTTGCTAATTTTTTTGTTTGATCAGTTTTTAATACTAATATTTTTTATCATGTGCTTATAGTTATGACCGCAAATATCTCTCCAGTGATATGAAAATGTAAGAATTTTTAACTTACGTAACTATTCACATCGAGTTATTGGATCTTACGAGTTTACGCCGGAAAAGCGTGGGTTCAACACGTATTGTGATTAATGAAAAAATAAAAATACATATTTAAATTTAATGTGAAATTAAAAAAATATTTGCTTGCAACTATTTTATAGTTTAATATAGAAAAATCCAATGAAAAATAGATAGCATAGATAGTTTTTTTTTAATAGTAACTTGAAGTTAAGATTAGTTTAAATATCATAGACGATGGTCGAATGATTAGAAAGTCACTCGATGAAATGAGAAGGAAATGATTTATTATGAAAACCAAGAAAACTTGCTTTACCGAACGCTAGTAAACACTTTGATATCACGCGAAATATTGTTATAAAACGGTAAATCGACACGCTAAGGTCTGAGAGTACTTATTACTTATCTGTTATCACACTTACTTACGTTCATGAACTACACGTCGAAGTATATTAAATATTCATACGTCATGTAATTATTGAACATCGCGGATATACTATACAGGTTGGAATTGTATTAATTTAAACTGACATGTGCATTAAAAATATTTCTTATATTTATTAACGATTAACTATACGCACCTACCGTTTCGACACTTGACTTTTATCTATTATAAGAGTTTCAGAAAATAAAGTTAAAACGTAAAAACAAATACGAGTTTTGATTTGGACACTATTATTCAAGAACAAATGTTTTGTTCAAATACGTATGAAAATATTGACAAAGTAAACTATTGCAGCATTGAACGTTAAAAAACCACCCTGTGTACTTATTGATCTTGCAAGCCATTATCGTAAAAAAATATTGGAATAATAAAAATACGCACAGTTATGACATCACAACTGCGACACTCAGTCATCTCGGATTACCCGGACAGCAAAGTTAATAATATTATATAGTATGAAATACTTTTAAGCGACTTAAGTTTGAAAACAGTCCGCACGGTTTTAAATTATTTTAATTAATCCTCCAGAGTCAGTGAAAGTTTTAAAGTGATCATCAAGTCAAATAAACTGAAATAAAACTAAAAGTGTTCATATTATTATTTACTATGTACTAGGCCACTAGGGCACCAGCTGTAAAATATAATGTGTATGGGTGGTTGTTTGTTTAACAGTGGAATATATTGGATTAGGATAACAGGCTTTGCATTTTCACGTTTATTACACGATTGTAGACATTTTTAGTGAATAAAATATGTAGAATGCATTCCGTCAAAAAAACCTTAAATATTACATGAACAATTATTTGAAAAAATATATCCCTTTGAATAATATACTTTAACATATTTACCTATACATATAATTGAGTGGTTCTTATAATTAACAGATAAAATAAAACACAAGATTTTTTTTTTGATTTCTTACCCTCCCGCATTTTGTTTACTGCTATAAGAGAGTAATTTTCAAATAATTTTTTTTCTTAATTATTCAACCCCGTCACGTACTCCCAAGGGATTGTATAACAGCTAAAAAAGGTTATTTTGTCATTTTTTTTTGTGTATAATCAAAATACGATTGCACTTATTAAAAAAAAAAAAATATTTGAACTTTACATATTTGTATTTCCGATAAAAAATGTATTTATAAAATTTCTCATTAATCGATAAATTTAAAAAAAAATATGAAGTACTTAATATTTAATATATTTAAAAAAAATAGTTTTTATGGGAATATCTTAGAATAAAACTGATGATATGATGTTTAAAAATTTTAAGAAAAAAATGATGAAAAAATAATTCCCTCGAATATATGACAGTTTATAGTCATATTATAAAATTGCGTTTGATCAGATATTATATTGCAACAGTAAGGTTTGAATGCAAAACACGAATACCTATTGTAATAACTAAAAAATAGAAATAAAAATGTTTTAGTATGTAATTAAAATCGAATGACATTGACCATTACTTATGTATTATATAAATCATACGCTTTGTGATTTGCCATGGGTAATTTATTAATACCCGATGGGTATGTAAATATGATGGTTCTTCATTTGGGGAAATACTTATATTTTTCTTTGGTACTGTTTTTATAACATTCAAAGGACTGAATAATATTGTTTTAATAAAATTGTTAAATTTTTTTTAGGTAATATAAAACTATAAACGTATTTATTATTACTTGTTACTTGAGAAATCTATGATTTCATTGTTTTGATTCTAGCGTTAAAATTATAACATTTCATATTTTCTTATATTTTGTGATTTGAATGGACTAAATACTATGTTTTTTGCCATACTTTTTTAATTAATGTTCTACCACTAGGTATTTGTTACTTTGACTGAAAATTAAATCATTCTGTTAAATTTGTCCTACTATAAAATTATGATTAATTGTTAGGTACTCGGGCTGAACAATTAAAACTTAGAGACTACAGTACATACAGAGTGATTATGAATCAAGGTTTTTCCATGAGTATAAAATGTGTTTTATCATCAATTTGCGTGACAATTTAATACTAAGTATTTCTGGTTGATATTAACTATCAACATTTTCATCATTTTTTTTTTTTTTTAATACGTGATATTCCATAAGGCATTTTATATTATTTATATGATCTTTATCCTATATTGTATACCAAATACCAACCGTTTTATTGACAAATGTATAGTAAAATTATTATAATATACCTAGTACCATAAAATCGAAATTCAAATATACCAAATTTACCCGAAATACCGGGTTAATATTGGGTATTTATCCAACATTTTATTTACCCATCAATACATCCGCCTATAGTAAGAAAATGAACCGATCGCAATTTCGTTTATTTGTTTTCCCGGCCGTCTACTTTTTTCTCAAATTACATGACGGTATTCATTAATAGCAGACAGATTTTAATTCACTTTCAAGGCACATCATCACTAATCATTAATATTAATACTGATGCGGTTCGATCAGTATTCATAAGACCACTTACGTTCAAGCTATTGCTGCAGCTTACGACAGTGCTACAAAATTGTATAAATGTAAACGGTTTTTATTCTTATTTTTATTTTTTTAATTCACCGCTCGCTTTGGGTGCGATCGATTTTCAATGAAATTTGCGTTTTGATTTTTAGATATTCTGACGGGTATGCTATGGGTTTTTAATAACGAAAAGGAGACTGTGTGATAATTATCGTGCATCAAACCTAAGTTAAACCTATTTTCAATGACAGGATAGATAGTTATATAGGACTTATAGTTATTTAAAAATGTTTCAAACAAGTCATCAAAAAAAAATCAAAAATAACCTTATACACACTTGCTAACCTTACTAACCTAACCTTACACCACTACATTTGACCAACTGTAAACTATATAAGTAAAAATATCATGTACATGCGTTACTTGGTTCCATCTCAAACGAATACGATAGAAAAACTGCTGTGTGGGAGAGGGATCTAAAAAATCTAAAAAATAAAATCTTAAGAAATATATACGGACCGGTGCGCAATGATGACCTGTAAGAATATATAAATATGAAAAAAGACAGCGAAAAACTGCGTATTACATGCACGGGAATCCCTATGTACTATGTGAACAGGTGGTAAACGATTGAAGTGGTTGGGATATGCGATTGGGGATGATGTATTACATGATATGATCAAACAGGAAAAATTAACATGAACGACCACTTAGCAGATCAAGATACAGATTGAAATATATCGTAGAAAAATGTATTCGACTGCCGCAGTAGATCTGGAGCCGTGCAAATTCGTTATGGACCGTTAAGCTGTTAAAAAGAAGATGAATAATAAAATTATGTATGTGTTCGATAAAAGTTTGGTGACTTAACGCGCACACTGCACTAACGAACGTAATTTCAAATCTAAAAACATGTACCTACCGCATTAAACAACAAAATTGTTAACACTTCGATTGAAGTTAATCACATTTCTCGTGGGGTAGTTTTTCACGCTAATCGAAACGTACACATTATTATAATTAATATTTCAGGGTGAATTGTTCATAAATCATATTCATTAAGTCACATAAATAATTATTATATAACACACACGTATCACTTTACTATATTACGTATACAACGAATGCACAAAAAATTTAATTAAATGGTAATACTCGTACATTGAATAGGTACAATGCACTACTAGTTAAATGTTAAACAAATAATGAAAAAATGAAACCAATTTTGAAAATCATGTTATTATTTTTATCAAGTTGTGCGATACTGCTCCAAATTGTAACGATACTGTTCTGAAGTTCTCATGTGCTTTTATGTTAGATAAGACAAGATTGCTATTTCCGTGATATGGTCCAGTAATCATATTAAAACTATGCATGTATAGATCGCAAAATATATCAAAAATATTAACGCCTAAAATCTACTTATCCGTACCACAATATCTTCGTCACTTGTTTAATTGGCTGTTATGATTTATTTTCTTATATAATCAGTGTTTGAGGAGATTATATTGACTAGATTTTTTTTGGTCGAGAACCAAAGTTTTTTTTATCGTTTTTATTAGGGCTAGGATTTGAATGACCAAAAAAACCTAAAAAGAATACTTAAAAATAACCATAATAAGCCCTACAAATGGGTTAAAAAATTAGCTAATAAATCTAAAAAATTACTTTAAAATAATCTAAAATGCCCAAATGTTAAAATGACCAAAAAATAAAAAAATGTATACGTAGTTACTCATCACATGACTATCGTGCAATTAAATTTGACGATTAAGATAACTCGCGGTATTGGGTTTGGTTAAAAATATGCGAGTAATATATAAATCGAATCAATTATTTTAAGTAATAGACAATGTTTATCATACGATGTTCTTTCTATGGCAGTCGTGCGGTTTCATTTAATACAGGACAAGGGAGCGTGGGCCAGGGGCACGATTCCGAGAGGCACGCAAATTGTAGGACTAAATATTACCAAGTCACTACAGCCTACTGAATGTTTTAAAAATTATTCCAAGAAATTGTTTTCGATATATTATATTTTATACAATATGTTTATTAGAATGTATTAATAACTCTGTAACTGAACATTTTTATCGATGAATTTTCGACGATTAGGCAAGAAAAGCATTATTTAAATAAAATGTTTTAATCATTACGAATTATGTTAAAAAATATTTATGGTTTTTTGTCGTTATATATACACGTTGCGATCGTGGAAAATATTTTAACGTCTGCCAAAATATAATTGAATCATACACAAGGATAGAATCCCGTACACGCATTGTGTAATATTGTGTTTGAAGAATGACGGGCCACCGTCGGGTCAAAGGACAACTACGGGACGCGCCATTAAATTGCCCGAGGAACTCTGCGACGTCTGCGGTTTGTTCACAAGCACATATTATGGTTTTTTACGTCATCGTTAATCCTGTAAGTTTGCTGCCTGCGGGCTATGAATAATTGCCTTTTATATGCGTTGAAACGTTTTTTTCCTTCTTAAACCGACGTTTTCTGGTCCCCACGCAACGTTAACGTCCTTAAGTATCGTAATAATGATCTTTGGAAACTGTTTGTTTTATCCTTTGGTTCTGCAAACTGTATACGCATTCTCCACCGCGCTCCTTCTTATTTCTGTTTGCTTTGGATTTTCCCAAAGCCCCGCGGCTTATGTCCGGCGCAGTAGATTTTTTATCGTCATTCTCAAAAACTTGTCTTTTGTAATAGCTATCAGGGTATTAGTACAATCGTATCGAAATCGGGCTTACTAGACTGATCCGCTGTACCCTCGAAGACCACGATTTCTGCTTTTTCCGATACGTCATACGACTCTACGTACATGTTTAATATTTACGAAACTCGCGCACAAAAGATGTAATACTGTTACGCTGCGTTGTGGTACTATTTTGCCGTTCCCATGGTTTTTCATTTGCGTACTCGGAATCACGATCGGAGTATTTTACTCTATGTATATTGCCATATTGTTTATACGTTGTTCATGTCGAATAATACAGTTTGTACCGTAAACTTGGTTTTGAAACGTCTTCTTTGTCGGTATAATATTGCGTATGAATATGTACCCTTCGTTGCAGTTTACTCGCGATTGTATGCTTCAAGAATTAGCAACTTTTTAGAATTCTCGTCTACTCGTCCGCAGCAAGTACGTAACAGTAAAACTTATATTGTTCCGTGCGGGAAAATCGATAGACGTAGATAATCGTACGATTCACTCGACCACTCATTGCGTGCTTTTCGTACACACCGGAGTCGGTCAAACATACTCGATCGCCATCCACCCGCAATTAATCGAGCGCGGTACATGAACGTCCGATCCCTGGTGGTTTTTTAGATACTAATGTACCCGTATTAAACTAATTTTTTTCGCTTATCGCTTATCGATTTTCACTTTCCGACGTCAACGTTGACCAAATACAACCCGGGTGATACACATGACGTACTATCAAGTCGATATTATTTATAAACAAACACCTATATGTGTCATAATATTATAATATGGTCGATTATCTTTACTCGAACAACATTGGCCATTCCCTATTACTCTCAACAACTTTTAACCCACACGGTAAAAATATCGTGGGTAAACGTAAGGGTCAATATAAGGTTATTGTTACCTTGCGTAATAATTATACGCACTAGGATACAGTAGAATCTTGATAATCCAGCCATTTGATAGTCCGGTACGTCCAGTAATCTAGCTATATTAACCTATACGTACCAGGAAAAAGTCTTAAAAGCATCATTTCAAACAAAAAAACTAATTGATAATTTTTTTTAAACCTGTCTTATCAAAAGATTAATGAAACACAAAATGTATGTATTATTTATATGTTATAATAATATATGTACAATAAAGTTATTCATTTTTTAATATTAGTAAAAATGTAAGATTCAATAATAAAAAATGCGTTTTTATGTGAACCCTCATTAATCTGCGGTTTCTGTTAATCCGGCAGTAGCGTGGTCTTATATCTGTCAGATTACCAAGATTCTACTGTATTTTGATATCCCCGGAGGGGGAGGGGTAAATATAACCTTCGATGTTTTTACCCCACAGGTCAAAGTACACTAGGATATACCCTCCGGGTTCATTCACCCCCCCACCTCCTCCGGTAAAAGTGTGATTTCTTAGGGGTAAAAATATCCCGTCGTACATTCTTACCTGCCGGGTGAATATATACTAGGATAAATTTACCCTCCCAAATCCCTCTACGGTAAACGTTTGGCTTGTGGGGGATAAAAATACGCCGGTACACGTATAACATTATTCGGGCGAACCATTGGAATGAAAAAAAAAAAACCCGCGTCAACGATCAAATTAACAGTTACGTATTCCATCGTGAACTAGCAAAACCGAGCGGAAATGATGGGGCGTGGTTCGTATATCGTATACATCTCGTCGTGTTTTCGCGCTCGCAAACGGCCCGCGCTTAGACAATAGTTATATTATAATTGTAATATAGTTGTGGCCAAACCGTTACGCAAGAGTCGCGACGAGGAACATAACATTATGAGTTTTAATAGAAATACACAACAGTCGCTTCGCCGCAATGGATTTCTTTTCCGGGAACGACGTCGTTTTCGTCGTAGCTTGTATATACATAACACAATTGTTACAGTGGTCGTCGCTTATTATGATCACGGTTAATGTTCCGATCAAAGGACAGTCCCTCTATTTCTCTTCCAGGAAATCATTCCCACCGCATCCAAAAAGCACTTGGTACACGGATCTAATCCATCCAACAATAAATCAAGGGGAAAATATGTGCGTAGGTATCTATAATAAATAAATATAAATGTCAGGATATGCGAGTACCCCTCCGGCAAATGGACCTTTCTCAGTCTAATTTCTTGCCGATGGAAAAAAAAAACTGATGAAACTCCTAAGTCGGGCGAGACTTCACGGTACAAACACCCCGAACATTGTTTTTTTATTAAAATGTTTTTTTTATAACTGCTATCGTGTGTTATCAGTTTTATCAGTTCCAAAGCGATTACATTTTATTATTATTATCATTACACGGATTCATCGTATAGGTCCCCGGTCGGTCCTTCATAATATTTAGAGTTCCTTTGTGTATAAAAAACTTCTATTGTTCTATGGTAAGATCTAATCTTGAATATGGCTCATTTATTTGGTGTAATACTTACTCTACTTAAATAAATGATGGTGTTAAAAATTAGTTTTTGAAAAAAATCGCTTATATTAATAATTTTCGAAAGATTTTTTCAATTTGGTTTCGTTTTCTATAAATATTGATTCATCATGTTTATTTATGTTATTTTGAATGGCTTCATAATCATTTCGGATGTTATAAGTTTAATCGGTTTCAGAATAACTGGTAGGAACACGAGCAATTTACATTTGTTCTACATACCCAAATTTAAAATGAAAAGTGACAAAAATTAATTTTTTTCGAGAGCTCTTCTAATTGCTAATAACATTTTATTTTTGAAACATGATGTTTAATTATTTATTTTCTATTTTTAATATATTGTCATATTTGTTTTTGAGATATCATGTAAGCATTTGTCTTACTATTGTCATGACTATTATGTACTCTTGTACATATTAGTAAGTTATTGCTTTACATACAAATACATTTTTTTTTCTACATGCCAAGTATTATGTACAATGTTTTTGTTAACGAGCTTACGCCCGATCATTATTCAAAAAAAAAATACATAAAATAAATATTTTTATGATCGTCAACCCGTCGCGTTTCTTCTTTTCGCACGCGGAGGCAGCTGCACGCTTTTTAATCGCCGACGCTATCATTACGTCGTTATATTATTACGGCTTCACCCCCGAGTTCGACGAGACGACGACGACGATGACGATGATTTCATATGGCGACGCGCACTTTGGTTTGTTTGTTGACGTCGCCATTATATTGTCCGATTACACCGCGAGGAGATGACGTGGAGTAAGTGCGGCAACATGGAACGGGAGAGGAAAAAACAATTTTTCAAACGAGACGGAGAAAATAAACGATCCGCTGCGTTCCGCCCTCTCCACAGCCAGTCAAAACGCACACACGTGCACAACTTACCAGTACATGATATTGTATATTTAATATTATAATATGTGCAAAACAATGTAATAATATAATATGTTAAAGACAAAAGATTATGGTATTTATTTATCACCGCAGAAGGTAATTTTAAAGACATTAAAGTGTTAAAAAGCTCCCAACGAGTAAATTTTTGTTTTTTTTTTTTTAAATAATATTATCTTACATGCGAGTCAACTCGTTCCTACGATATGCTGCAACAACAATAAAATTCAAATGTTTTTCTAATTAAAATTCCAAACAGTGAAAATATATTTTTCTATAATAGTTATTGTTTTTTAATAAAGACAGTTGAAATTGTAATTATTGTCGAAGTGCTGAATAGTTATTCAGTTATTCGATATTCCTTGATTTTAATTGAGATCAAAAGGACGTAAGTAAAACATAACATTACAACAAAGTTAGGTTAAAAAAATTAAATTTACTTATTGTTAACTATCTAAAATTCCTTTTTATATTCCAAAATCGTTTTAAGGTTGCCGCACAATGGATCGGAACGGAAACGAATTTTTATCATCGGAACGCGTCGGATCGGAAACGAATTTTGTCCGCACACTGTGTCGGAACCAGTAGGAATTCCGCGGCCATATATACGAGTACTTGGTCATTTTGATCTCATCGCTCAAGCTCGACGGTCGAACTAAAGTTTATTGCTACATTATTTATTTTAATACATTTTCTTTCCAGGCATTTTCTTTCATGATTGAGTCGTAATAGTATTTATGACCAATGTCATATAAATATGAATATTTCTGCACTTCACATATAAGTTTTTCATCTGACATATTTGTTGACATAATTGTTTGTGTTGAAGTTATTTGTATCGAAAAAATATTGAAAATGTTTATAACAAAATAATTTATTGCTGTAGACTTTCAGTTGTCACTTGTCGTTGTGTTCACAACTACAAAGTACAAAACGATGATGCCCAAAAGTGTCAGTGTGCATGCGTTTGCGACCAGAATACTTCGGAATCCGTCAAAATAACCTAACCGATCCGATCCGACGCGACGTTTCCGATCTGATCCGATCCAGTGTGCGGGACCTCATTTAAAATTATTTTTATTAATTTTTTCCGCTCCGATCCGATCGGACGGTTTTGTTCCGTTCCGATCTAGTGTGCGGCAAGCTTTACAAATCGATCAAAAAAAGAAAAAATCTCTTTTGACTTTAAAGTTCACATACATTTCTTTAGATTGACTAAAAGTTAACTGTATTAACTATTGTCCAGCTTTATAGCATTATATACATATGCATATTTTAACATTCAACGCCAAACGGTTTCAACAACATATACAGACTTATTATACGAGTCGTACAGTTTATGTTGCCACCTTTGCGAACACGCTCGTTTATCTACTATAGACAAAGTCATGCATTTTTCGTCGTGAGAACACGGTCTACCGGTTAAATCGCCGCGGCGCCGTTTAAAGCGCAGCTCATCATAGCAGTTGGCATGCACGCATTTTTCCGTACCCATTAATCGCTGAGATGACAGTAAACTCTTTTTTCGGTCGAATTCAAATGAGAAAATAAATAAATTCCAGATATCAAAAAATTCGAGGTACTGCGAGTTTTATTAAAAGTTTGAAAAAAAAAATTGAATAATTAGTAATGTATGATTTGAATACATGAAATACTAATACAAATATATTGTTGTACAATGTGCATACCTGCATACATGGGCGCCCATAGGTAACATTTTAGGGGGGGTCAAAATAAAAAAAATTTCGAATGTAAGATAATAAAGATTAATGTTATTTTTTACATATAAATGTATACATGCATGTTACCTATATTAGATTATAAAAAATAGAAATTAAATAATATAATTAAGTATATTATTCGGTATCAGTAAATAAGAACTGCAAATTTCTTCGTTTTATTCCAAACATATTAATGACATCCTGAATGAAATTATCCTTGATTGCGTTTACTCTTTCACGATGAAGGCTCATCATACACAACCCATTTAAACGATCTTCTCCTGTAGTCGAGCGAAGCCATGTTTTTACTCGTCTTAATGTACTGAACGATCTTTCTATTGTGCACGTTGTCGGAGGCAGTGATATAAAAATATTAAGTATTTGAAAAATAGCAGGATAATATTCGCAATGAGCCAATAAATCAACAACCGAAATTTCATCACACTGGGAGTCGATCAAATTTTTATCAATCCAATACTGATACCAAATATTAGATTCCTCTATCATATTTTCAATTTCATAATGATCACTAATCAGCTTAATTTTTTCTTTGAAATCATTAATGGTGTACTTTTTAATATTTGTAGGATGCAGTAGACTTATTGAGAATGCTATTTTATTTGTACTTGAAAATCGTCGTGAAAGAGATGATATTAGTGAATCTAAGTACGGAATAAAAATAGAAAGTCTGTAATAGTGTTCAGCAGAATCGGTTTCGTAATTTGATCTATTTTTTTGTTTGGGTGTAATACGTGGAATTTTAATTTCTGCGCCAATTTTTTCTGCCATAAATACGGAGTTATTAAAAATATCATTAAAAACGATATCTGATTGTTCTCTATTATTATTAAATATAGTTAGTAAATCTTGAATATGATTTTGGACCGAGTATAAATCAATAGATTTTGCCTGCAATTTATTTGTAACTGGTTCTAATTGAGCTGAGTATTTGGATATAATATTTAAAGGAGCACACAACACAAATAAAAAAATTCTTTAAATTTGTTGCTATGGTTATATGAAATGATTTTGTGAAGATACGATGTAAAAAAAAATATTACTTTAAGAGATATTAAGAGATGTAGAATAGCCGCGTGACGTCACTGGGCCGGAGTCATCGTAATTGCCTATCTTATACGTGTAAAAGTTCCTTGCTTCACACGATTTATCAACCTAAACATTTTCTTTTTAAAATTTAATTGACGTATAAATATTATGTGGTTTTATGTGTTTAAGACGATGCAAGAATCAGAATTTCAATATGACGTTTAGTTTTTTAAGTATTAAAAATCTTAAAACAGACATTTTGGTTAAACGGCACATCATGGCGAGCAGCGTGCGGCGTTCGGACTACAGTCTAACCTAGACCGCCGCGCGCCGCTATCTTATCTAATTCTACGTATTTTACACACCACGATTAAAGATATATACTCATATGTTACACACACACACATACATTTATTTATTATAAGTTATAACGTTATATTTTTAAATTTTGGTCGAATGTATATCGTATTGTCGTGTGTATATCTTTAATCGTGGTGTGTAGTGTGTAAAATACGTAGAATTAGATAAGATAGCGGCGGTCGGCGGACCCGTTGTTCGAACGCCACGCGCCGATCGCACTGACACGTTTAACCAAAATGTCACTTTTAAGATTTTTAATATTTAAAAAACTAAACATCGTATTGCAATTCTGATACTTGCATCGCCTTAAACACATAAGACCACATATTTACATGTAAATTAAATTGCGAAAATAAAATGTTTAGGTTGATAAATCGTTGTGTGAAGCGAGGAACTTTTACACGTATAAGATAGGCAATTACGATGACTAAGGCCCAGTGACGTCACAGGTCTTTTTTCAATAGCTCATAACTTATTGAATAATGTGAGTAGAGACGTAAAACCTATACCATTATCCTTAGAATTGAACATTCTTTCAAATAAAAAAAACTTATTTTTTGTGTTGTGTACTCCTTTAAAGATATAATAAATTGTGATGTTGATGTGGCACATGATAGTTGGTGTGCTTTTGTGCGAGTAGTGGTGTTAACTTTAAAATCTGAGTCATTATTATGAGATAGTTTTTCTAAAACTGACTTAATATGAATAAAGTTTTCAGCAAAAATGCGAATAGATAGATCATTCCGAATTTACTTGAGCAGAAAAACTTGTATTTTTCGATGTGTGTGGCTCAAGCACAGCAGATGCATTATCTTCATCAGATTTTTTTTTAATTAAAAACGATCGAATATCCATAGTAAAAATTTAAAATTTTAAAAAATAATATTGAATAATCACTAATGACACTCAGCCATCAGCACTAAATATAATGTCACACAGAAAGTGGACGACTAAAATGCAGTCAATGTTATCTGATACAATAATACAATAATATTTGTAGTACCTATATTGTGATCTTTATGGATTTACCACAAATTATCTGCGATAAATAATTTTACGTATAGGTACCTATATGAACTACAGACTACGACCTATCTATGATGGTGTTAATATGGTGTTTTTAATTTTTATCATTATAATATACGATAACAATGAGTATATTTTTATACTTATTTGATATCTTAAAAGTGATTTCAACAAATAATTTGCCTTGGTAATAAGGTAATATTGTGGTAATATTTATTGAGCTACAAGTTCATAATTTTTTTCCAGGGGGGGGGGGCAAGTGCCCTGTCTTGTCCCACCCAATGGGCGCCCATGCCTGCATATAATATATATATATATTATAAACTACAATATTAATAAATAAATACATTTTTTTCTCCGTAAAATCTGTAATTAAA
The DNA here is from genome assembly GCA_949715065.1 of Periphyllus acericola. Lineage (NCBI taxonomy): Eukaryota > Metazoa > Arthropoda > Insecta > Hemiptera > Aphididae > Periphyllus > Periphyllus acericola. Next base: position 36,568,882 of record OX454264.1, on the reverse strand, counting down.
GTGTGGTTTTTTTTGATTTTGGAAATCAATCCGCCGTCCAAATAAAGATAAATAAACAAATAATTTGTCATCAGAATTATTTTAGCTATCCAATTTAGGGTATATGATTATCACTTTCTTTAAGACCACCTGAAATTGTAAGGACGTTTCATTTTCCATTTCACCATACCATAATGCCAAATGTTATTTGTCTCAAAGGTTGGCACTCGGTATGACGAAAAACGATTAATTTTACACCGAGTAGTCGTGAGTAAATCGCTATCGAGTGTAATGGTAGTTTTCGGGGGATTCCGGTGTAGTCCGAGGTTGCTAAAAACTCGACATTGCGACGTTCGACCTGATTCTACTGTATTCATTACCATTCGGCTCAGAGGTAAAAACGATTGTTGTACGTGTCCGCGGAATTTTTATGGGTTTATTCGTGCACGTGCATTGTGCGACAGTAAAACAACACGTTTATTATTCGCGTAGACGTAAACTGTACGTCGGTACAGGAATAATGCGATCCCGGTCCGATCACTTTTTCACGGAAATGCGAACCCGGTGTAGGACAGACGAGGCGGCGCTAACACGAGCGTGACGCTTTAGAATATTTTATCGTATATTGTATAGTATACATCTTCCGTCCGTCGTCAGAAGCCTCATCGCGTTCAGACTATATCGTTACGATCACATCGGCAGACGTACAGTATAGTTACTCGCGTTATTACTTGGGCCCGACGGCCGCATCCATATTTCCTCCGGTTTGTCACGAGTTTGCACATTTTTCTCTTTTGGATTTCATGATCGGCCGACAAGGCGATCGATTGGTCAAAGTATAATGCAATATTTCGTCGGCCGTTCTGGGTACCAGGAAACGGCGATGACAAGGCTACAGACATCTGAAAGGAGTTTAATATTATTTTTATGGGGTTAGAACAATGAGATTTTTTGTTTGAAGTGAAACTTTTTTTTATACAAAAATATTTTAACCGATGTTTACAGACCATACGGGTTTTTACAACGAGTTTTGCATCGAAAAAATGTATTTGTTGCTCGATGGCGATTGACGTCAGAATGGCGCGCAGCTGCGAAACCCGGACAGAGTAAACGCGAGCGATAGAATAAAATATGTACAAAATGTTCTCTCACGTATTCATATCGTATGGTAGACATTGAACTACAGATAATAATCAAGTTTCCCGGCAATTTATATTATGAATATGACATGTTCAACAATTTAAAAGTGCTCTCGTGAATTTGAATAGATACTTTCTGAACATTTTAGTTTGTTACGCATTTGGACGGTAACATGTCTTCGTTGGAATACATTTGTATGAAGTGAAAAGAGTTGTTGTTAAATAAGAGAATTAACTATTAACAACGTTAGTGCCATTTTTGTGCTATAGATATTGTGCACCGACATATTGTATATTCGAGTACACTCAACGCTGTCTCTGAAAGTCTTGCGCAGACTTTCTTTTGTGAAATGACCCAAATCACATTTTGTTTTTTTTTTACGTTTCGAACATTTCATTTCTCGTAAATTGACTTTCTTTCTATTTCCATCATGTTCCGGCAAAATAGAGAATCATTGTAGCTATGAATAATAGCAGAAAATGTTGAGAAAAATAAATCATAAACTTTAGTAATTTATTTTTTTTTATTTATTTATTTATTAATACCTGCATTACACATTTGTATTTTAACTATTAACCATTTCTCCCGAATTTTATCAATAAAGCTATGCTAAATAACAGTTAAAAGGTTATCCTAGAAGAATTATATTATTCAGAAAAAAATCAACAACAACATGACGTAAAACATACAATGTTATTTTTAAGTCAAATTGTAGTGATGGTTTTTGAAATAGAAATATGTAATTTTTTTTCCGAGTGAATAAGTCATACTTTTTATCCGGGACTAAACATTTTTATTTGGCAGTAAATCTGCAAGTCTTCACCAAAATTGTAGTGGTTATATTTTGAGAAAAAAAAATGTTTGATATAAATTCAAAATGTTACTTAGGCCAGGGAATTAATTAGATTTTTTCAATGGTCTTCCTAACTTAAAAATGGAAAAAATATTTTCATTAAAAATAATCTTATAATATTATGATGTCACATGCATACACTTTTTTACAATGACAGTAGACTTGTATTTTATGGCTTGGATAATGTTGAAAGCGTATCCTATTGGACAATACTATAATCTATATCATAATGTATGGCTTGTGAGTAAAAATTAGGTTGATCTAATACAAAAAATTGAAGAATTTTGTCAAGTCATTTTTTATTTTTTTATCTAAAGCAGTGGTTCTCAAACTTTTTTTTTCGCGTACCACTTAAGTATATTATCAATCAGTTGCTTACCGCTGATGATTAAAAATAGAATAATACAAACAAAGGTGACGTTTTAATAATGATGGTTTCATACTTTGGTTACAAAGAATTTCAAAACAGATAACACTTTGAGGCCGAGGCTCATTGCTTACGTCTATGACTGTGAATCCAATATTAATATACTCAGAATCACATTTCCTTACACATTTTCTTATTTTCATATGATTATTCACATCTTGACTAGCGCGTTCCGATTTTGAATTAAAACTTACTGAACAGTTTTCAGACGTAGATTTATTGTATGTTGCTCTATTTAGCCGCTTATCCATGTTTTTACTGTTTCAGTACTGATATAAAATTATGTACGTTGTGTATTGTAATTATTATAAACACAAATGTAAAGACATAAACCCAAGTATTTACGTTGACTAGCACCAAATACCAATACACTTAACGGCCGAAGAGAAAATATAGTAGTACTGATATAAAATAATCAGAATTTATCTAAGTACATACGCGGTAAATATCAACGATTACATACGATATCTTATTTATTGACGTAATTCCCGTGAAATCTGAGTTTACTATCGGAGTATTAAAAACACACAAACGACATTGTTAAATCATGGCTACGCTAAGAATCTAATGATTTTTTTTTAATTTTCCGTTTTACCAACATTCGGCCTTCCGCGTACCACCATGTAGTCTTTTGCGTACCACTAGTGGTACGCGTACCACAGTTTGAGAACCGCTGATCTAAAGCGTTTTAAGCTTTTTGTCTTTATTTGGAATAAACCGTTTTGCAATACAAAAAATGCTAATGAAACGTATTCGAAAAGTATCCATACTGGTTATATAGAGCAACTGGTTTTATCGTCGGATCGCCTAGAAGCATAGAAACGAAAAACGCATTAACATTGTCTTTGACGTTACAGTGGCCTTACTTGACGGACGTGCGTAATACTATAGACAGTGGAGGCTCGAAGGGAGTGTGACAACATGAAAAAGTCCTCGTCTCTTAGAATTACAAAAATGAAATCACACACACATATTTTATTGCTTGAAAATAACAAGTGGTAAATTTAAATGAAATTTTCAACACCAGTCCATCAAACAACATTTTTACGACGATAAGTGATTAACAATTTATTTTCATCTGAAATATGATTGCAGGACATAGTGCTTTCGGCGAGCGTATGAGCTGAGAAGACCTTAGAAAAACTATTCATTATCGAGACTATTATTATTATTATTTTATCATTGATGGGTCGCGTTTCAAATTTATCCGTACACACACGATTATCCGAGTTTATAAATGCATTGTGATTCGTGTACACAATTTGGACGACGGCGGGTCTTGCACACACTTGCCACTTTCTGCGTATCAGCGTATTGGATACCGGTACCCCAATAAGTATGCGCGTCGTATACGTTAAAATTAGCGTTGAAATTGTATGTTATTATTTTCTTATGTTTATGATCACCAACTAAACGATACAATGTTATGATACATTTAAAATAAACCGTCATTCGTCCTTTCCTTCGATTTCGCGCAGGGGGAGAGATCGTCCTGACGTCCAAGACTGTCGAGCCACCACCGACTGTAAACATAAAAAAATCTTCGAAATTCGCTGAAATGCAACCCTGTCTCGGATAGAAATCATGTTATGCCGTCCGGCCACAAATTCTAATACCGTAGATCACGGCACTGCGGACGGATACTTTTTTCGGTTCGACGCGATCCCGTTTCGTCGGCACGTTTAGCTACCGTCGGTCGTACACGATTTCATTAATACCATAATATGCTCTATAAAAGGCACGGGTCGATAGGGTTTTTATTTAATTTTGCGAAATGACTAATGCGTTATACGTACAAAAAGAATAAAAATAAACCACTGCAGGTGCCACACACGGTTTATTGTTCTTTTTCGATTTTGTACACGTAATTATTTTACACGTTTTGATAACTCAACTCCCTTTTCGCGCACGCAACACTAAACTATTAGACATCACGCCACTTCCGCCGGCCGCACCTACTGCAGGTACGCACGAACCCGATCATTCGAATGGTTTCGCTCGACTTCAAGACATTCGAACGATCGCTGGTGTGCTTTTTTTTCTTTTATAATCGTTTAATCGTCTCCGGCGCGACGATGGAATTCGATTCGGTTTTAACTATTGACGGTGAACATTTTAAGACTACGTACCCATACCCGCGTGCTGCCTATATAAACTATTACTCGCATTTGCCAGGGCATACCGTTAGACATACTTCTATTCAATTAGTTCAATGAAATGTGCATTTCGCGTACGTGTTGATATACGATTAAGTTTGAACTTAACGTTATTTCATCGGACAAAATTAATTATTGTTCTCCTTTCGTTTTGAACCGAGGGAATCTTATGTTGTATACCGATGGCGATTTAACATTTACATCAAACTGTTTCTTCAATAAATTATCATTATGATATAGTATGTTAAATCAAATTTTATATTAAACATTATTATAGACGTCTTTTGTTTAAACATTTTTTTTTCTTTTAACACTATCACTTTTCATTTCGTTCGATTGCGAATTTTATATACTCACAACTTGACATTATGGCTCAATAATCTTTAAAATTTCGTTTGAAAAATTAACAAAAAAAATAGCTATTCCGCATCTAAAAAAATAGCCACTTTGATTTCATGTTGTAATAGGATATTTTATTTTATGCCACACCCTCTAGTGCTCAAGTATATCCTTCAATATATTATATTTAAATTTTAGACTAGAACGAAAAGAATTTGATTACACATCATAAGATAGACTTTAAATAGTTAATAACAACAACTATAGTGATTAGTAAGGCAGCAAACGTATGATTAATTGGATTAGATCAACCAACTAGAACAAAATGCAAAGGTACCTATTCAGTTTTTGAAAATCATCGGCTTGAGCCTGGCGGGATACAAACCACTAATATGAAGTACATCGAAATTTCTAAGCTAATTATGTTCTTACGTGATAATATGATCAATGGCATTATTGTGACCGTAAGAAGTACGATGGAATATTGAGTAGAGCTAATTCCTTGCCTTGTCTGCGTTTTAATTGATTTTCTTTGCACTTGTTTACTACTGCCCATTGCTATTGAAGTTTGTGCGATTAGTTACAACAAAATAATAATAAGAACGCAATCGGTATTACAATCGAGTTCACACGAACTGTAGTAGACATAAGAACATTAAGAACCAATATTTATTTTGAAATGGTTCTTCCACGAGTATATCGTAATAATGGTTGATTTGACTGTTTACGAAATTGCAATACCTTTAGCAACCAACGTCAATGCACGTCAATGTTGCGTTATATGTTCGAAATGAAATTATTTTTACGTGATAAATTTTTCAATCTTAAAGAGTGATGTTTTACGAAGTTTATGGTTTCACAACGATATTATTGTTTTGTATTTATTTTTAACTAATCATTTCTCCGAGTAAAAAGGCACCACAAAAGTTTCGTACAATATTATTACGTTTATTATAAAGTTCTGTAACAACAGAAAAGTTGAACGCAGAACGTACTTTAAACAAGTTGTTTTTCGATTTTCCCACACCATAGTTTCCCCGAATTCGAGGGAAAACTATAAACAAGTAAACTGCAAGGAATGTCGAATTTTGGCAAATGTTGGTTTTTATTTTGTTCATACATCGATACTTCAGTGGAATACATAATTTTTCGTATAACTTTAAGGCAACACACGCCAACAGAATTCGAGAGTATAACAATGACATTAATGTTACAAAATAATAAATGTTCAAGAATTGTAAACATTGACTTTCAAGTTGTTTTTTTGTTTTTGTTTTATAACAATTTAAACGAACATTTAAACAATAACAATGACGATTATTTTAATATAAGTTAGGTTTGAAGATAACGAAAGTATGAATATTTCTAATTGGCTGTCTTTTCCACGAAGGTTTGAGAGACGGACCAATTATCAACTTTATTCAAGACTTGTTTTTATTTTAATTTCAAGAACATTATTGTCTTATTTTAGCTTTTCTTTTGTGTTACTTTTCGTTTAAACTTTATTTTAATATTTTTGCCTCTTTCTTGTACACCGGGTTGCTGTAATACTTCTATTTTAACGTTCGTGGCGAGCAAAACACTTTTAACGGTATTGATACAGTGTGTTATACTTATATCTCATCCAGTGATCGTGGTAAATTGAGATAGATAGTACCAATATTTGTCTAGGCGAAAGAAAGCTGACGCTCAAACATCTGGTACTCGTTATCGTGGTCAGTATTTTTTGAGTGCAAAACGACTTAAGAGTGGTACGGTAAGAGTCCAGAAGAATCTTATTCGAACCAGTATTTCGGCAGTAGGTACTCGTTATCGTAATCATCAAAATAAAAAGCGTTCAAGTATTCTACAACACGCTTCAATATTTACTCGTTTGAAGATCAGGCAATCGGACTCCGAAGAATATCCGTTATATTCGTCAAGCGCTTACGCGCGGTGTGTACACGACAGTAGGTAAAAAAGTGCAGATAGCCTAGTTTGAAACTTTAAAAACATAATCGACATTTCCAGATAAATATATTATTTCAAGCTCATTATTTTGCCATCAAATGTAAACAACTATAAAATAGGTAACTTTAAAATATTAAAGTTGTGTTGATATATAATATTATGTATGTAAATATTCATTTAGTCTTGCGTTTGGATAGAATAAATAACATTTGGGTTCCAGGACTATACATCGGATAACGTAGACTCGGACGCACTTCAAGTACACAAATAATTTTATAATCTACAGGGTATAGGGTCTTGATAATCTTGATATTACGGGACATTTTAGTACTGCCGGGTCATTGGAAAAATTAGTTATTAAACGGAAATATGGAAGAAATTAAAATTGATTAATTTTCATTAAAGAAAACTTTTTTTTTATTCACTCATAAAATGAAAAATGCCAACAAAAAATAAACGTAAACCAAATGTGTTGATGAAAACGTGTATAGATTGACGCACAAATACGAATTAAAGCTGGAAAAATATATGTCCAATTTATGCGGTCGCCACGTATAGGCCGGGTAGGTGACATTATCACTGACTATATAACTGACAAGTTTTAGTTTATTTTTATTATTTCAACAGTATAATCGGAATATTCAATCATATTGAATATGATTAAATCCAAAAATAAAATAATGGCCGGATGTGGTAAAAATTATTTGGAAAGTGCCGGACGATCAAACTCTAGGTAATGTATACCATATAAATAGGTAAATTAAAGACATTCGATTTTTTAATTATTTTTTATGTGTGCAAAATATTTTGACAACCGAGCGAAAGTTTACACTTGTTAAAACGTTGTTGCAGTTTTTGGATTTCACAATATATTTTTTGATAGAACATTTGCCTGCTTACTATGCATTCGTTTCGATTCCGAAAGTTTTTTTTTTCAAATGTATCGGTTAAACATAAAGTCATCGACCACATTTATACAGGAAGTATCTTATCGTAAATCGGAATAAATATTACAGGTGTATATATTCATAAAATATTCAATCGGTTAGATCAAAAATTCAAATGATTTACATTTATTGTATTGTGGAATAAAAAAACCTAATTGTGACTTAATTCACATATTATCTCGATTTTTATTATTGTTTACATCCCGTTCATTCGAGTTTTCATCTGCATTTAACTGAACACAATTTTTCAAGAGGTTTATATTTCAAGTGATTCGTTGAACTACTTGTGTCCGTATAGACAATAAGCTTTCGGCTCATGCTTTCTAAGAACTATAGTTTATACTTCCACGATCATAATTCCTTTTCAAATTGCTTGAACGTAAAAAAATAAAGAAAACTTAATATAATAATACAAACAGAATGTTAGCAGAATGTTAGCATAATCAACAGTTGTTATTTTTTTTTAACATAACTTTGTACTAAACGCGTAAACGTACTACGTTTTGGGCGGGAAAAGGAGTTGATAAAACATCAGGTTACGTTAAATCTAATAGTTATCTATTACAGGTGCACCAAATAAATATAAATATCCTTAGCGTAGTAGTTGTTATTATTTCCGACGAATAATCAATTAGCAAACAAGAGGTTTAGTTTAAACTCGTATAATACGCTTTCGTACGGGCTTAACCGCATCGAGATGAGAAATTTAAATTAATATTGCTGCCCAATTAATTTCGAAATAATGCTGTAGGCACTAGCGTGTACACACAAACAATCATTATATAATACTAATTATTGAGAAAAACATTCTGATCCGGCAGAGATCAACGATATTGAAAAGTATTTGACCGTTTAACTTTTTCAAGACAATATCGTATTGCTAAACATATTGTAAATAATATTATGTTTTTCGTTTTAGAGATTATGAACGTTGCGAGGAACGCGTTTATTGATATTCCAATTACGTATATTTTTTGTTTTTTCGTTTCGCGTTCAAAACTGTCGGATAATGAGTTCGCACTAAATGTCTAGCGTGTAGTATAGTAGTATCTCATTAGGTCGTACATTTTTCGGCGTACATGGTTCTTAGCACTTGTCATTTTTTGGTTTCCTTAGTTCTTGTCCCCGAAAAACTTAACTGTAAAAAAAGGAAAAAAAACTTAAAATTAAAGTTAAACGTGGTCGAGAGTTTCAAGATTATTATGAAATATTAAATTTACTACTCTATTGATAAAACTAATTCATTCGATACTTGTTATGACTCGAAACTTGTTTTAAGACTAGACCTAGTGATTATATTATTATATCCGGTTTGAATACATTAAATTAATCACGGTATTAAAATATGGTCTCTGCCGATTGTTTTAACTGAAGTTCAAAGTTTGAAATTTGACACACGTCTGATTATTTTGATGAATATTTTATCTTATTTATGAACTTTTTAGCGTGATTATCGTCAGATACAACGATTACGTTGGTGTACTCCAATACATTTGAATTTCAATAAATTTACACCATGTGACTTCATCGCGAAATCTGATTTTAAAATAATTTAATTATTATAATATTATTATTTTAATTAAAAGAGAAAATTACGTAATTCACTTGATTTCTTCGAAAGTTTTCGATTTATTTATTTTATTATTTTATTATATTTTATATTTATTTTATTTGAATTTTCAAAAGTGTATTCAAATGAACCTACGGGACCCTGCGTTCAGTGCTCATTCCGTATTTTCGATGGATTTTTTTTTTTTAATTTGTTTTCCTCGTATACCAGTGTAACGGAAAACCTCATAAATTGTATTGACTTGGTCCAAAATTAACGGGCATTGTACTTCGATCCATATTCTACTGCAGTGGCGTTAATGTTTCTCCGGAATACGAGTACATTCACGCCATCTAACAGAGATTTTCGTGGTGACGATGTTAACATAATATTTAAATGAATAATAATAATTTAGAGTTTAGCCGTGCAAAACGGTCGCACAACCAATCAGGCATGAATGGCAGTGCTGCAATATTATGAACTATGAGGCCGGTATGCGAGGATTTATTTTGAAGCCCCGAATTAAAATTACACATTTTACTTGATCTTTGTATTACTACAGCAATTAAAATGTATATTTTAGGATTTAATTTAAGAAGCTTACCTTATACATTGTATAGTTAATCAATCTATTATATTCTTCAAACTAAATTTATGTTCAAAACTAATTTTATTAATGTTAATACTGATTTAAACACATGCATTATACATATTGTTGTAAAGATTTCAACCATTATGAAATTATAAAATATAATAAATAAGAGTTTTTTTGAATATAAGCAAGCGGTTAAAATATAATAAACAAGCAGTTTATTAATACACCTTAAATTAAAATTATTTTAAAATTATTTTTTTCTGTGTTCGCATTAGCAAAGTCAGTTGTTATCTTATCGTAATTGATTTTGGTCGTCCGTTTGGTTTCAATATTCAAAACACTATATTTTACACATTTTTTTTAAAATCAATCTCGACGAAAAGAATTACGAATGTTTTATTTAACTAAGCTAACTGTATCTATAGTATACCCGTAGCGCGTACTACGACCATTATTTTCCAGTCGAATACAACTTATTTACAAGGCCGACGACGATTTAACGCGATCGTATAATATTATACCACGGTCCAACTTAATATAATAGTATGGTAGTGCACGCGTTTCTCGATCGCTATTGTACTCCGAGGCCGCACTATATTATGTTATTATCGTAACGAGTTAAACGCGTGAAATTAATTTCAAAGCGAGTAAAGCATCGCGCTGAAATGAAGAACAACGTAGTTAGGACGCTTGTGTACGTCTAATACGATACCACAACAATATCGGGTTGATACCTAATTAGTAGACGTGCGTTCCATTATGATAATATTACGGTTACGTCGAAACGATTAGCACAATAGCACCGTTTTCATTGTGCCCCCGGACGTAGGGGAAGAAAAAATAAAAAAACATCATGCCGGCCAAAAGTTCACTTAAATATGTTATTATTCTTAGCGTCCACACGTAAAGAACACCGTACGTCTACCCAGTCCCCTCCCCACACCCGCGTTGAAAAATCGCAATTTTTTGTATGCCAATATTTTGGAGCTCAATTCGTATCGATCTGTACGATTTGTGGTATAATTTGTATTGGTTTGGTTATAAAGAAATTCGCAAAATACTGTTGAGGGCTATAGGGAAACGGTTCTACAGCGTCCACAGCCTTAAATAGCCAAAATGGCCAACAATAACTATTCTGAAAATCTTTGTTCGGGAAATTTAGAAAACGATTTGTACCCAATTGTACAAACGGTCTCTTTGTCAAACCCTCCCCCCAGCCCTACTCCGCAAAATTAATTTTCTCAGCTCCACTACAAAAGTGTAATTTTTAAAAAAATTATTTTCCATCCGATTTGTACTCACTTGGTACCTGTCCCTTGGTTTTCCAAATTCAATGGCATTTTCCTCCCCTCCACCCTTCCAACCAGAAAAAATATTGGTGGGGAAACTTATGTGGCGATTGAGCTATCAAACACGGTTACGCGCTGGCATACATGTTCATGTGCGGTATATGTGCACCTGAAGCGTAATAATCCCGACTGTCGTCTGTCAAAATAACTCGCGTGCACCATACGGAGTGTCCCACCGGGTCTACACGAACCGATATCTCCCGTGTTGATAAATATAATCAAATTCTGTTTTTTTATGAGAATCCCTGGGCAAAGGCAATTTCGTTGAAACTAGTTTGGTAAATATAAGTCTGTTTTTAAAGAAGTTAAATAATAGTGTACTATGTACACAATTTTAAATAATAATGATAACAAAAACAGCAACTCTTTCGAAAAAATGACGAGGTGGTTATAATATACATTATTTCTGTGTAATCTAAAATAATTATTAAAAATCAAGAATCCAATGAAAACTGAATAAATAAATAAATAAATATATTCCTTATTTTTTAGTTTTTATGAAATTCGAAGATTGCCATTTATAGGGATTCTTTTTCTAAAAATGTCGATAGTTCAACTTTTAGTTTTCATTGGATTTATGGTTTTTAATAATTATTTTGGTTTACACAGAAATAATGTTAATTATAACAATCTCGTCATTTTTCGATAATGGTTGCTGATTTTGTTATCATTATCGTTTAAAATTGTGAACATAGTACACTGTTATTTAACTTCTTTATTAACAGACTTATATTTACCAAACTATTGCCAGCAAAATTGCCTTTGCCCAGGGATACTCATAAAAAAAAAAACATAAAATTTGATTATCTCTTTCAAAATTGGAGACATCGCTCTGTATGAATCCCCGCGGGACGCCCTGTATGTACAACGGCACGCGCACACGAATGTCATTATGTCAAGCATTAAGATGCACTCGATTGTCAAACGAAATCTCAATTTTCCTAACAGTGCCAGAAGCATGTTGTGTACGAGATACGTAGCAGAAGAGAAATATAAAGGGTGGGGGAAAAAAGTCGTTTCTGTAATAGTCAGTCGCGCAGCTATGTTAACCCTAGACGGAATAATATTATTATAATAATGTAATGTATTCCTTTGGAACGACGTATGTAATTTAAAAGCACGTATAAATATAAATATATACCGCGCGCAGAGTTCAACTGCGTTTGTCTCATACAATATGCGACTACGACGACGTCAAGGACATAACATTATATCTAAATACGGTATGTTTGCCCCGGCGTTTTCTTTTAGTTTTAGTCCCATACTTATTTCGTACGCAGTTTGATGTGTACAATAAAAACATGCACGACAGCGCAGCAGGACTCCTAGGGCGTTCGTGCCTCCGGACTGCAGCGCTAGAAAACAAAAGTCTATTTTATTTATTTCTCAACACGCTCAGATTTCATGCATTTAAATGTAAAATAATATTTCATGCGTATAACGATTGTTTATTCTCGTTCAGTTTTAGATGGAAAAACTAAACTCCGGTCTTTTTTCCATGATATCTTTTTATTCGTGCCCTGCCTATAGACCGCAGCGAATACATTAACGGAAAAACAAATTTATTTCGTTGTCGTTTCGGTATACTGACAACGTTTCGATTGGAAAAGTATACGGTTCTAGCTTTCTACCACTGACTGTAATTTACACATTATCGTAGGAACACAGTAGTTGGGCAAAAATACATTATTATGGTTTTAGATTTGTTTCAAATAATTTTGCAAGTCTTGTAGGCTTGGATAAATATGAGAAGTTATTTTCAACACTCAGTGAATCGGTGTCACTCGGAAGACCCATTATTTGTAGGTTTTGTTATTAGATTACATGTTAACATATTAACCAAATGCTCCATAAGCCATGAATTATTCTCAAATTTGAAAAAAAAATACTTTTCCTGCGAACTCAGTGTTTAATGAACCGTCCAAAATGTTTACCAACGTATATACCCAGTAACAATAATATTATAATTAATATAATATTAGTCCGTTAACTCTTGTTCTAATAATTGATCGCCTTATAGACATTGATTTATCATTAAATTCAAAAGTGATTCTTTGTTGAGGTCAGCGTGTGGAATTAAGACACGTTAAGTTGTTGTTTACCAAATGAACGATAATAATCCTACGAATCAGTGTTTACAGCTCAATGTTATAAATCGTAATTGAACGATTTTGAGTAATCAAAATGTTGACTCAGAATTAACTATTATTATTCTTATTAGTAGACAAATAATAATTAATATTTAATGGAGTTATAACTTTCAACGAGCACCAGTACCAACTGGTACCGGTAGAAACGCAGAAATTCGATTCAAACATAATATTATGCTCAATGAAATGTTAATGATTCATTGAAAAATGTTCAATATTTAGTATTATGTTTATACTACACGTATATTGTTGCAAAGAACAATAAACTGTTTTAATAATGTGCACATTTTCTTTTGTTAAAATATAATACGGTAGGTAATCCGTTCATCACATTTTTTTATTTTAAAAACTAATTACTGCAGTTGTTTCTCATCTCTCTCTCTCTCCCTCTCTCACTCACTATTTTTTTTTTAAAAAAAAAAATATATATTGTTATATGTGTTAAAAATATAGTTTGGTGGACACAATGGATGTAGTTGTTTACTACAAAAAGCTTTATATAGAGTCGCAAAAAATATCACTTTGTCTTGTTCGTCAAAAATATTGTTCTATATGGTATGTTTTATAATGATATAATATTGTTACGCATTATTATTTATTTTGTAAAAAGATATATTATTAGAAAAAAACACATTGCCTCTAACGTACAATGTACACCGTTGCTGCTAAAAATGTTGATAGATATAATACACTCAATTATATAATAATGCCTTATTGGGTTCATGTTCCCGTGTATGTCGTATAATATTTTTATATCAAACAAATAATTCGTAAAAGATTAATCCTCTCATTTAAAAAAGTCAATATTTTGGATACGTGTGTATTCATTCGTTCTGTTTAGGCAAATATTACGTTTGAGATTAAGTATAAATAGGAATAAGAGGTTTGCGATAGGGAAGGGGACTCGTGAATGTTAAGTAATTCTTACCTCCCCTTAAACTGTTTCAAAGTACTGCCTTTGATCCATACTACTGTAATTCGATGAAACACACTTAAAACAAGAACCACGAGTCTCCATTGACTGGAAAAATTATTTAAAAATAAAGTTTACAACATCTATTAAATACAAAAAGAAAAATAATGAAAGTCGCTGTTCCTGGTGGAATCGTGTTTCGATATACTTTTTTTGACAGTACTGTTGAAAACTTATAAGACTTAAATAAAAGTCTTTTAAATTTTATAATTTCAGTGATAGTTTTAACCAAGTTACAAAGTAAATTTGAATTCTCTTCTTTCGTTCTATATTTTATTAAGTGATAATATATTATGCAGAGTGAAAACTATATAATCAGGTATTAAAGTACATTTTTCTTTATACGAGAAATTTTTTTTATCACAAATAAAATTAATAATTCAAATACGAAATACTATTGTACTAAAATATTAGGTAGTATTAACAAATAAAATAAATAATTCAAATACGAAATACTATTGTACTAAAATATTAGGTAGTATTAATACGAAAAAAAAGGAATCCCATAGATTAAGTGACCCACTTATCCTGATCCTAGACGACCATCTCTGATATTTCCAGACATTTAATGACAGTTTTCGTAAACAAAGTATTTTTCGTTTATATGAAACACCCGTAGCTCGTACCACCCCTAGGTATTGACAACTGACTGTTTTGTCAGTTTAATTAACTTATCATATTTTGTTTTACATGCAAATGGGGTAATTTGTCTGTATCTATGATTTACATTGCATTCATGTCGATAATTATTAGATGCATCTGGCACTGTTGTTACAGAACTAATTAAAGAATGAACATTGTAATAGACTTAATTTATGTGTTTCCTAGCTGGTGGTCTGTATACTTTTATCAGCATTTTATATCAATAATATCGATTTCAACACGTTGTCGGTAATAATATATTATTAAATGCGCATCGGCAATGGTATTTCGTACGCCGACCGACATTTATGTCACCGAACGCGATTCGTATCGCCAGACGTATTACTATAATACAATCTATTATTAATTTAAATGTGACTGATTGGATATCCGAATGGAATTGCGTAGAGTATCAGTATCGATATAATCACGTAACACCGATTATACTAACAGTCTTCTATCGCATTAAAATCAATGCCGCATTAAAGCCCACTCGTTTTAAATCGTCGTAATTCGCAATACGCAGTACATTATAATGGTTATGGTAAAAAAAAAAATTGAAACGTAAAGTGCATAACGTATTTACAATCATTTGAATATTGATCCGAGCTGCAACAACGGTTTTAAATTGGTTATCGATTTGTTTGCTGTGTACTTTATGCAATTTTACTCGTGACAATATATACATTTATCATATTCTAATGCGCCGTTAATGGAATGCTTCGTTGAATATTGAAAATAATGATAGGGGAAAAACACCGTCAGGGCGACCTGCTTTTCTGTAGAAAAATAATGGGGCCAACAGTAATACTACTAGCTCTTATAATAATTACAATAAATATCAACCGAGTACTAAATACATCAAAGGGTCTATTGTCATACACCGTAGCGAGCTTTTCGAATTTTAGTTTCGGTGAAACGAGGTTTCACAGTTGACAGCCGGTAGTTGCAGCAGAAGCTAGAGGACGATAATTGATGTAGAAGTGTACCAAACATTTCTGCAAAACGATTTTATTTTTCCATGTTTATGGCAATTTTAAATATTGCTTTCCAATCCTTACCATGTTTTCCGAACGCGGCTGTAAATCGTAAAAGTGTTATTCTGTTGCAAAATATATTTTTTTTTCGAAACCACGCGAGAACTGATTATCAATATACTAAAAAAAATGATATACTAACTACCTTTTGTAATATTCATAATTTATTAGTAATTGAACTTTGAAGTTTTGATCGGTATAGAACAGTGAGTGACAGGAGAAAATTGTTAATGCATCTGCATCCTCCACTTTAAATAATTATGAATAAAACTCATGGTTACTATTATCGGTTCGAAGTTTGATTTTCACAATCGTCGAAAAAATAAAACATTTGGTTTCAGACATTTAAATTAAACGTAGGTATGTCTTGGGTGGCACGCCCGATGAAGTATGTAGGGATCACGGACCGCAAAGTATATTTATAAATTTTTTCCGCTCTTCATATTATACGTAAACGTATAAATCCATCCTTAAACATACCAAAATGCGAATGAAACTTAAATATAATTTTATCTACAGCTACATATAGTTTCGTTTTAAATGTTATTACAATCGCAAAAACAACTACAAATGACTACACTCGTTACTGATTTTCCATAAAAAATCATCCAAACTTTTGCAAAAGAGTTATATCCTTACCTATTCCCCGAAACCATGGTAAAAGGATTAAAATAAAACGATGCTAGACCCTTCTTTAGTCTTAACATAAAAATAATAATCCCCACTATGGTATATTATATTATATAATGCCCTAGGGAGTGTTCTTAATGGGTGGATTCTCCGAACCACGTATTTATACGTTATACAATGTCAATATTTCCTTTTACAATTATATACTAAATTGTATAAAATGTCTAATTGTCGAATAAATATTGAAAAAAAAATAAGTAAAATAAAATTATTATAACTTCGTATGTACCTATATATGTAAATATTTATTTTTGGAATTAGAGAATGGTGTGAATTTGATGTTAATATTTTTGTCTAATATTTTAAATGTAGTAACCGCAATAATTTATTGATCCTTGATGTTGTTGATCATGAAATAAATATGTACATGAATATTTATTGTAGTCTTAAAATTTGATATTTCGTCTTTGATTCTTTCGATAGAACTGATGCTCAACCTTTTTTCTTCGGCCGCCCACATTAGTAAAATATTGTCTTCGTGTGGTCCACTAATAATAATATAGATTTAACATTTCATAATTATGGTATTTTTTAAACGGACAAATTTTTTTTAGAACATATTATATATATATTGAAAAGTATTTTTACATAGGTAAATTAAAAAGAAATCGTATTTTTTTTTACCACAAAACAGGCCACGGGCCACTTCTGAGGCTATGGCAGAACACATGGGTTGGGCACCCCTGGTGTATAGTATACTTGTAGTATTCCGGTTTATACCATGTTTATTTTATTTATGAAGGACTATCATAACTCCGTATCATCAACACAAGGTATGCCTACACTGATAAGCTAATCAAATTGTTTAATAAATATAATACCTGTTGCCTCCGTAAATGCAACTCTTTATCATTATTATTCATATTTACTAGTAATCGCGATAACGCGATTGTGTTTAAGTGAATTATATTTTATGTAAATGTGAAGCGTGTGCGCGTGTAAAATATTTCCGCGTCCATAATGTAACCGTAAAATGTCTTCCCGTCGTCGTTTTCCTGTCGTTGAATTTTTATTATCATTATACGCCATAGCGGTTGGTTATTGTTTTGCTTTTCATATTATCATTATTTTTTGTTCATCGTTGCCGGTCGTCATTGCCGCACAACGAGTGAATTGCGCTTGGTTATCATTGGTTATAGATTTTCTTTACCAACCACTAAGCCATCGGTTTACTAACACGTACAAGTCGAACACATCTCCAGCTTTGTCGATGTGCCAGCGATTCTTATCATCATTACCATTGTTATAATTATCGGTCCAATTGCACGGAAATATAATAATACAATCATTAAACAACTACCAGTGGTACGTAAGTTTTATTTCTGCGTTTTTCCGAGGCATCATAGTTAAATTTTGGGTGGGTGGGCGTTGGGCATCGGATGGTGAGAATAAACAGAATCATGCTAACAAGTAAAAATATAATATAGGACATAATATTATGTATTTGATAGTATTTTAGGGTGACCATTGCTAAAAAAATAAAATACAGGACAAAAATAATATCCATCATATTTTTAAATTAATAAGTATTTATTACTCGTACATTTTTTTTTTTTTGATTTTTGTCGTAAAAAATACAATATTTAACTATTAAAGATTAAAATTAAATACATAAAACTTTATTTTGAAAAAAATAATATAACATAATTAAATTAAACTAACTCTTTTTATAATTTCATCAAATCCTTTATTCATGTTACTTTACTTAAAAAAAAACTTGTCAATTCATTTTTATGACGATTGTTCTGATATTTCTTCACTATTTGATGTTTCGTATTTTTCTGATGAACTAATTATTTAACAATTCGCGATGTTCAAAAAGAAATGCATGAAGTTCAATACACGACATATCTTTAAAATGTTGTTTTACAATTATAATTGACCTAATGGTGTTTACAAGAAATCGATTTTTCTCATCTTTCCACAAGACGTTTGTAATTGAAAAAACACTTACCTATCGCATTAGTTCCGGGAATAGCCATTGAATACTCTAAAATTATCGTAAAATATTTAATGAAAATTTCGGTCGGTAAATATAACTATACAATTATAAATATACCATTATAGTATACGCCACCAACAACAATGTGATGTAACAATAATTATGGTAAAAACAAAAATACAACTGATAAGTATAGATTATTATATTATTCTATTCAATAATGTCATACAAAATATCCACAATAAAATCAAATTCAAAGTTTTATGAATTAACAGTAAGTAGGACAAAAAAAGGATTAATAAGGGACCAGACTTGAAATTACGGGATAAAAAGTGTCCTGAGTGACGTTTGTCAGGACAACAGGACACGAAGCCGAAAAAAAGGACAATCCTGTATAAAACAGGAGGTATGGTCACCCTATAGTATTTCGACTGACATGTAATATGCTGGTATGGTATTATGTGTTCAGTTGCATAGGTACTGGCGACTGGCGTACTGCGAAGTTTAAACATTCAAGGTATCAATAATAATGGGTATCTATGAAAAACATGGGGTGGGTGCTCATATATATATATATATTGTGCATCATTGTTCATAAATGTTCACTACGCCACTGGCATGCGTTATCGTCGTTTACCGGTGCACACGGTCTGCCACCCAACGTATCACGTCATATTTCGATCCGGTGCATAATAAACCCGTAGACGTGATGACCAGATTAAGAAAAATCCTAGGTCAAACATGATCACCAGTAAGGAGCCGGAATCGCAATAAACTTTTATATTTTAACGGATATATGATTACATTATGGAAATTTATTGATTTTCTTAGGCTTGAACATTATAAGCTTGGTGGAAGCTAAAGTAGAAAAATAGGGTGAAAATCCTAGAGCGGGCGGGATTGGTTGATTGCTGTATTTGTTATTTAAACTTAAAACCAATGTACCATTGCTCCTTAAGTGAAAGATGTCAGGTAGTAGAACCAAATATTTTTATAAGATAGGCTAATCAGCTTTACAAGTATCGTTTTAAAACCTGGAAAAAATAAAATAATGTACGTCATAATATGGTGTTGTAGTTTTATTAATTTCGGCCTTTAATTTAATATATATACTCTAGTTTTTATAATTATTAAAATTTGTTAGTTAATATAAATAGATTTATAGTTCAACTTATAGATTCTAATCGAACCTATTTTATAATATATCTATGTCAATATGTTCAATATATATAAAAGATGGTCATACTTCTAGGTCGGGTGAGATTTAACGGTCGAGCGAGTTACAGAGATACATCTCATTGCAGTGAAAATCTATTTTTTTTTTAAAAAAAAAAAAACCTTCATCTAAAATTTGTAGTTTGATTTGAAAAACAAATAATATTATAAAACGTCTAAAGACAACTTTATTGCAATAGCCAGACGATTATAATAACCTAAAATAAACTTAATTTAATATATTATTGCTGTAAGTGAGCATATTTAACTTGGGAAAATTATTACAATATCTCGTACACAATAGTGCACATTGAAAATTACGAGATTTATATAAAATGCTAGTATCAATATAATTTCGATACATCGATAATATGTTTGTTTCGAGTCGCTACGATTAATTTTTATAGCATATAGCAACCAATCATCTTGTGTTCATGAAAAAAAAACTAGTGGATATAGAATGTGATGATGAAAAAACTAGACGGGCTCGATTCTCGATTTTGGTTGAAGTGTTTTGATCTTTTTTTCTCAATTAGTCGGCACACTGTGGGGATATTCAAGAAATTACCACTTCAAAGTACGAGAAAGATGAAATTTTCTTTCAGAAAAATACCAGTTTTATTTACAGCGGAGCAATCCTTCCGGTCCAAAGCCTTTTCAAACACATAAAAAAAAGAAAAAAAACATAATATTTCTCGTTTCACTCAGTAATTAAGATCGATTTTGGGAGTGCAACGGCATAAAGAAAAAGTATAAATATTTATACAAGCGATTGCAAAGTGTGTAAAACTAATACAACAGTGATAATATATTAAACTATTGAATAGGAATTGCCCATAATTTTGATTTATCATAGAACTACATTTATATTTTTACCGCTCATAATTTCAACTATAAATTATTGTACATTTTAAATTTTTATCATAAAACTTCATACGTTTATGTATTTTAACAAAGTTATCTGATATATTTGCACCGGATCATTTGTCGCCCCCGTATATTATTGACCGGATCAAATTATGTGGAACCGATTACCATTTGTGACGGCGCGTGACATTGTACCGTAACTGTTACGTCTGGCGACGTCGATCGTTTGTGCCAGTCCCTATACTTGATCCCAGCGTAAGACCGACAACTACCACCGTGGTGCTTACTGCCGGTCGTCTAGAATTTCGTCAGCTACCATTTGCAGTTACCATTAATTCAACATAACTCTTCATCGCGCATTTTCAAGTGTTTTTTTTTTTTTTTGTCCGACTTCTATGAACTACCGCGACCAGATTAACAGAGCACCCCTTCCCACCAATAATTAACTTCCTCTTCCTATATCCCATGTACAGTTAAATTGTTTCTATTTCTTTTTGGCATCGTTATCCTTTAGCCCTAGCGTATTCGATTGTCTACCCAACAATAATTGGCCGAACCAGCGATCAAACTTTATTAGGGAAAAACAATCCTAGGTCGGGTAAGACTTCGTGGTATGGAGAGAAACAGAGATAGTTCTTTCTTTTTTTTTTTTATTGGCTACACAGAACATTTTTTGAAATATAAATATGAGAATCGAGAGATCTGTGTTGCGATTGTTTCCAATTTTTTCTCAATTATTCGAAAAACTGTTAAAAAAATTACCTCGTCAAAATACCAATCACACTAGAAATATTCCACCAGAAAAGTATGGATCAGATTTGAATATATCGGAGCACTCTTTCTGGTCGAAAACACATGTATACATGCACATCTGCAGACACACACAAAAAAAAATTGTAGGACTCATCATGATAAAACCAATACATTCCTCGTCTTACTCAGAATTTTATAAATAAATCGTCTCATCGCCCATATCTAAGCTGTCATAAATATTTATGATTTGTTAAAAATAAAAACGGGTGAGCACTTCGATAGCAATCAATTTGCATTCCACTCCTGACCACGAGGTGTCCGAGTTTTAGCACCAGAGCGCATAATATTGTCACTTCGTAAAAGTATTACGACAACGAAAAATGAAGATTAGAAAAATTTGAACTAGACTGTTATAAAAAAAATCATGCTATGCGTATGTGCAACTGCTGCTGCTGATGCAGTGTTCATGACAGCCAAGCACGGGACCGGCCGCGACGAGCGAGGTCGTGGATTCACAGTCACCGCGGTTCCTAGAGCGTGCGAAACACACCAAAACGTAATTATTGAAAACCCACCCCGTGCGGAACCATCCGATTGGAAAACGGTCGCGGATCACCGCGGGTTTAGGGTTGTAAAAAAACGACACAACGAATATGCAAAATATAGCATAATAATAATAGGATCACGTTAATCCGAAAATCGAGGTAATCCGAACGCACACGATCGTGCACAGCTATATTTCGATACATCTTTTCTCGTGGACCCACACAGAAATATATTCATAATATTTATCATGAAAGTACCTACCTCGCACGCGTACGTTAGTGGGACAAACCCTTTGATTGGTATAATATGTAGGAATAACAGTAGATGTAGTGTTAACAAAAAAAAAAGTAATGCTCGACCAAACGCGTAAAAATTACAGAACTGCAATTTCAACTTTAGCATTGTAAAATCCAACTAAAAAACTAAAAGCTTAGACATGACCAGTCAATTTACGTTTACAGAATAAAGGCTCTTTTATAAAGGACGATATTTTCCGAAGAATGACTTTGAAGTAGTGTAAGACTATAGCGAAACAGATGCTTGTACTCCTTAGCTAGGTCGTTCCAAGGATAAATGTGTGCACAAAAAGTACAAAAAAATAAATAAATAAATAAAGAGATTATTATTTATTACAGTTTACCGATGCCAACGATTATACGCGCAATATCGTGAGAACGCCTGTGCGTAGGGGTTTTATAGGGGATACGTATGAATAATAATTATAACCTCTGGTGTGTTGTTTTGACGTGGTTACAAGTAAAGTAGAGATCTGAGTGAACGGCAGTGCGCCGTCGAAAAATAAATAATATATTACCACTAATCATATCGAGTTTCCACGTCGTTTTCGGACGTCTCGTGACACTGCGAGGTCTCCGCGACCATTGCCGGGTCCCACGGGATCGCCGTTGATTCGCAGCTATAATACGGGAAAATCAAACGGACAACACCACTTCCGGCGATAATAAGCGAAATATAACGACCTGTCCGCGCTACTGTAGATCGTCTCCAAAAAGTGACGTGTGCACCGTTTCGTCCGAATCAAAACGAAGACCCTACCCCTCCCCTTAGCCAACGAGGGTCCCTATGCGTAGTGCTATCGGCTAGTTGATCTCATCGAGTGGGTTATAATTTGTATTTCAGTTAAGCACCTCTATCAGATGATAAAGTGAAATATAGGACTAAATTATGACCTGGAGAATTGTAAGATTCATAAATCGCCATAGATCTATCGCACAACGAGATTTATCTGTTTATAACGATATTAGTCGGGAAGACTATGAATGACCAGAATGTTTAGTACTTCAATGAGCCACCAAATCATGTTTTTCAGAGCCTAACTTTCACTTATTTTTTGTACAGCTGACGATCTCTGTGGAATCGACAGACATTTTTCCTTTTTTTTTTCTTTTGCACCTAAGACATAAACACAAAATATACAGTCATAAAGCTTAGTAATTTGTGTAAGTTAATGATTTGCATGGAGCAGTCGTAGTATGAGCTAACTTTTTTAAAAATTCCTCCTTTTGCTCATCTAGAGTACTGGAGGATCCGCATTATGTCAAATTAATTGAAGTTCTTACGTTTTGCCGTTTTCGACCGAGGTTTAGGGAGTTTAAGTACCTAGTTATTTACAATTAAATGCCAATTTAAATTATAATTTTTATTAGAATAATACAGTTTCAATGTGCAATCAATTAATAATGTGAATCTAAGGAATTCTGAATTTTGAATTGGTTTCTGATCAGTGTTGCAGAGTCAAGCTATGAGATGCTATATCTAATGAGATTAGATTTTACTTAATTTGGTAATAATTTAAATGCATCCTTTTGTTAATAATGTAAAATAAAAATTTAAAATTTACTGACATTATATGCAATGTATACCTATATAACCTAGTCTTTTTTTATAGTAGTGTCCCAAAATAAATTATCATTCGACTTTTCCAATTCATTTGAAGAACCAAATTATAATTTAAATATATGATTTCCCTGACAAAATATTGTATTCTATCGTCAAGCGCTTCTGTTTACATTGTATATTAGTATTGGTAAACTAGGTAGTACCTAAAATGTTATGATAACTTTTCCTGATTGAAAACTAATATATTCTCCAATGATACTTAAAAATAAACTTAACATAAGTTTAATTATTATTTTGCAATGTAATTTGTGGTTTAATTAATTATAAAAAAATCACCATTACTTCTTATTGGTAAAGATTTAATACGCATATTTTTGGATGTTTACAGTTTCCTAATAGTAACAACATGTTATATGCATCTACATTTTAGATATTTTTCTATACCTTAGTAAAAAAATAAAAAAGTAATACATATCACTTAAAGCTTAATATAAACATTTTATTAAACATTCATAAAAGATTATAACTTGCAATGATGGTATACGGAACAGCTGTGTTGTTAGATAAACTTACTTAGCTCATTTAAATCTAAACAATTGTGTACTGTTTTTTTTTATCAATCAATTTACATCACATATGACTTTCTAAGAAAATATAAAAAAAAAATAAAAACTTAATATCAGTTACCTATAAATGTATTATAAATAATTGAGCACAGATAAACAAAGTTACAAGAAAAGAGTTCATATTGCATTTCTACAAATTTTAGGTATCACAAAAATTGTAGTTACGAGCATGAGTGCAATAGGTTGGTGATTGGTGAGGGGGCTTTATTAAATTTGCCCCATAAATGATCCTTATAAATCAATATGAAAAAAGTTAGTTTTAGATACTACCTACTGTAATTTAATATTTTTATAAAAATAAAATTATGTTTTTTCTGAATAGTAAAAAGAACACACTGATATTTCTACAATATTTGATATGTAAGTTTATCATGATGTGTCACATCGCCACTATCGGTGGACGGTGGTTATGTTAATCATTGATAGAGATGCGATAAAAAGTTAGATTTCGTATACGTGTATGCCACGGTACGGACGTGTAAAATAATCATATCGAGTGCTAGGCGTAAATCAATTTTATATTACGAGTATATCAGAAGAGTGCTGCAAAGTTTATGATTTGAAAATAATCAGTGAAAAAAAAAATAAAAAATAATATTAAGTATCCACGGTTATAAATACACATGGACTAGGTTAGCGTGGTCATTTTTTAAATTGAAAGTGAAATAGTTATGAGAATATTTATTTTATACCGCAGCTGTATCGTCTAAGACGAGCAATATGATAGCGTTTCAGATTTTGCTGATATCGATTTGCGTTGGGCTGATCCGATCGAATTCATCAACAATGGGCGATGGCACTGGACGGATCAGTTACGGAGAGCTATTCGATCCCAAGAAATTCCCATACGTAGTTGCATTAGAAGTAATCTTAAACAATGATCCAGTAACGATGCAAGTTGCATACTGCACGGGCACGTTGATATCGGCGTTGTACGTGATGACCGCTGCCCACTGTGTCAATTCAGACGAGAAAGTTTCTTCATTAGTTGCCCCATCTATGATAAAAGTAAGCCATGTTTAATTATCCTTGTTAGGCGGGGAAAGGGTTGATTGACCGACAACCATTGGTCCGACAGTACATCAGTGCATTGGGCAGACAACCCATGGGCCGACAAAATATAATATTTTAATATAATTTTTACAATTTTAGATTTTTTATTATGTTCTTATATCTATGCTCATCGAAGACCAATTTTTAAAAAGTATAGCTAATAGCATTAAACTTTCATAATTTATTCGGCCCCTTGACCGTTGGCTGTATAGTCTGTCTGCCCGATGGTTGTAGGCCAAATGTCGTGATTCCGATGGGCGCGTTGTAATACAATAACATTGTTCACAGGTATATCTACACACTCTAGAGGGTCAAAAACAGGACGTCGAGAAAATTATTGAACACAAAGATTACAAATCACATGTGAAGGCAGATTTGTGTTTATTGAAAGTAAATACTATACAATTTCACATATAAGTGTATATATACGAGTATATAAACTGTAAGGAGGTTCACGGCATAGTAGTCAATGTCAGGACGGTTGAAACAAACACAGTACGTAAAAGAAATTAACAAAGGCAAATCAATATATTACATGCATTACATTCGGCTGTAGAACACAGACTGACTACTGACTAGTGACTCGTGGGCAAAACCTCACGAGGGTCACTGATAATGATAAATATAACAATAATAGAACGGTTATCGCGGAGTTTTTTCGAGTATCGGTAATACCCGCGAAACCTGAACTACCAACATACAAATATAATATAATATTATAACATTTATGTAGAATCTCCACAATATATTTTTAGATTATATACGGAGGGGAAATACCCAATTTAATTTAATAACTGACAAATTTTGAATAACAAATTACCATATACTCTCCTGTACGAAAATATGATAATGCGAGTAATTTATTATAACTAAAACTGAACGGTATTTACAACTGTTGTAGGTAAAACTGTTTCCAAAGCTAGTAGACTTCACACGATTTTCACGGGAGATCGATCGAACATTATTCATGCACTTACCAATTTTTAAACTAAGTACAGTTTAAATAAGTATACTCATTTTTGCAATTTATTGCGAGTACAAAATGCCTTAAATATATGACACAGTTAACATTATTCATGTGATATCAATACGTGATAATGTGCGTTTTCATTACTAGTTATTCGCAAAATCCCAACGCCCTGATTAGGTACTCGTGTTGATTCCAATTAATCAAAAGTAGAAAATAAACGATACCTTCACCTAGAAAATGATTATGGTTTGGGCGGGAAAAGAAATATTGCCATTTTTTTCACTTCATTTTTCACAATACCAGGGTCGAAATTTCGATGAAAAATCTGGGGATGCTTAGTATACATGAAAAAAAAACAGTTTACATAGGTTTAATATTAAAGATACAAAAAAAAAATTTAACCATTAATCAAATAATTCATCGGTAGTTATCATAAACTTTTATGTATAAACCTTCATTATTTCTACAATGTAACGTTCATAATTATGCATGAGTGAAGCTAGGTGATTCAAATAGATTATAATAATAAAGATATGTACTCTACCAGCGCTAATTATTTATTTTGAGACTCAGCGGTTAACATGCAGAGAAAAATTGCATGTTTTTCTTTACATAGCAAATTTATAAATGTAGACGGAAAAAATACTTTGTAATATTTTTAAAACTATATTAACATAATATGATTATGCTACAAAAACAGAAATAACTTAATTGTTATCAATTTTGCAAATTACAGATTTTTCAATCCATATAATTGACTAATAGGCAAACTGTTTCATAATTAGTCAAATTTTATAGGGTATCATAATTATTTATGTTATGGATTTTTCAAGAATACTAAAACAACATATAGGATTTTAGGTACAGCTATTTAGTATTTAACTGTCAGAAAACAATTATTTTCAATACGTATTCACGAAAACAATTTAGGGGTAATAAGCTCCCTCCCCCCACAAATTGCGTCTAGCACAATACAATATTCACACGATATTTCATTCACATGCTTGTCTTGTGGTTTCAATATTTTATCTGAATATAAGCATTAACTATTTATATAAATACGTACCTAGCTGTCGAGCTTAATCGTCGATCCTTCGAATGTTCTGAAGAACAGGTATTCAATACGACAATACCACTTTTACAATACCAAATAACCTAACCGGCCACTGCGCAGTTATAATTATTTATTAAATGCTAAGATTTTTTTTCTAAAGAATAGGATAACAGTTAATGTTTTGATCAACCTAGTAAACACAAGTTTAACCACTTCTGTTGGCTAGTTTCTAAATGTCTGACCAACGTTATCCACCAATAATTATGTTATCCAAATGCACACGGCTTATGAATAAATAGCGTTATCCAAACGAAGACTTAAACAATACCAAAGCAAATCAAAAAAAAAAATTGAACTCAACCTAAATGTATCTGTTTATATCTTAACATTAACCGTCTTTCGGACACTAGCCATAACTTACAACAATTACACGACTACCTTATGATCAACGATCGGTGGAAAACTCAAATACCGGACCCGATTTTTCTTCTTTAATCCACAAATGTTATGAACTAAACCATCGTCAATGCGATATCACGTTTATATTTTATTTCTTTCCGTGCGCATTTGACAACAATTAAAATTGTACTCGTGTCCGCGGTTTAGTTGTATACTTGACTTGCACGAATAAAAAACTAATTTCAATTATTCCCATTTAGATGAAAAGCCCGTTCAATGAAACCGTCGAATTTGCAAAACTGTTTGGAGATTATAAAGATTTAGGTGAAAAAGGATTGGCATGTACGGCTATTGGTTTTGGTAATGACGAAGTTGGTGAAAGACACCCAAAAGGAAGCACGGCCGAAATTATCCTGCAATCCGGAAAAAAAGGATGTGGATACGGTTCCGCAACACAGTGCGGATTATGAATAACCTAATTGTCATAAATGTTTTATTTAATTTTTAATTTTTTTTTTCACTGTTCAGGATGAACGATGCGTATTGGGAAGAATTTGTATGTCAACAACCGAGCAAGCACCATACATGCCCAGGAGATAGTGGCGGTCCGGTGATTTGTAACGGTGTTCAGTATGCCGTAACCAGTCATTCGTTTGATTACACACAATTTATAAAGTCCGTTTGTGGCTCTAATAACACTTTGACTATATACCAATATATCAAACCATACAAATCATGGGTGGACAATATAATTTCGGGAAATGGTGCTCCAAACTCAACAAGACTGCACCGAAACATGTTCGCGATGATAACGATATTATTATTATGGACTAACATTAAAAATGTTATTTTTTAATGGAAATAAAATACAATTTTATTAATTTTTTAAAAAAATTGGTACGTTATTTAGTTGAGTGATATCTCCAGTTTTATGACTTTTTTCTGCGGAAGTAATTTAATTAATTGAAATTCGGTTGAATTACGTATTAAAATAATATACTCGATGAGTAGTTTAATAAATTTTACTGAACATTCAAAAGAAAAAAAAAACGAAATTAATTACGTTAATTAATCATAGTTTATAACCGTTAACCATACTTTGATAACGGTTACATTTTTAACTGATACTCGACAAACCTGCCGGTAAAGATAACGCACTGATATTGTACAGTCTACTGAATTCATATTATAACATAATACATAATTATTAAAGTCGGTCATATACGGTATTGTCGTGATTTTCGGAAGTTTTAATGAATTTTACAGAAAAACGGCAGATTCAAATTTGAAATATCTATAGTACTACTTTGAATAATAAATATTTCAATGTTTGTAAAAAAATTATATCGATAAACAAATCACTGACATTGTTAATCCTGCAGAGAACGGTGGGCACGGGAATCGAAAACTTTACCTCCAATCAAATTATATTCCTACCTATCAGTTCCTATGCCTACCTACCTACCAGTCGAGATGATATCAATTGAGAAAATCTGTGCTGTTGAACCGTTCGGCAGCGAATTATAATACGTGTATATCGGATAAGGTATCAGATAAGGTAAGCCAGAAAGGCGATCGGTGACGGCATACGGGCGCAGAACGACACGGTGGCGTGAGGGAGACAGGTATTGAACACTGCGATCGTTGTGGTTCATAATGGACATCTTGAATTTTTATCCGAAGGAATTGGGAAAAGGAGACGGGTAAAAATCGGAAAGCCGCTGAATTATACGGAAGGAAGCGAGAAGAAGGGACGGAAACCTGAAAAAAGAAGGAAAAGTATCGGTTGAATTAAATAAATTTGCGACCGATGGGAGAGAGGGGAGGGCAGAGAATTGTTTTATATAATAGACTAATAATATCGAGTATCCACGTTGTTTTCGGACGTCTCGTGACACTGCTAGGTGTCCGAAACCATGGCCAGGTCCCATGGGATCGCCATTGATTCGCAGCTATAATACGATCTGTCGGCAAAATCAAACGGATTACAGGACTTCCGACGATAATAAGCCAAACATGACGACCCGTCCGTGCTACTGCTCGTCTCACGAAAGTGACGTGTGCACTGTTTCATTAGAATCGAAATAAAGACATCCCCCCACCACTTAGCCAACGATGCTCCCATTGCGTAGTTGCTATCAATTAGTCACTCTCATCGAGTGGCTTATAATTTGTATTTAAGTCAATCACCTAAATCACATGTAATAGTGAAATATTGGAATATATGACCTGGCGAAATATAAGATTCATAAATCGGCATAGTCATTTATCTGTTTATAACAATATAAGATGGAAAGACTATGTACGACCAAAATGTATATTATTTTTTTTAGATACTACCTACTGTTAGGTATAAGTAAAATGTAATATTTTCATAAAAATAAAATTATATTCTTGCTTAACAGTATAAAGAATATACAGATATTGTTACAATATTTGAATAATAAGTTTTTCATAATGTGCCACATCGCCACTGTCGGTGGTCATATATATTTTATCAACGATAGAGGAACATAGGTACGATAAATAGTTAGATTTCGTATACGTGTATGCCACGGTACGGACGTGTAAAATAACCATATCCGGCGCTAGGCGTAAATCACTTTTATATTATAATATCAGAAGGGTGCTGCAAAGCTTATGGTTTGAAAATAATCAGTCGATAAAATAAGAAATAAAAAAAACAATAAAATCAAATCAAGTATCCACGGTTATAAATACATATGGACTAGGTTAACGTGGTCATTGTTGATTTCAAAGTGAAATAGTTATTAGAAGATTTATTTCAAGCCGCAGCTGTATCATCTAAGACGAGCAACATGACAGCGTTTCAGATTTTGCTGATTTCGATGTGCGTTGGGCTGATCCGATCGAATTCCACAACAACGGACAAAGGCACGGGGCGGATCAGTCACGGCACGCCATTCGACCCCAAACAATTCCCTTATGTTGTGATATTAGGAACACTCTTAGACCCTCCAACAAAAACCGGATACTGCACGGGCACGTTGGTATCGGAGTTGTTCGTGATAACCGCAACCCACTGTGTCGTGGACGTGCCCGAAAAACAGTTTGTAAAACGTGCCACGTCTAGGATGACGGTAAACCGTGTTTAATTGTTCATGTTAGGTGAGTAGTGTACTACGATAATATTGTTTACAGGTATGGTTACACAGTCCAAACGGTGAAAAACGCAACGTCGAGAAAACTTATGTACCCGAAAGTTACACAGAGTTTAAGAAGTCAGATGTGTCTTTGTTGAAGGTAAATAATAGAAAATTTCAAATATAAGTATATACATTTAGTTATTACACGAAGGGGTAGTACCCACTCGCATTTAATAACTGAAAACATTTTTGAATAATATATTTCCGTATACACTCCTGTACGATAATATGATCGTACGAGTACCATTTGCCGTACCTGAATCTGAACGGCTACATACAACTTTTGTATTTAAAACTGTTTCCAAAGCTAGTAGACTTCACACGATTTTCACGAGAGATCGATCGTACA
The DNA here is from genome assembly GCA_949715065.1 of Periphyllus acericola. Taxonomy (NCBI): domain Eukaryota; kingdom Metazoa; phylum Arthropoda; class Insecta; order Hemiptera; family Aphididae; genus Periphyllus; species Periphyllus acericola. The sequence continues at coordinate 36,537,305 of OX454264.1, read as the reverse complement.
ATATTCATGCACTTGCACATTTTTAAACTAAGTACAGTTAGAATACGTAAACTCATTTTTGAAATTTATTGCGAGTACAAAATGCCCTAATATGTGACACAGTTACGTTATTCATGTGATATCAATAAGTGATAAGGTACCTTTTCATTAACAGTTTATCACGAATTCTCAAAATCCCAATTACCCTGATTAGGTATTAGTGTTGATTCCAATTTATCTAGAAGTAGAAAGAGAAATTGTTCATTAACTTCACCTAGAAAGTGATTTATTTTAATTATAATTTTTGGTTTACAGAACGTACTCGTTTTGTGGTTTCAATATTTTATCTGAATATTAGAATTAACTTATATTTATATATATATCTATATATACGTAACTGTAACTGTCATTAGAATGTTATAAAGAACAGATATTCAATACGACAATACCACTATTACCATACCACTTAACTTAACCGGGCACTGCACAGATAATTATTTATTGAATGCTATGATATTTTTCTAAATAAGAGGAATACAGTCAATGTAAGATCAACTAACTAATCACAAATTTAGCCACATATTTTGGCTGATTTTTAAATTTCTGACAGCTTTATCCACCAATAATTAACATTATCCTAATGCATACGGCTAATAAATGAATAGCGTTATTCAAACGAATACTTAAAAGACACATTATTTTGGACCCAACTTAAGTTTAGCCGTTCATGTCTTAACATCAACCGTCTTTCGGATACAAGCCTTAACACACACACATAACACGACTAACTTGAGATCAACGATCAATGGACAACTCTAATACAAGGGCCGCGTTTTCTTCTTCACATATGCTATGAACCAAACCATCGTTAATGCGATGCCACGTTAATATATTTCTATCTCTGAACGTTTGGCAACAATAAAATTGTACTCTTGTCCGCGATTTAGTTGTATACTTGACTTGGACGAATAAAAAACTAATTTCAACAACTTTCCATTTAGCTACAAAGCAGGTTCAATGAAACCGTCGAATTCGTAAAACTGTATGGTGATTCCAGCGATTTAGGTGCAAAAGGAATGCAATGTACGGCTATTGGTTTTGGTATTAACGAAGATGAAAAAAGACAAAGAGAAGGAATGACGGCTGAAATTCTCCTGCAATCCGGAAAAGAAGGATGTGGATATGGTTCCGGAGCACAGTGCGGATATATGAATAACCTAATTGCTATTGTGATTTCTTGATTGTTTTTTTTTTTCAATATCCAGAATGGCAGATGGGTATTGGGAAGAATTTTTATGTCAACGACCAAACGAGCAGCAAACATGTCCAGGAGATAGTGGCGGCCCGGTTATTTGTAACGGAGTTCAATATGCCACATCCAGCCATTCGTTTGATTACATAAACGGTGGCAAAATCGTTTGTGGCTCTAATAACACGTTGGCTGTATACCAATATCTCAAACCATACAAATCATGGATAGACAATATCGTTTCGGGAAATGGTGCTCCGAACTCAACAGGACTGTACAGAAACATGTTCGCGATGATAACCATATTATTATTATGGACTAACATTAAAAATGTTATTTTTTAATGGAAAATAAAATAAAATTTTATTAATTGATTTAAATATTGATTCGTTATTTATTTGAGTAATATCTCCAGTTATATGAATATTTTCTACGTAAGTAAATGAATTAATTGAAATTCGGTTGAATTACGTATTAAAATAATATACTCGATGAGTAGTTAAATAAATTTTACTGAACATTCAAAAAGAAAAAAAAAACGAAATTAATTACGTTAATTAATCATAGTTTATAACCGTTAACCATACTTTGATAACGGTTACATTTTTAACTGATACTCGACAAACCTGGCTGTAATGATATCGCACTGATATTGTACAGTCTACTGAATTTATATTATAACATAATACACAATTATTAATTTCGGTCATATACGGTATTGTCGTGTTTTTCCGAAGTTTTAATGAATTTTACAGAAAAACGGCAGATTCATAATTGAAATGTATATAGTCATTTTAAAAAAAATAACTGGTGCTTGCCTTTTTAAAATCGAAAGTTGAAGCTTTTTACTTGTAAAATAAGAATGGGTATATATTTAAAATATCTACAAATATTCGTATTATAATATTATACGTCATATAAATTTGCCAAAATCAAAATTTGGGAATTGATATTAGTGTGGGGGGGAGATGCAATGCGTCTTGGCTCCAAACTTATTGAACACCCTGTACATACCCGGAGCACCGCGGCAAAACTATAGAGTTGATCTCGAGCCCCCACGATTCCTCGACTAAACGTTCTTGAGATAAGAAGAAATTATATTTGAAAAAGAAAAAAACATGAGCCACTATTCTCGCTGGGGTAATAAACTCGCCGACCTCCCCTCCCACACCGTTATACATCCTGATGGGACGACGTTTCGTTTCCATTGTCCATAAAAAAGTGAATGTTCTTTTTTTATGCACTTTCTATAAAAAAAAAATCACGTTTTGTTTATGATTTCAGAAGTGTGTTTATCATTTGTTTTTGAATTAGTGTTCTTGTATTGACATGAACTTCAGAATTCGATTTGGGAGCTTTGGACAATTTCGATTTTGTTCACGAATAATTCCGTCTCTGGTTAACTTTGTGTCTTTACATTTTAATCTCGATGTCGCTTGTACATTATTGGTTAGGTATTTTAAGTTTTATTAATTTTCAGGGACTATCAGTAATATACTAAGGTCGCTTTCGTTGTATTCTGTTAGTTTGTCGATCGATCATTTTGGTGTCGATTTATTCATGTGAATGTGACTTTTGCAAAAAAGTATTTAACGCCAATTGTGTATAATTTTGTTTTATACGTTTTCTCGGTGCTTTTCCATTCAATTTCTCTGGGTTTTAATTATGTCTATTTATTTAGGATATTTATAATTATTTTTACTAATAGCACATTTTTTTTTTTTTTGGCGTATGTAACAATAATCTCATTTGCTATTTTTAATTATAACTCATTCAGTGTTTACTTTAAAATTGATCTATATAATTCAATTACGCTCCATGGGTCAAGATTTTAGCTTTAAAATACAATATTTAAATTTAAATGATACAATAAAAATACAAATTTAAAATGACAAAGTAGCTTACGAGAAAAATACTAAACAATAATTAACAAAAAACTATATATATATACTCGTATATATAATATATATAGATATAATTATAATAATAAGAATCAAAACTTATGAGTTTATAATTATTTAATGACCATTTTATTTTTTTTTAATTAAGTTAAATTATTAAAGTTAAAATCAAAATTATGAATAGAACTACACTAAGGTAACATTCGATTGAATATAAACATATCATAGTACCATGATTATTATAAGTATTTATTCAGCATAAAACAATGTCATTATTACATTAAAACTTAATCACAAGTATACATACATACATTATACGCGAATAATTGATTTTATTGATTACATTGATAAGATGATACGCATACCAACCGAGCTATGATCGCAATTGATATAAGCACTTCTCATAGACTATATAAAAAAAAAACGTATACAGCTATAATATAACTAAGTACATTAACTGTAGTATAAAGTAGTAAATATAGTATTGACCCTAATTTACATAAACATTACGTTTTCACGACGGATCGGAAGGGTTTGGTTTTTCACGTTTCTACCTCTTGGGCTATACCCATACCCACCGAATAGTTTATAGGTATATAATTTTTATGATAATTAAATTTGTGACAGTAGTACAGTACACATATACCGTCCGTATACCGTATGCCCATATATCTACGTAACTTAAATAGTAATATTATGAAATATATTTAAATAATGCGTAACATAATTATTAATTATTAACTTTAAACGGTCATATTGTTGAAAAACAAAAACTATAAATTATACATCCTTACATATGTAGATAGTCATGGTTTAACTATAGGAACGTATGATACAATCGAAAAAAATCACTTTTTAGCACAGGTATATTTGGTTATTACTAAAATTACATACATATTACTCATTATCAAGTAGAATAAATTAATGGACGAGAAACGCTCTCATTTGTGGTCTGGACAATGTTCACAGTCAAGTGATTTATTCATACGTTATCTATTGATTAGCGGTTTACGAGCGGAAAAACAATAAAATAATTTTACATGTAATTCGCATCACAATATTGGACACTAATAACACCGAAAACGACAGTTATTATGACTTTTTCGATTTTTAATATTTAAAAATTTACCGTTTACACTACAGGTGGTCCGTGTTCGTTGCACAGTATTTATTGTTATTTTTCATCCTTTATCCGTTCACGGAGATCCGGTCGACAAAATGAATACTATTGACGCGCTGTCTACATTTGCCAGACAACTGATGTCGTGTTCTACGTCCGTGTACGGACTCTGACCACGCGTATACTACGTCCGCAATTCATTAACACATGCGCGATTCGCATACCCTTTTACGAAACGTACACGATGGATAGTGTTTGTAAAGGACAATAGTCGCATGGGTTCAACTGAAGTCGTCTGTAACGTATAACCGAGGATGCGACGTTTTCGATGAGCAATAGAATGTAATTTCCCCGTAGAGAGGGTTTATGTGATCGGCATATATGTGTGCTGGAAATCGGGACCGCCGGAATACCGTGTCTTAGTGGTTCGCTTCCCCGGTGTATATAGGAGGGTACGGACGGTTCACGTCGTTTAAGGAGGTCACGTTGGGACGCCAAGAGAGAGAGAGAGAGAGAGAGAGAGAGAGAGAGAGTAGGAGCCCCGAAATTAATTAAGGCAGAGCGCCGACTCGGTTCGACAGCACGGTCTACAAACGGTTTAAAACTACTTCGAGCTACTTCAAGTTAAACAAGCACCTGCAACGTTGGGCACGGATTCGATAAACCACCACTTCAGCGCGACAAGACAGTCATCATCGTGAGTTATGTGGGTGATACTAACGAGACTTAACCGGTAAACATCGAAAACTTGTAGCGGACGCGTTCGAAGCAGTGAACAAATTCGAAAACATGTTTTATGACAATGATTCACATAACATGAAGACAAATGAGCGTCTGAGGTGGAAAAATTGGCTGTGCAATGTGCAATAACTGTTTTTTACGTTTTTATGGCTGGAAAATCGAAAATAGTTCTAAGCCATTTATTATATAACCTACTTTAATCGCTTTACAACCACTTTTATACAGGGTTAGGATTAAAGGCAAAAGTTTCATCATTCCCACTATTTGCATCACGCTTGCAATCATTTTTCAACCTAACATTATTTTTTTTTTTATCGGCTACAAAATAAATTGTGCCATAAGTATTAAAACTGAAAGATTTATGAATTTAAAGAAAAATGTTTAAAGAAAAATGTTGCTGATTTTCGTGGCTTGGTCGAGTTTTGTCACAATTAAGTATTCAAACGCTCATAAAACTTTTTTTTTTATATTGCTCTAAGGTTTTTCCCTCTGTATATTAAATTTAATATTACATTTTCAAGACTTTTTTTAAATTCAAAATAATTTTATCGTTATTTTACAAAAAAAAGAAAGGCTTTGAAAACACAAACATTTCAAATATCTATAAATTGGTCAACAGTAAAAGAAATCTTTAGAAAATGTAACCGTCTATAGAAAACAACGCCGTGAGCATAAAATAAAAATGAATATTCAAAGTCACCACGATTATTATTATTTGAGCGGCGACGGATAAATTAAATCGATTTCGTCGAAAACTAGTGCGCCGTAAATGTTACCGTTTTATCGTCGTAATATTTTGTCCGTTTTTCTCAACAATCACCCAGAAAACTGTCGCGAAAATTTCTAACTGTTCAAGCAAGATGTTACCCCAGAACCATGTTCATGCCATCGACCTTTTTTTTTCTCCTCTTCATCCGGGGGATCAGGTGAGAACAGTTTATCATAGTGGTGCCCAACCCGCGAAGGTATTTTATGTGGCCCGTTACGAATTTTCTAAGATAAAAACAATTTTAAAAATGTATTAAATAATTTTTAAATTATTTATTTTCATATATTATTTTTATTTACATTTATGAATTCGTTTAAATAATTATTCCAAAAAATACATTATAATGATAACAATAAAACTAAAAACTATACAAAAATGTTTTACTCTTATTTTTAATGTGAAATTTGAGATTGTACTTCTTTTACTAATAATGAAAAATCTGGTTGAAGTTTAGTGGTTCCAATTCTCAAAATTGAATGAAGGTGTTCATCCATAAGTTGTGATCTATGAACCGATTTTGTTTGTTTCATTCGTGAACATATTTGTTCGCATATATACGTCGAGCCAAACACAGTAGCCATTTTCATTATAAAGTCTCTTAAAGCAGCGAAATCTTCGTGTAGAAGTTTGAATAAAATTTTAAAATATCGTTTTGTATAAAGTAATTTATAGACCATTTTTCATTATAAATTCGGCAATCATCATTGTATTTGCGTTTTTTTCTGTCTGACATTTTTATACGGATACTTAACAATTAAATATCGATATCACCCGTGTACCTAAAATAACGTACTGATCAAACTAAATGTGTATCTACGATGTGTACCTCAATTCATAATCTTTTCAATAGACAATAAAAGATAAGAAAACAGGTCCAATATATAAGATTATTTTTGTAGTTTTTTATACTTTGTCGCCCGCTTGAAGATAATTGCTTACCAAAGTGGCTCGCCAAAGGAAAAAGGTTGGGCATCACATAAACTACAATACTTTCACCCGATCATACCGCCGATCTGTTCGTGCCGTTATAGAAACATCACGGTGTTCACATAGCCTTTTGTCGTACGAGAGAACGTGTGCATTACCGCAACACGGGAAACGGGTGGGAGGAGGGGATGGCGAAGTGTAATATAGAACACGTGTTTCCACGTGCTCGCGGTGCACATATTTTTGGCCAAACTTCCGTGCGGCAACTGTTTGACGTACAACTAATCTTTGCTCCGATGGAACGGTTCCCCGAAACTGGGTTTTTTTTTTTTTTAATAGAGTCTTACATCAAATCGTGTAAGTAAGCAAACTGCTCCACCGATATTCGAAAGTACTGATGCAACTTAACTCTGGATAATTTTTTATTTGAGGAAATAAGTTTAAAAAAAACTCCTTTTTCGTTCCTTTCTGGGATGAATCCATAATTTTCGGCTTCTTGCGGACTCATTTAAAATTGCTCTTCCTACTCTTCTGCCCAATAACTGTCGGACGAGCTTGCACAACTAATACGTTCTCTTACCAAAGTGAAAAATGACACTGATGCTCGATACGTACGATGCTCGTACATAATTCAACTAATTCGACTATTTATTAATCATTGTATTACTGTCCATCACGTTGTAATGCGGTGCATTAATGTGCACAACACTATATCACACGTATCAACACGGCGTGTCATGTAACGGCTTAGTAACACGTGTCGTATTAAGACGTGTGATATACTGTTGTGCACATTAATACAACGCAACAGAACGCGATGGATACCACGCACAATAATAATATTAATTAATAGTCAAATACGTCTTACGTGTACGTGTTAAGCATCAGTATCGCTGTGCACTTTGGTAAGAGAACATAGTAGTTATGACTTATTCATGTTCGACCGGCAGTGATTGGAAAAGATGGCTGGTGGCAACATTTTTAAATGAGTAGCCGTAAGTTATGGGTTCATCCAATTATAACGAGGAAAGGACCGAAAAGGGAATTTTTTAAATTTTGCCATGCTTCTTTGCGGACATTCAGATATTTATAATCAACCGCAAATATATCGTACGAGGAGGTATGAGTACGTACATTTACTATAAATTTTTCTTCGCGTCAGACATCGAAAGTTCGGAGTAAAATGACGCAATTTCTCATCACAAGTCACACGTTTTTCAAAAGTGTTTGAGTCGCGTGGCGTGGGATCGAGTGGGAATGCGTTTCGTGTAATTAATATATTCACGAAACCGATACATATTTTAAAATAAATGGGTTAACACCTGATTTAAAATTCGCGACGTTTGACAGTTCAGCGGCGTGCGAACACCGCGTGCTCGTATTCCATTACGGTCTTATGTGCAGTACGAGTGAATAAATACATAGCATATAAGTTTATATACATCAAGGACTGGTTCCTTAGGTTCCGGTACACAATTATTTCATTAAATGGTCCTGGTATCGGTTCCGGTTTTATAAAATGACAAGACAGCATTAAGCTTAAGGTTCCGGTTGAAATCAGTGTAATTGGTTTTATAAATCGAATTTTATTTCAAACTAATTCCGTAGTAATTCGATACACATATAAATAGTTATATGTATAAACGAATATAATATAATTATAATATAATGAATGTATTGTTACCGGAAATATAGATAATTCGTTATATTGAATAATGCCTCGGCACATTACAAAATATACCTAATATATCTATAATAGGCAATATGGCATAATATATGAAAATACAATTCTTCAAAATACTACTCTTCAACTGCTTATACAAATCGAATAGAAATTTATTTATGGTTAAATATTTTAGAATTCAAACAGAATTAATAGTGTTTGTAACACGAGATATTTATCATTTTACGAGGGTAATTCAGTTTTAGTTCTGATTATTTGAAAATTAGATCGTTCGGTTTCGGTTATGTTCCTGTTTTCAAAAAAGAGTTCGATTTCAATAACTGATATACAGTTGTGTAACGTATACTCGTACACCCTACTCTCACCACCGGTGTCACCGGTTTCCACCGAAAATAAACTTTTCGTGTTCAACCAAACTAGAAAACATGTTATACTTTTTTCGACAGTTTAAATAAATGGTATTTTAAATGTTGGGAAGCCTTTTATGTTAAATAACCATGACGGAAAATAATTTTCACACACCAACAAAATTAATCTCTAGAAAAATATTTAATTATAATTTTTTACTTACATTTTCAACTTACTTTTTTTTCTTCTTTCGTATGCTTTGAGAAACTGAAAGTTATTAGTTCTTGTTTGTGAATTTTCAGGATTTTTACTTATTGTTTTAACGAACTTTGGGCAATGGCTGTAGCTTGTCCTTTAGTTAACAGCACATATCACAGCATCACACGCTGGTCGGTTATCACTATTGAATACTATTATTAGCTCCGACCAATCGAACGAATTTCAGTCTGCTATCAGATAAGTATTCACCCACTTTCAATTCAAAGTTTTTAACCTACATGTACATATAAAATGTACATCTCAAAAACTCAAAATAAAACCCGTGTGTACTTATATGGCTATTTGCTATACGACAACGACGGGAAGTTGATAGATATAAATATTCGCAAAATTTAAAAACCTTCGTATTTATAATTGGCGAAAAAATAAATAACGTTTTTCCTAGTTTGGCGGAAAACGGAAAGGTCATTTTTGGTGAAACCAGTGAAGACCGCCACTACAAGCATAGGTTACAGAGGTTAGGTACCAACATATTTATTGTAATGTTATTTTAGGTGATTTATAAATATCATAAATAAATAAAAATAGCCCACGTGTAAAATCTTACAGTAATTTAAAAACCGTATATGCACGATTCTCACTTCAGACTACGGTCAAACTAATCTTTCACTGTGCAGCTGAAAATAACCGTTCTCCGGAATGTGATGGTGTGGATAAAATGTTGTTTGGTACTGCACGCACTATGTGTGAAAAATAAGGGTGTCCATCAATGGAAATCAGAACAATGCCGTTTCCAGTTTTTTTTATTTTTATTTCAGCTCTTCGGTTGTAGTACCTAATGCGATCAGTAATAAATCATGATAGAAGCGTCAAGAAATGTAAACGCTTTACAGAATAAATAAATATACCAGGTGTGTTCAACCTACTAGAAGGACTAGGCGACATGATGTGAGTAGAAATTGTCATGGGCGACAAACATTTTTAAAATAGTACGTTTTACTTATATCCATACCATAGCGAAGAGTGGAGTAGAAATATTTTTACAATACTACATTTTTTTATAATATAAAAAAGGAAATAATTTTAAAACAATAATAAATCTAATATTACAATAACACGTTCATATTATAGTATTCAATTAATTAAAATGTCAAAGTTTGTATTATTTTTAACACTTTGAAGGTTTATACTTTTGTTATAATTTTTTCTTCTAACTTATATAATTCGTCGACAGTTTTGAAAATTGAAGTAAGGACCACGTTAAAATCGATCGCAGGCCACGGGTTGGACATCCTTAATATAGACTCTTATCGACAGCGATTTTTAACCTAGCTTTTATAACATGACGTTCAAGCGAAGATTAACTTCAACTGGCACACGCGCCGCACAAAATGATGGTAATAATCAACAGTTTTTCTTATTACATCTCATTATTTACCATGACTGGAACTCGTCGAGCCCTAGATCGATATGTAATTACGTGAGACACGAAACAAGATCCGAGCGAGGTGAACGCTGTTCGTTTCGGTCGGTGGACGGAAAAACGCTCGCAGCCAAAGTGCCGAAAACGACACGATAGAATATTAGTAGTTTTCGCGTGGCGCCGTTTTCCCAAACAAATAATTAGTGAATACGAGAAAACGATCAATCAACGCCGCGGCGCCTGGCTACAATAACAAAAAGTTTGACGGCACTTCGACTACGATCCGGTACCTAAGTTTTGGTACACGTGCATTCGAAAAGAAATGATATGCATCGTAGTTTTCTACCGTTCGAATCGTTTTTTTCCCTCCCCGCCGTCCGATCAGATATCCTCATTGGAGCGTAAGAAAATCGCGGGCAATATGCATCTGATCGATTACCGTGATTTCACCTGAATTCTCGAAACACCGCGCGTGCCAGTCATCGTTCCCCGTTCGTCACAAATCGTGTACAATGAGATCTTCCGGTCTGTTCGAACAAACCGCTGCAGATGAGCGATGATTTACCGAGTTACACGCGAGACCACCGTATTATATTCGTGTCGTCGCGAAAAACCGAAAACAAAACGACGCTATTCGTCGGCACATGTTTTTTATTTTCAAAACTAGTTTTGCGACGACCGCGATGACGCACGCGGGACGTCTTCGTTGAGAGACGAACCACCACGGTAACAACGTTTCTGAAGTGTCCGCAACGCGTACGAAGACGATTGAATTCGGATGATTTATTGTTTTTAAAAAAATATTCCTATATTTAACAGGGGCCGTCATTGGTATGTATTTCTTATGTCTTTTTTCTTCTTATCTCGAACGAATAATGTTTGAAATTGTAATTGCCCGCGTCTTTAGTCTTCTCCTAGATCTACACAGTCGTAATTTAGAGTAATAACTTAATTCCGGAGGCAATATCATAATTTAGACTGTCATAATATGATAGAGGTATGTAAATCGAAACAACTTTTCTCGGTTTTCTTATCGCAATGCACGTCGTTTTATTCACGCAAACCATATTTGGTTATTATTCTTAGCTAGTATTAGGTTCGAAATATAAATAGTTCTATAAGAAAACATATCAAAATACAATAGGTATTGTACGAATGGTAAAATAAAATAATAGTTATTGAATAGAGTAGAACGTGAATCACTGAGAGTTGATGACATAACAGTTAAAAATATAATTTATAAATTATCGTATACTGGTGCGCGTATAAAAAAATATAAAAGTGAGATATTATAAATTGCGCAAAATTGTTTAAAGAAAACTAGGTTCTGTTAATTTTACTAAGATTTTGCGAGTACAATGCATTTATGAAAACCATAGGTATTTTAAATGGAATGATTTAATTCAAACCTCGTTCAAAAGCTAGTAAAAAGTACATTTACAGTTAGAAACGACGGCTATAATATGCGAGTAATATTAGTAATTTTATGTAAGTAATTTCAGGTAAATGCTTTGTAAAATTTTCATTTAAATACGGATTCACAATATGAAAATTGTCGTGATTGATTATTTTCAAGAATATTAACGGGTTTCTGGTTTTCTCTTTATGTTAACTATGTTGGAGCATTTGTTATCTTTGAATGGTTACAAAATATTTAGATGAATAATTATATGCACATATTGAATACAGGAACATACTACGATAGACATTACAAGTTTATAAAAATATTTACCTTGTTTGCAGTTTATGTAACCGCGTGTGCTCAGTGAAACATGACTCAATAACACGTAAACGATACGAAACAGTTTATGACAATATTATTTAATAGTAATATAAATCAGCAATAAAATATTATAGTACGAAGAATATCGGCAGAGATAGCGAACGAAAACCGTCACGACGAGCATGTCCCGAGATTGCCTATACATTGCGCCAGTTTAATCATATCGTAATACCATATAATATTATAATATCGTAATAACGAATGTGATCGACTGATAATTAGTAGGGCACGGATGTTGTTACAACTTTTTTTCTACCTCTTCATTTTATAGCTAAGCTAGTTTCAAATACGTTTCATGTTCGATTTTTTAAAAATATAGTATCAGATACACCATTACCGCCACAACCTATTGTCACACGCTGGGGTACATGGCTTGAGGCTGCATGATACTATTGTAAACATTTTAATGAGGTAAAAACTGTCGTGCAAGAACTTAATCCTGATGAAGTTGTTTCAGCAAAAGTATCTTAAAATATTTTTACCCAGACTTCAACTTCAGCCGATTATTCACTAGCACTATGGATTTTCACTGGACGCGATTTTAAAATAAGAAAATCAAGGGCTTCGTATAGTTGAAACAATTGGAATAAATAAAAATTTTCAAAATAAATTAAATAATATATTGTGTGAAATCGGAAATTCAGTCCATGAAAAGTTCAAGAATGTTATTGAAAAGAATACCGAATTTGAAACAATTATTATAATAAATTATATACTCGATGGATAAGGAAAATGTTTCGACGGCCCGAAGACTTGACAGTATGATATAGCTTATTTTAAATACGCTACACTTACACAAACCGACGTAGAACGAAGTTTTTCGAGGAATAAGAACTTATTGGCTCCAAATCTAAGAGCATTTGAATTCAAAAATTTAAAAAAAAAAATCTTATAGACCAATGCAATGCTGTTTAAAAATGTATAAGCATATATATAAATATTATAATAATATTATTTAAGATGAGATTATAAATTAATTACAACAAATTAATAATATTTAGAAATTATAACGTAACATTGTTATTTTTTAGTACAATTTTCGGTAGTTTTTGGTGCTATACTGCAGCCAATTTTATTTATTTTTTTACTACTACAACACCCCTGGCCTAATAATTATCAACGTATATATATATATATATATATATATATATATATAAATGTGTAAAACTTAAATAACCAAAATGTTATTTTTATTCTTAAAAACACTTACACGTTGATGGTAAGAAAAAGATAAAAAATGTATATAATAAACAATGTGTGAATAATAATATTTTTAAAACTGTTAGGCTAACGTTTGTGTGGATTTATGAAATATTATTCTAAACCCTTAAAATTGCTACTATTGATTTTACCACGTAACATCGATTCACGAAACTATATTTTCTCATCATACCGCGTAAAACCTTCGAGAAGATCCAACAACTGTTATATTTTTATTGCGCCTTAGCCAGATTAGACGAATCAGCATAATTATAATTCTTATTGTTCTTCCGAGCTTCTAAGTTTTACATTTCTAAAATTCCCAATTTGATGAATTCGATAGCCTTATATCAAGAAAAAACCAATTTTAAAGTTTTATATTTACATTGTTATAATGACTAATAACTTATAAGTAAGAAATATTAAACAATATATCTTACATTTTTTAATTGGCTTAAAACGATTTTTTTGGAAGTTAGGGGCGCCAGCGAGATGTGTATGCGTGTTTGCTGGTGCGTGCGTGCGTGTGTAGGTGTGTGTATGGGTGTATGTGTGGGTGTAGGTGTGTGTGGTGCGTGTGTTTGCTGCAAAAACGGTGAAATGTCGCACAGCCATTAACAATTCATCGTATGGTATCGGGCAAACCGAAAGGGTTTATGACTGGTGGGTAGGGATGAAATTGAAATGGAAAGAAAACAAAACGGGGTTTAAGTGCGCGTTTAACTATTCGAAAAGAAAACACTGCTTGGGTCTCCGTATAGAGGAGGAGGTGCCCATTTGAAATATGTATATTATGTACATGATATATAGTGAAGGCGAAGTCGTCGGGTCTATCGGCATAATACAGAGTTGCCGTTTATCGACCGTATAGCTAAGTAAATAGTCTGAGTAAAACACACCATAGTATTTGTTTATATTTGCATGATATTTGCTAGAATATTTATAGAAACGGTTTCGTTTGAAACGGAAAACGAAACAAAACTGTCCACATCGATGATATGCTCCGCTCAAATACGAGTCCTCGCACGGCGAAATGCAAAAAATGAGCCCAAAAAAACGTAAATAACACTGTACGATTTTAATTTCGATTAGTTAGTATAATAAATAAATTATAAATGTATATATATATTAGTTAGAAAACCCTCTAAAAACGTCTATAATATGCGAAAATATGCAAAATAAAATGTAATATTTGAACATTCGGTTCTTTAAACCGCATTCGTGCATCACTGTGCTATGTTTCATTACATCAAATGTGTATATGCAATGCTATAATTCCCGAATCCTGATTATAATAATAATGCATCGGTAGTGATGGAGTAACATAACCGCATAAAGGACATAAAAAATTCGGGTTTTCGCGACGAGTACGCGGGGGTGATATCTTTTAACATGATTTGTATACAAAATTGAACAAAAAAAAGTTACACATATTACAGAATAATATTTAAATTTAGACTCACAAAAGGCAGAGCTGCAGGCGTACCGGAACTGTAAGTACCCGTACATATTCTAACCGTACCTATATTAGGTACTACAGCACCTACAATTTGCGAAACAATTATACAACATTCGGCTTTTATGATATAAGTTTTACAATTTTATTTTTGTTATTGGTTAATCCAAATGTTGACACCAATTATTTCTCAACTATTCAATTGATAACGGGTTTATAAGCTGTGATGTTAAGATACTGACAATGGTAACAACGAAATCAAAGATATTAATTAATACTGTACAGCAACAACAGTATTTACAACTTGAGGTGATTTTAACATACACATAACTTATGCAGGAACTTTGCAAGTGGGTCGATCATACGTTTATGTAACTGTTTAGTGATAACGTTTATTTCTGCAACAATTCGTCAACACGTAATACTTACATAACTTTCTTTATCATAAAATTATAACCGTCCCGTTTTGCCATCATTTTAGTAATTTAATACCCTTATATCTATATATATGTTCTTCATTCCTCAGTATAACATAATGATTTAAAATCGCTTATATGTATATCGAATAGCACGTTTTGCCGTTTGATTGAGAAGACAAAATGCGCAAACGAACGGGTACTCTTGCCTATTCGGTTTTCCCGATACGGAAGATTTAAATACCGTGCACCTTGAGTCGAACAAAAAGTTCAGTTTATACCTGTTAACCTATAACGTGTTGATACAATAAATAAAAATGCGTCAAGGATTATGTGATTGTAACCGAAAAATAAAATAAAAACTGTTTCGTAATTATTACGACAATAATACTTGTTTCGTTCGTTTTCGACGCGAAACCATATTTTATTTTTATTTTTTACTACTGACGTAGCAAATTGTATAAGCATTTTATTTTTAGATTTATTGTCTTTAATATAAATATATATTCCAAAATAAATAAAAAAAACAAACCTTAATAAATAACATTTTATTTTCCTTTCGTTTTTCTAAAATCTAAATCCATAATAGAAATCTATTTTAATTTTCCGTTCACGTTAATATAATAGGTATTCATAATAAATCGTTTTAATAATATAAATACCTTAAAAATTCCGCACCAAAACGGATTTATATAAAATATACTGTTATCGGACTTTTTTTTAAATATGTTCTAACAACACATCAGCTTTTTTACCCAATTGGTTCTTATCGAATATTTACGTACACATGGAACCGCCAATTTAATTCTGCACATTAAATGTGTGTTATCACGTTTGTGTTTACGTTAGGTTAACGGCAAAACGGAATGCATTTGTAATTGCAAAATATAATGAGACCCAAGATTACGTGAAATCTCGTGTGGTTTTTAGTGTTCTTCCGAGCCAACGTAAATATTACACCAAAAGCACCAGTAGCGTAGAGCTGTAACGGATTTAAAAAGCAGATTAAATTTTAATTAAATGTCAAAACGAAACTAAACATATCGTCACGTTTAGAGACATCGAAAAACAAATGTGAAAAACAAATTTACTGTGATTGCATACTCTACAGGTAGGTACAGTTATGCTTTTATAGGCAGAAATATATCGCTAAAATACGTCCTATAACACAACGTTCTGTATGTTTGAGTTATTTATTCAATAATTAACTCAATAAAATATTTGATCAATATGTATAAATGCGACATAAGGATAACATTCAAATGAACAATGTCCACGTAAAATTCTACGGATTTTTATAAATATTGTATTTGATAAGAACATAATAGGCTGGTTTATTTTTATTCGTTTTCATTCGTTAGCTAACACGAGGCATTTACGTGGAATTTGAAATTTGAAATTTTTACTTCAGTTGATCCCAATCCGAAAAAACCTTACAAATATTCCGATGTTAATTGGTAATTCGTAGACCACAGTCTAGATGAATCCATCGCCTTTTACTTGGTGTAACGGACAAATAACGTTAAAAATATCAAATTTACGCATAGACGAGTTAAAATTAAACTCAAGTTTACATACATACATTATATATCACTGGTGATATTTAACTTACTCTTTACGTGTGCCATATACATGTATTAATTTCAAATTAACCGCGTGCTAAAAAAATCATAAATCAAGTTAAATTATAACCGTAGGAGTATAATGTAGGATTTCAGACGAAGTATAACACGATTTCATCTTCAGCCGATATCTCGTTTCGAAAAAAACCGGAGAAAGTCGAAAAATCACAATTGGTCAGGAGGCGTGTCCAATTATAACATAAAGTCTAAAATGAATACTGTATTTTTGCGCGTATTGAAATCGATTAACGGTTTAAATTGTTTTTAGCGTTGAACTTAATTCTAATATTAATTAAATGGCTAGAAGAACATTTTTTTTTTTAAATTTACCAGTTCGTGGTAGGTTTCTTAAAATCTAGACGGTGCGTTGAGTAAAATGGTTAAATAAGCACCCGCGTGATTGATTTAAAAAAAAATACACTTTTGTAAACCGCGTAGATTGTCAAAGACACTAGTAATAAAATAATTTGATGTATCGTTAACACATGTATCTAATTGTACGATACACGCGTCGCGATCAGTTCGACGCTATGCGTGCACCGTTAATGATTGGACTCGTTGAAAATGCGTTCCAATTAAGATTAAATCCGGGCCCCCGCGAGACCGAAATTATTACTTATACTGCTATAAACCCGTATGTCGTACCCTAGACGGCCTTACTTTGACGTCGCTGAGCAGGTGCTAATACCGCAAAGCGCTATCGAAAACTTTTGTAATTAAAACGATTATAATAGGTACTACATCACATCCTCGGTCGACTGAATAACATTTTTTAATGAAACCGCATACAACGTTGCCTCCACGAGGTGAAAAACCAATAATTACTCGGTTTGCTGAGTGCTTTGGTTTTCGCTTTTTTTTTTTTTCTTGCAAAGCTCGGCCAATATAATATTGCGATATATAGGTCTCATTATAAATCGTCTCTTTTGCTTGGGTCTCGGATTCATTGGCCATTGCGTACCAAATTCTCTTGCCGCTTTTCACATTTTTCGAGGTCCGTACTTTTCCCAACCATATTAGCCGAAATCCATTGAACAACGTTCATTATTATTCTTACGGGCTACGAGGTTATTGTATAACAACGCCAATTTCGTCTAACGCTGTGTCCTACGTAAACGCGACGAACGCGAAATTCGCGTCGCGGCGCGATCATCGCGGCGACTGAAATAATCAAATCTATAGAAATAGATGGAAATGTCCAACGTACGCGATAAACGCGGGCGACGCGAGCGAATTGATTCGTTCGCATTCGTCGCACGGCTTGAAAATCAAATCGTTTTGTTTTTGGTCGCGCGTTTAAGCGAATAGACGTCAAAATAACGTTCTCTTTATTTTTCATTTATATATTCATATATTATATTTCATTATATTATTCATTTTATTCATTTATACGATACGAGTAGATAAACAGGTAATATAAATTATTAAATTATAATATATAATAGTTAAACTATAATATTATAATATATTTATATATAAAACAAGTCTATCCTTATAAATAATTGAATTTAAATCTGATCTTTTTTTTTAAATATTTTTTATATAGTAATTATTTTACTTCAGCACTATCCAATAATTTTTGTAAACTAAAAAACATTTTTATTTGACTTTGTTTTTAAAAGAGTAGAACATTAAAAAACAACGTATAAAATATACCGCACAAACTTTGCACAACTCACTTCGACATACACTGCATGTAAAAAAAATTAAAAATTATCTGAATATGGTCAGCCGCAAATTCGCGTTCGATTTTTGTTGAAAAGTCAACATTTTTATAAACAGTAATTTTAGAAAAAAATAACCAAACGACTGCCTGCGATTGAGGACGAATACAAAGTAGCTGTGTATTGGAATAAACATAACATATTATATGTTCCTGTAAATTCGCGTTCATCGCGTTTACATTGGACACTACTGCGACCATCGCATTGACGGACGACAACGCGAACCACATTAATCGCGCCGCGACGCGAATTTCGCGTTCGTCGCGTTTCCGTAGGACACAGCGTAATGCGTACTGCGGAGTAGCGAAAAATATCTACAAGAAATGAGTTTCTCCTAGACACGAGCCGCGTGTACTAAACTTGAGGTTCATAATACTTCGAAGACACTTTGAGTAGTCTATATCAAACTTGAACGAGTTCATCAGATATTATATTTTTTTTTCCATAAGTTTAAATAATGTATTGCGTAATTTAATTACCTAAATTATGTACCTACAAGCGTGTGCATCACATATGGTAACGTAGTGCAACTGTGCAACGCGTGCATGGCTACCAATCCTGGCTATTTTCATTCCTTTTTTCATGTGTATCGATGTGATAAAAACAATGATATCATACTCACGGGTTAAGACTAGTTAAGATCTAACGGAACATGCGGCGACTGCGAATCCGAATTATTAAGACATTGTACCTTTAGAATATACGCGAATAGACATAGATTAACAGATTAAACATACTGAATAATATCACATTATGTAATTTACATTGTCCATATTTTAATAAGAATAATGACAGCAATAATATGATTACAATCAACTATTTTTAAATAAAATATTTTTTCGATATTCGAGATATTTGACGGCTGCTGTATTGAATTTTTAAATTCGAATTATAATATGTATACATTCAATATTGTTCAGTGCTGGGAATAATTAGATACGATGGATGGTGGTGCTCAATTTTAATTATTACTTTTTTTTATTTTTTTTTTCTACAGAAACCGACACGAATTCGAAATTCCTAAATCAGTATGAAATTCGACTTATGCATACAGCGTAGAAAAGAAAATATCAGGGGGATACTGTGGTATTTATATCTTCTTCTTCTAATGAAATATTAATGCATTTTTTCCGGATACGAGTCACATATACTAAACTTGAGTTTCATATTATTTCGAAGGAACTTTGAAAAGTTAATATTAAATGTGAACAAGTTCATCAGATATCATATTGCAGAAAGCTATATTTAGTCGGAAACTAAGTTTATAAACTATTATTAAATTTAAAAGGAAATCATTTTGTCATAAACCAGGCTAAATATTCGATCGCATTATATAACATCTAAATAAATATATGCTATCATCGCATTGTATTTCATAACAGCCCAAACGATTAAGATGTGTATATAGTGTATGTCAGTGGAGGTAATAGCAATTATTCTATGGAGAAAAAATATTTGATTTTAACGAAATTCATCATATTGTTATTATTACAAATTTTCGTTAAAAAAAAAAAAAAATAATAAAATATAAAATTTGTAGTTGGGACAGCACAACTTTACTATAAAAAATATTACATTGATCAGTTTTTAAAAATATTTTCAAAGTCGGAATACTATTACGTTCGGACTGAACGGAAATTGTGAATATATCATATCGCGAGACGTAGCAGACGTTATAATTTTCAACTTGAACGATACATGAGCGTACTATTATTGATTTGTTCAACACATATATGCGTAATATACAAAACAATAATGCTCGGATAGAAAAATAAAAAACAGGTCCTTACGGGGACAGAGAATAATTTATTTGGGTCCCAGTGCATGGTTATGTGTGATTATCGACAAACATTGGTGGTGACCAACTGTATATCGAGTCGCACCACGGATATGAGCGTACTGCGCTGAGTTTCGACCGTAACACAGGTAAATTGTTCAAAACAAAAATATAACGGTTTTATTGACGGTGTAGTTTCATTCCGACGTGGAAAAATATCAGGAAAAAAAACGTTAAATTCATGTTATCCAGTTACTTTTTTTTTTTTTATATTTTATTTAATAATCATCATAAATTAACAATATAAAGATATTAACTTATATACTATTTAATGATTATCAATCCCTTTTAAGCTAAGCTTGTGTTAGGAATTGAGAGTATACAGTGTTAAAAGAAATTAACAACAATTTTTAAATTATGTACATTAAAAAATTAATATAAAATACGAGTATATACAGTCGAAAAGATTAAGTAATAAAAAACAAAACAAGTTGTCATATATACAATACACAAATTATTGAATATTATTACTTACTACTTAACATACAATAAAAATGAGGCAATAGATATAAAATCAAATTAAAAACTTAGACTAATTCTAAAAATAACCAGTTATAAATAATATTTTTAACATTACCTTTAATTGATAATAATGAATAGTTTGCAATTTATTCGTGACATCAGGATTTAAGTTAATTCCAAACAATATTAGCTCATGATGTTTGTATTTAAATGTCTACATTAACATAATAATATTTATTTTCGCGTGACAAAGAACTGTGGCATTTTGAAGTGCATAATTTCCCAATTACTCGACAGGTGAACTTATTTGTTTTACACGTCGTCTAACATTAACGGTTCGTTATAATTCATAAAACATCATTTTTTTTTCATCTTCCAATAGTTATAAAATGTTTAAAATATAAAAATTAATTTTACTTAAATAATTGATTTAGGAATAAAGTTTTTTTTTTTATTTTCAAATTTAAATGTTCTTCTTTTTGGAGTCAATGTGTAATTATTAGATTTATATGGTTTAATGTAATATAATTGATGGTATATTTCATTTTTTATATAACTATGTATTTGGTTTTATTATTTATTAATACCAACAGTAATATACATTTTTAACATTTTTTTTTTTTCCTTTGTTATGAATGTACAATCTGCACCTAGGAGGCACAATAAGTACATGTGATAAGAGATATTTACATATATACATCATATAACACATTTTTAACATAAAATTTAAATATCAATGTAGATTGATATCATTATACAATGACCAAATTTCAATTACTAAAGAATATTTATATTTATATTTGATTTATTATGATACTTTTCCTTTGATGTCTATTTACATAATACTGGATACTTTTAATTAAGTTATGCATGATAAATAATTTGTTTTAATTTAACTATACTTAGTTTTAAATTGATGCTAAATTAATTTTGAAATTTTATCGTTATGATATAAAATAGGTACGTAATATACAGATTTGAATAATGAAACAAATTAATTGAATATTAATTGAATGAATGAACCGTGTACTTATTTTATCAGTATGTTGCTTTATGCGAAGTGCTGTGTATAAAATAATAATATTTTGGACTTTATCATTTATTTTGAAATTAAATGCTCCCGGCTGGCCCGTTGTCATATTTGTTTGGCTCATATGTGCTATGATTGAATTGCCTGTATTCTTGGATTGTTGCAATCGTGTTTGGGGCCATCCAAATCAATTATGATATTTTGTACCGGATAAATCGTTTTTCTAATAGATTTTATAATAGGCTTATTAAGTAATCTCCACTTGGGGCTTGCAATCAAAAAAGCGCATTCAATGCAACCCCTAGTACGAGAGAGTCCATTATAATAGATTCTTCTTGTGTTAATTGGCTTTTAAAAAAATGGTTTCATCAAATACTTTTTTAGTTTTATTTTTGATTCTTCCCAAAAACTATTAAGATATGAATCAAACAAAATGTGTCTCTGTCACTTTGCTTCCAATGATAGCTCTAACGCCAGTAAAATTAAACTGGCAATATGCATCATCTACAGGGTGTAGCAATACAATTGAAAAAAAAATGTATATACATACTAATAATTGTAAAACATCGTTCAAGATTTTGATGGGCATTTTAGTCCATACTTGTTTTTCGTCGATGCGTCCTATGCAGTTAGAAAAAGGTTCCATCGATCATTACAGTTTGACGATATTTTTTAAAATTAATTTTCATCAAGAATTTAGCATAAATTAGTCCCAAGTGTCTTACAAACGTCGGCAACGATATTTTACCTATTGTAAAATGATGAAGTCAAGATTAAAAATATAGTGAACAAAACGATGGTGGAGAAAAATTTAAAGAAAAAAAATAGTTATTATAATATTAAGTCAAAAACCATAGACGATTGTCAAACAACCTCCATAATCTTGCACGTTCAAATGATTAACCTAGATCGTAGGACGTCTGTGGACTACCATTTATGTCACATTCATATATAATACGAACCAATGGACCGAATTATATTTCAAAATATAAAATTCTGAGGGTTGGTTTTCATATTTATGGCTTAATCAACGTTATATGTACCTACTTCGTTACACACGTAACCCAAGTTTAAACATTTCATTTAATCAACAACCAATTGATATATAATACATTTAACAGAACATTATGTGTTACATTATTACATTTTTAAATTACAATAATTTCACTACTGATTATGGTTGCGGAAATTATTTATTATTTGTTCACCAAGATTTTAATATTATCATATTATGAGAGCTTTATGTATCTAGTTGTATTTATTACAAAAAAAAAAATAGGCTGTAATAGTACAATAAATTTAGTGTATATAAATAATACGTTTCAAAAGATTTTTAATAAAATGATAATGAGTGATATTATTTTGCACGTTTTTGTACGATCACAGTATGAAATATGACTCGATTAGAAAGTAACCACTGTTATATTTCCTGCTAATGACTTTAAAAAGACATGTGATCTTCTTCGGGATGGTTTTCGAAGGGAGGTAAATCCTCGACGGCAAAATCTGGACAAGTAGCTCCCGAGGACGATTTCGATGGGGAAAAGTTCTCGGTTATACTACGG
This sequence comes from Periphyllus acericola, assembly GCA_949715065.1. NCBI lineage: Eukaryota > Metazoa > Arthropoda > Insecta > Hemiptera > Aphididae > Periphyllus > Periphyllus acericola. The sequence goes on along the minus strand of OX454264.1, from coordinate 36,513,850 downwards.
CAGCTTGATGTTCCTTAAAGATAATTTCACGCCACGCCAAACAAGTAGTTCCAGTGTCACACACTCACACTTACAAGCATAACAACATCAACCCAGCCAACTACTTCGTGTTCAATAGCCTTACCAACTCTCCACTACAACGTACGATAACTTTGTCAATTACACCACCACCTTCATGGACTTCAACAAATTGTTATTTTTTGATTTGTTTGATTGAATTGATATGCAATCTTACCACGACCCGGAAACAGTCGTAAATACATAACGTGAAAGAGACTATTTATCATAAGGAAAAAAAAATCAAGATAATATGGCAAGAATTGAAAGAAAACTAAAAAAATGTAAATAAACCAATATGAAAACGAACAATATATCAGTTTAATCGACCTGAGAATGGTGAGTATAAAGTAAAAACCATTCACTCGTACACTGTATCTATTGATGTTGATGCTAATAACTATAGAACACAAAAAATCCATAATTTTTAATTTATTAAATTATGAAAATGTACCTACCAAAATTCTCGCGGTACAGTTATACATCACGGAACATAACAAACACACTTCAGTATCTCATTATCCCCACAAGAACTCCAAAAGATAGATACATATAAATATACCAGTATATAAATACTACAATAGATAATGAATACCAATTTCTAAATTACAGCAAAGATTAACAATATTTATTTAAAAAAATAATTGATTTTTATAAAATATAGATATATAGTTTCTTAATTATATATATATATATACATAATGAAGTATTAATTGATTTTACGACTGCTATAATTACTTCCATATGTTATAAATAATTGTATTAATGATATTTATAATAAAATTGTTTTATATACATTAATGAAATCGTTTGTATCTCAGCTGGTTCAACACATATTCAAACATTTGAATTTCGAAGAAAATCATCTTTTGTTATATTAAAAATATTATTATCAAATTATTTTATACTAATTCTGAAATATTCGTAAAATGTATTAAGATGATTTGTTAGCTGAATGTACGTTTTGAAGTATCCGCATTAAGTTTGTGCTTTCCACAAACCGTGTACCCAAGACTGTCATGTATTAAAATACTACTTTCAGAGATATTTTTCGGTAAATATTCATCTCATTCGTCTGACAAATCTAAACTTATACTTAAAGACATTATTACTGTTATTTTAGTACAATTTTTTTGATAAATTAACAGTTAAAAATAATAATAATTGAATATTGAACTGCAGAAAAAATAACTACAATAACACAATAACACAATTTTAGACACTATAAAGTAATGTGAATACTGTTGAACGAGATGAACTATTACTTTGATTGAATATTGTGTATATTATATGGGTAGGTACTTGGTTTTTACAAAAAGTGCCTACGTTTAATACATAATAAATATAAAAAGTAAATAATTTCTTTACGTAACACAAATATTGATTGATGAGTATAACACACACACACATTTCATAAAAATTGAAAATGTGAGTTAACTTTGGTAATACAAATAATATTTATTACGGATAAGGTTCAAATTATTTTGTTATTATTTGAATGATAGTAATTAATATCATTGTTGACGTTTAAAGGTATGCGTTCAAATTTCATACTTAAAATGTACGTCTGTCTAGATGTTTGGTTTAATGTAGCAACTCTGCTACAATGGTATCGTCGGACAAGCTGTCCATCAGAAATTGTCGTGTCTGATCGGGCTCTAGTGTAGCCTCATACTTAACATCCGTATTTAACTTAATACGTTTTATCGCGTAAAATTAGATTACAGATTAACCTAAAAAAAATCTTTTCAAACATGGTTAACAACAGGTAAAATAAAATTAAATGTGTTGAATCACTTATAATTATTTTATGCTCGTTGTATTATACACAAATCAAGCTAAATTAATTATTTATAAAGTGTATTTTTTCGAGAATAAAAAAACGAAGTGAAGAAATACGAAGACAGAAAATCAATCAATTATACGCGTCAACTTCAAATAAGTAAACTATTAGTATGTGGTTTCAAATAACTTTATAAAAGTGTGTAATCAAAATATTTTTTTCAAAATATCCTACACAAAGAACATAATCATGTAACTTATTATAAAACCAAATGAACAAATTAAAGTAAAACTAATTATATTTGGTGAACATTCAGACTTTTTATGAAACGTTATGCGCTACTGTGTGTGATCGGTTTTGTTCCAGAAACGTGTGAACCGAAGTTTTTCGGTCGCATTCACTGGTTTGACAAGTTTCTCGGCTTACTTGATATTTACACGCGATTGTTCGCGCAATAAACATCAACTGCGGCGAGAACACGAACGTTTCGAAAATGTTCGGCGAAAACACCGGACGGATATTACCGTGTGGCGGTAGATGGCGTACGGGTTATAGCTAGGTGGTATAACTACCGTGAACACCACGATATGCTGACAAAAACGTGCAAGACCCGCGACGTTGCGATCATATTTAAATCAAAACACCGAGGGTTAGCGCACATCGGCGTATATTTCCGGTACGCGCACATTAATTATACAATATTTCGAAGTGACCTGTAGATTACTTCAGGTGACGTGAATTCTTACTTCAGATATGATAATTAGCAATCACCGTTTTTACATTTACCACACTAAAATCTCAACGTTCGTGTAATACTACTATAATAAGACAGACAAGTTATTAAGTTAAAAAACGCATTTAGTTGAATGCGGTTCAATATACACAATATTAGACAGTAATAATTTTTTTCAAATTGCCTTTTAAAAGCAAAATAAACAAATACGAACGAAACTTCAAGGTCAATTGAGACTCCTCGGTCGGGTGAGATACACGGGTGGGTCTTTTAATCTTGAACCTTCCACTGTGCAACATCGGCATTGAAATCTTCAGAAAATCAAACTATACACGCACCAAGACTTGGGATATGAGCCATGTTACGAATACGATTTTTCGTAAATACAAAACACGTACAATATTATACTTTATGACGACGACTTACCGTTCTTATCTCCCGATACCTAATAAGACCTTGGGTACACCATTTTGTTTCACCCTATCGAATCTGCAGGTAAAAACCGAAAGGATACCTTAATCTTGAATACTAATTTAGGATATCTATACCAGATTACCATTACGAACATCAATGCGACGAGCGTTTAGAAGACGAATTTCACCGTTGGTTTTCTGAAACAAACATTTTAACTATACGTTCTATCACTCGTTAAAATATTTTATCATTTCAACATTCGTATCACCATTCAGTGTTTAAAAGTAATTAAATATTAAATTTTTCATTCGTACGTCATCGATAATATTTCACTAGTAAATTGTTTAACAGTTCACAATTACTAGGGTAATATATAATTATTCGACGGCTGTATGCGAATTTAGTTGTGCTGTAGAAGACACATTACGTATATAATCCTTAAAATAAACAAACGATTAAAAACTCATTCACTTATAGAATATTTTTTTGACCATCGTGTCCTTGTAACAGAAATTAACCACTATCAAGTATACACAAAAATATGATCTATCTTTGGAGGTATCTCGTCCACATCAATCGTTGACGAAAACATTATTGTTTCAGCGAAAACAAAAAACTCTGTCCGGATATTGTAAATTGTTGATCTAAAAATGTAATTCTACAATATTCTACAAGTAAAACCTCCTTTTATAACGAACCTCTAACAAGACGGAAATACAACATTTTTAAATGGCTTTCTCGTGCGTGGAAGAACTAGTGAAGTGTCCAACCGTTGTTTCAAATGCCGATTTATTGGAATAAACAAAAAAACTCTACAATTTCCCGCTTTCAATCGTCGGAGATAAAATAAAAATGAGAAGTTATTTCTTTAAATTTTAAAACATGTAATAGCTCATGTGTTATTAAATAAAAAAATATGTCATGATAAGACCAATGCATTCCTCGTTTAACTCAGAATCTAAAAGTTGTACTTATATTAAAATTTAACTTATTGTTAGTATAATTTATGTACATAAAAAAGACATTGGATTTGAAATTATTCGTGCAATTCATGGCAAACTCAAAATACAATGTATTTGTTTTAGATTTTTATTTTTTTAAAACCTTTTTTTTTATTCAGATGACCCCGTGCGATTCCGTTATTAATGAAATTGTTCTGTAATCATGAATAGATAGTTGATAACAATTTTCAGCCACAAAAAAAGGCTGTATTGGAAATTATATTTTAATTTGAAGTTAATTTCTTAGCTGTTTTCATTTAACAATATATACTACCCACGTGATTATAAACAAAAATTAACTACTTACGTATATAATGATTAGACCATATTTCTAATTATTTCTACAATAGAGTAAATATGTTCATAAAAATTGTTTAAGTAAATAAACATTTAATAACTTAACACTTATCAAACTCAAAAATATGAGAATAAGAATCGTATTATTTCAGTATTTTTTTTTTTTTTTATTGAGCGTTACAGCTTCGGCAGCATAGGGTATTAGCTTTGAGTTTTATACAATTATATACTTATAAATATTTACATAGAGTAGGAAAAAAAACAGTTTATACAATATTAGTTACTTATTACTATTAATTATTATATGCTTTTTTCTAAATTTAATGCCTTGAGGAAAGATATGATGGTTTCTGGTAGGCAGTCGGGACCGATAATTTCGTACAAGTTGGATGTTATGTTATGCTTTTTACGTTCTTCCTCGTTGGATCTGCACTCGGTCAGCAAGTGTTTAACAGTGAGGGTCGTTCCGCACGAGGGGCATTCTGTTGGTGTTTGGTTGTTCATAAGGTGACCGTGAGTGAGGAGGGTGTGACCGATTCTTAGTCGGGTTATTATTATTTCTGTTTTCCTGGTTGTTTTTGTTTGTGGCCATGGATTTATATTTTGTTTTATTTCTCGTAATTTGTTTTTTTGGTTTACCCAGTGGTTTTGCCATATATTCCGTGTTAAAAAGTTTATATGATTTTTTATGTCTAATATTGTGTTGTATTTTTGGTTGGGGACTTCAGATAATGTTGCTTTTTTTGCGTGTTGGTCGGCTAGTTCATTCCCGTTTATTTTGCAATGACCTGGTGTCCATATGAATTTGATATTTTTGTTTAGGTTTTTTAATTTTTCTATTTGGTTTATGATGGTGGTGGCAATGTCGTTTGTATGAAATGTATTTCGGATGGAGTTGATGGTACTTAAGGAGTCCGTGAAAATATTATAATACTGATGAGTATCATTTTCAATAAGTTTTAGTGCTGATAGTATGGCGATGGCTTCGGCAGTATATATTGAACAATTCTTTTGTAGTTTATATGTTGTTATTTTTGTATCGATAATAATAGCTATACCTACTCCTTGTTCGCTTTTCGAAGCGTCAGTATATATATCTTGTCCAATTAAATTGCTTTTAAGATCGTAAAACAGGTTCTTGAAAATTTCAGGAGAAGTTTCTTTTTTTTTGTTTTCAGAGAGTTCTGCGTTTATGTCGATTTAGGTAGACCATGGTGGTGTTTGTATAATTGAGTTTTTTATCATATTCGAAAAATCTAATTCGAATTTGATGATAATCTGTTTGATGTGTTCTGGTATTAGTTTTTCACTATTATTTCTGGTTAGTCTTGCGGCGAAATTGAGTGCTATTTTGATTCTTCGTATCCAGAGAGGGGGTTCACTAGATATATTATAGATACTTTCTACCGGGCTGGATTTGAATGCACCGATGGCTAGACGTAAACAGGTGTTATGTATTGGGTCTATTGTTTTTAAAGCTCTGTTTTTGGCTGATAGGTATACTTCTGCGCCATATTCTAATTTTGACCGGATAAGTGCTTTATGTAATTGAATCAGTAATTTGCTTTTGGAACCCCAGGTAGTGTGTGCAAGTATTTTTATGATATTTGTTCTTTGCAATGTTTCTTTTTTTATGAGTTTTAGATGAGGTATCCATGATAATTTTTTGTCGAATGTAATGCCTAGAATTTTTATTGTATCATTGTTTGGGATAGTTATTTCGTTTATTTTGAAAGTGGGAGGTTCTTGTTTTCTTTTTTTCGTAAAACAGATGCTCTGAGATTTACTGGGTGAAAATTTGAAGCCTGTGTCTGACGACCATTTTGTTAGATTATTTACACATTCTTGGAGTAAAATTTGGATTGTATTTAATTGTTTACTTCTGTAAAAGATATTTAAGTCATCTGCGAAGAGGGCGTACTTGATAGGTTCCGTAATGCAGTTTGTTATATCGTTTATGGCTATTAAAAATAGTGTTGGGGATAGACTTGAACCTTGTGGGATTCCATTTTCTTGAGAAAATGTTTCCGAAGTTGTGCTGCTTAGTTTTACTTGGAATGATCTGGTTTGTAAAAAGTTTTTAATATAATTTAATAAGTTACCGTTGTATAATATTGTGCTTAATTTTGAGATTATTCTATGTTTCCACGTGCAGTCGTAGGCTTTTTCTATGTCTAAGCTTATAAGGCTCATAGATTGATTTTCGGAGAATGTTTTATTTACTTCAGTTTGAATATATCCTAAGCTGTCGATAGTGGATTTGTTTTTTCTGAACCCGTTTTGGAAAGTTGATAGGTAATTTATTTTTTCTAAGTACCATGATAGTCTGGAATTTGCTATTTTTTCTAGTATTTTGCTAATATTGTTAATTAGGGAGATTGGTCTGTAGCTGTCCACTTGAAATTTAGATTTATTTGGTATCAGTAACGGGATTATTGTACAGTTGCGCCAGTTCTTGGGGAAGAAGTTGTTTTTCCAGATAACATTGTAGATATGACATAAAAGGAGTATTCCGTTGACGGGGAGGTGGTAGATGAAAGAGTATGGTATTCCATCGGGACCGGAGCCTTTACTTTTACATTTGGATAGGGCATAGAGTATTTCATTGATTGATATATCTTCGTTGAGTTGTATTTGAAGTGGATTATTTTGGTTAATTTTGGATTGAATCTGTGATTTTTCTGCATTGAGTTTTTTATTTTTAAATTCGGTAGTATAGTTTGAATTACTAATATTTTTTTGAAAGTATTCTCCTAGTTGTTTTGCTGCTTCTTGCTGAGAGATTATGGTTTCATGGTTGATTATGTTAATTTGGTTGTTAAGTTTTAGACCTATTAAAGATTTTATTTTATTCCAGACGCTGGATGGGTCCACTTTTAAGTTTAGATTTGATGTGAAATTTTGCCAAGAGTTAATTTTGCTATTTTTGATTAAGTATTTGGTATGGGCCCTGAGTTTTTTAAAAACAATGAAGTCGTTGAATTTTTTTGTTTTTTTGTAGTGATTTAGTGCGGTGTTTTTTTGTTTAATTGCTGTTTTTATATTATCGTTCCACCATGGCACTTTTGGCTTGTAATTATTTGTGCATTTGCCGATTGTTTTTTCGGCGGTATTTATTATTAGATTTGTGAAAAATTCGATTAGTTGTTGTGGTGTTGAATTATTGATTGTTGAGTTTTTCATTTGTATTTCTTTTTCTATTATATCTGAGTAAAGTTGCCAGTTTGGATGCTTTAAATTCCATCTTGTGCCGGGGATATCTTTTGTGTCACATATCCTAGGTATAATGGATATTAAAATTGGGATATGGTCACTACTGTATGTTTCGGTGTCAACTGTCCAAGAAATTCGTTGGGCTAATGCTGAGTTGGAGAAGGACAAATCGATTGCTGAGAACTTTCCGTTGTGAGGATTTAGTCGTGTGTTGACTCCTGTGTTTAAGAGGGTTAGATTGTCGTTTTTTAATAATCTTTCTATTGTTTTGCCGCGTTTGTCCGTTGTTAACGAGCCCCATATTTCATTGTGGCTATTAAAATCGCCAGTGATAATGTACGGTGAAGGAAGTTGGCTAATTATTTGGGCTAGGTCATTATCGTTAAAATGTGTTTGATTAGGTAGATATATATTACATACTGTAATTATTTCTTTTCCGTGAATTTTTATCGCTATTGCTTCTAAATTAGTTAATAGGTTTATTTGTGTACTATAGAGAGTGTCGGAGATATAGATGGCTACACCACCGCTGGACCGAAGTGCATTTGTACGATTTTTATGGTATCCTGTATATGCTGGAACGTTTCCTATTGAATTGTCATTGAAATTGGTTTCTTGTAAGCATAATATTTTTGGGTTGTGTTTTTGAATGATTAGTTGTAATTCGTTGTATTTTTTGTAGAATCCATTAAGATTCCATTGTATTAAATTAAAGTTTTGCGATGTCATTAATGGATTGAATGTGTATTTATCTTGATTGTTTGCTTTAATTATAATTGAAGTCTAGTTTGTCATTATCTTCATTAATAGGTATGTCTAATTCGAATAGTGCATTAGACAGCCTTGTTAACCTGTTTTTAATTGCTTTGCTGTTGATAAGCGGGTAAACGAGTTCGATCATTTTAATTAGGTGGTTGGGTTCGATATTATAGTTGTCGCATAATTCTTGTTTATCGTTACAGTATTGAGCGTTTTCTAAAATCGCTTTAAATTGTGTAAAACCGATTGATATATTACTGGCGTTAAAGATTTGTTTTACTGGTTCAAGTATAGTGTTGAACTCGATGGTTGCTTGCGAGTTGGTTCGTATTATTTTTGCTTTTTTAACGGTGAGGTCTTTATGGATTTTTGTAGCGACTGTGTTTTGTTCCTTCTTGATTGCTGTATCTTCCTCGGAGTTTCGAGTCACCGTTGGTGAGGAGGGCGCGGGCCTTTTGTTATCGATAAATGATATTAGGTCGGTTTCCATGTTATCGGTGGTTTTAATTGGGATTTCTATAGTGTGTTCTTTTGGATCGTTGTCTGTTTGAGGTGTTGTTATTGCGTGTTGTTGTTGTGTGATTTGAGTGTCGTTTATTCTTCCTAAATCAGTTGGATTTTTTATGGTTGATTCTGTGATTTCGTTGCAGCTGGATGATGTGTGTCCGATTTTTTTACATTTGAAGCAAGTAAGTGAGTCGTCTGAGAAAAAAATTCTGTGATTTGATCCTTCGTGATTAATAAATAGAGAATAAGGAAGATTAACGGTAGTTTCTGTGGATATAAACATTTGTCTTCGGAAGCTTAGGATGTGAGTGAATCTGTCTTTTTTAATACCGGCTCTGAGGTGTATTATTTGGCTGGTGGGGTTTATACCAATGTTGTTGAGTTCGCTTAGAATTGTTTCATTTGGGATTGTTGGGCATACGTTTGATATAATTATTCTTTTATCTGGGTTAAAGTATCTTCTTATTTTAATTGGTTTTTCGTTGATTGTTATTGGTGTTGGATTATTAACGACGCAGTCTACCAGTTCTACTGATGATAGGAATATGCAGAATCTATCTTTAGATATGCGTGACATAAATAATATGTTTTCTGGTTTGGTTATTTCTGCTATTGCATATACATATTCGTGTTGCTGAATGTCGTCGGTTATTTCGATTATTATTGCTTGTTCTTTTTTGGGGTTTCGAGTTTTAGCTGCTGCATTTGCGAATGAGATTTGGTTTTCATTGGTTTTTAAATTTGGAGGTGCTTGATTTGCTATGGTTTGGTTTAGATTATTGTTGAGCTGTGGAGTTGAGTTGGTTATGGGGTATGTGGTTTTGGATATGGTCTTTGTGTTATTATTAGGTGATTTTATTGTTGTATTGTTGAGATGAAGATTATTTGGGGCTTTAGAGGCAAAGAAGTTGTCTTGGCCCTTTTTTAAGGGCGATTTAGTGTTAATGCTCATTGTGGGATTGGTGTGTTTTACATTATTTTAAGTTCACTAACCTTAAATTTGCAGTCTGTTTTTATTCGAGTTGAGCCGTTAGAGACGTTATCGATGTGCGGTTGGACTTTGCTGTGTGCGACCGTCTCGGTTGAGCTGAACACGCGAACTGATATTTCAGTATTACTTATACATGCTGTTTGAAAAATGAAAAATAAAATAAAATAATATTAATTGCTAATTAAATTGATTTTTTATCTGCCCCTCCCTTCCTCGTCCATACGCTTTATTCCTTTAAATAAATTCCAGCAATTCCTCGGTCATATCTTTAGCCTTCCATATCGTCCTCATAGCAACGGCTTTCTGGTTTAATTTTTCTTTTTATTTATGTACCAATGTAATTTCTATTGATGTTTATACGTAATTAAGGTTATGCTTTAATTTGTAACAGAAATGAGATTACGCTGAAAAAAAATCCAATTAAAACAAAAATAAAAAAAAATATTATTTATGATTACTCTACAGTCTACAGTATAAAAAGTGAGTAAGGAATCACGTACAGAGTCAAACGATTCCTTACTTAAAATCTAATAATATTGATTTGAATAATTGAAATTAAAATTGTTTTTACTAAAAATAGAATATTTACAATCTGTAGCTTGTTTAAAATGAACAAATGAGCAAATGAGATGATAATAAAAACTGATAAAAATGATATAAAAAATATTTATTCTTTATGTTTGAACTAAAAATAAAATTGCAACTGTGACGGATACGATACAGTTAAAGTTAAATTTTTATATTTTCTTAACAACTGCGTCTTAAATGTCTAATTAATTGTTGTTTATTTATTTTTTATGAAAAAATAATTAATTCTTTAGCATACTTTTTGTAATTTTATAATCACTCATCCTTTCCGCTACTGTTATAGTCTGTGTAATAAAAATCAATTTTTTTCATCAACTGAGTAAGAATTTAGAAATTTAAACTTGTTTAAAATGTTTTCCATTCAAACAATTTTATTTGGTTTAATTATTTTGGTTACTTCACCAGTTTTATGATTTAAATTTAAATTTAAATTTAGTCAATTTGTATTTCCACGATCTAATTTATGACACTTATAATTCAGTTATATTGCATCTTATACAAATTAAAAAGGAAAAATAAATAATATAAATTTTATAGATACTTATGATTTTAAAATACCTAATTAATTTTTTTAAAAATATAGTCGGAGTTAAAAATGATTAATTACCTAATTTTTTTTTATGACTCTTTTTATCCACTCTTTTATAACATATTATGACTTGAAATGGCTTTCTAATTTTCAATTTAAAAATAATGATAAATATTTTTGTCGGAAATGAAATATTCAAAAAATTGTTCAAAAAATCAAATAATTACACAGATAAACATTCAAATATTTTTATGTCACATCCAATTAGTGTAATCTCTTATTACCTGATGTATCTATTTAACAAAAGTGAAATTTTTTACAATAGTTATATGGTAATTTTTTTTATTTTTTCGTGAAGTGGATACATTTATCTTATCCACATTCTGAATTATTTTTATGTGAATACTGTGATTTGATATAATGAAACGATTTTTTCTTCTATAAATAATTTATTGTAACACTTTTAAGTTATTTAAAATACATAAGATAAAAAAAATCTTGTTCTTCTTGAATAATAACATTCTTGGATGTGAGCTATTCTATACTCGTATGGACATAATATTTAAATATAATCTATATGGTTTATATGGGAAAGATCCATGACAATTTTATGGCTTGGACAAAATAGTATAAAAAAATATGTTCAACTATATATAAACACGAGAAGAGCACCAAGTACAATAAGTTGCTATGATGTTATGTGCACGACGGAACGAGAAAGAGGTAACTCCCAATGGAGACCTCTGGAGAAGAGTAGTTTATGGTGATAGGATATTACTGCACCAGTTTCCTTTCAGGCGTCTGGGAGATTTACCTCGGATATGTTTTGTAATAACCACGGTAAATGCGGTATGTGGGAGCAATCATTTTTTTGCGAGTGTTTTCGCGGGCAAGAAAAAAAACGGTCTGAACATTGAAATGCAAATGACATAACAGAGGGTGTAGTTTTGTGTGATGTACCAAAGAGCTGCTTTTTAATAGCAGCCGAGAGCATTGTTTCGTAAGCGGAAACCAGGACAGAGGACTTTGCACAGGCGTTCTCGTGGCGTAATCAACTGTATTTACTAAAGCACCGAAGAGAAAATTAGCTTTAGCCAAACCTGAAGCATACTATATGATGTTTCTCGTTTCAAGTGGTACCTACGTGAATTATTTCTATCTAATTTTGAATCTTTGTTTTTCTTTTTTTAATTATTTGCCTACTCCACCCTACGAGAACACACACACACTCGTAGAAGATTCTAGTCACGCTCAAACGTGCCGTGAAACCACCATAACCACGTTTGTACTATTTCTCCGTAACGTCAAGTGCGACCTCGGGGGTGCGACGTCTACACGGTTTGGCGTGAGACGCGCATCTCCTCCGTCCTCGTCCTCGTAGCTGTTGACTATCGCACGAGCACGCTCCCTCCGGGGGCAGTGAATAAGCCGTATTCTATTATTATTACTATTATTATTGTCGCGGCGCCGGTCCGGACGGAAGTCCACTTATATACGTATACATTAAAGCGGCGAATGCTCGGGGATCGGGTACTTAAACCAGCCTTGGCTGAGATGAGACTTGGAGAGAACGAGGTACACGCACGCACACACACATGCCGAAGCGAGTTTGTTCGACAAATTCGACACGTACCGACGCGTATCTGACGTTGTGAAGTCATGGCACCGCGACTCTGTTAGACGTGTACGGGAATATTACTCAATACAGCTAAACCGCGAAAACATTTATTTCGCACCGGCACTTTCATGAAAGTCCTATCTAATCGATTATTATGACTGCGGTCACGACGTCTAGGACTTAAGTACATAATCATTTTAGTCTAACAGTTTTAGGGAAAAGTGTTAACCCATTTTGCCATCTATTAAATCCCCAATTATACTGTTACTCCTTGAGGGTTCTACTACTAATTTTTATCAAATCCTTGATGATATACAGAGTGTCCCAGGTCTATTTGACTAATGCAATAACTTTTTTTCTATTCAATATTTTTAAGTTTTTTTTTTTTGTAATGATTTGTAGAGCCCTGCGCTATAATTTGTATATCTTATACTTTATTTTATTTTTTTACAACAAAAATAAATAATTTAAATTTTGTATTTAATATTTTTCTAATAATCCAAGATAGCTACTTCATAAATAAGTATTTAAAAACCATTTTGGCGTTTAAAACTTTTAATTTGGTTAAGTCGTTAATTTTTAAACAATTTTCAAAGTGTGTTAAAATTCAAATTTATTTCTTGCTAATCACTGTTACTGCTGTAGTCGATTTTCAATTGTTTTCTTCCAAGAAACAATAAATTTGTTATCATTAAAAGGTTGATAATCAATATTAAATACATACACATACTATAATACGTATTTTATCATAATTTAACATAATATGATTATAATTTATAACATGATGTACCTACTATTACTTATTTTAAAATTTAAATCATCATCATTCATCAATATTTTATTGTTCAATCATTTAAATACGTTTAAACAAATTTAGAACATTTTGATTTTGAATTATGAAACAAATGACATGTGGTTTGAATATTAATTATAGTTATTCTGCAAGTCCTTTTTAAATTTAAAGTTAGGTTAAGTTGATATTTTATGAATCAATCACATTTTGCCGTAATCACTATAAACCTTAAGACTTGTCTTCTCATATTTTAAGACAATTCTATTGTATTAAATTTATGAGAAATACCTAGTAATACTATGGAATTATCAGATTGAACATAATTCGTAGAAAATATTGTTGGAAATGCCTTTGAACACAGGTACATATTATCATTAGTTTGCAAGTTAAAATTATTTTATTTTAATATCTTTATAAACTTTTGGTAACTAGATACAAAAAAATCAAAAATTAAACATACATATAATAACATTTTAAATTCTCAACACTTCAAATTACTATTATCAAGAAAAATATTCAAAATTAAATATTATGTAGATTACCTATACACAGTACTACAATTGAAGATTTTAATTTAATTTGAATAGCAATAAATAACATTTTTGTTAAAATGTGAGTATCATTTGTATTAAATTAATTTATACTTCAACCTAACCATTTTAATATTAATATTAACATTTATTAATTTATTAATAAAATGAATTAAAATATTCTCACTGTTAACGAAAATATTCTAGGTGGATGTCAACATTAAAAGTATACATATTTGGTGAGAGTTCAAACAATTTCATTTTCAATCACATGCAGTTAGTTGTATAATTAATGCTTTGTACCTTGCTGTTTTAATACTACATTTGTATACTTACAATAGTTACTATTGTAACTAGTTGTATGTACCTATACATAAAACCATCAGAAGTTCAATTGTAACCAGTTCATCTTAAGTATAAAACAACATAAATCAAATGTTTCATTTTATTAAAAAAAAAATGTAAATGGTAAAATTGTAGATCATAAAAAATATTGTTAGCTGTAAGTAGATGAGTAGATATATAATATTAGTGTTTTACATTTAGTCATTTAGTTCATCAGGAACTTTATGTATTCAATATCAACCATATTTATAGCTCTGTTTATATAAAAAAAAAAAATAATATTAGTGTAAGAATTTAATAAATACCTATAACAACTAACATAACAGAAAAATAAGGGCATTCTGAAATAGTTTTGATTGGCTTGAAAGTGTGTAGATAATTGTTATGGATAAACACGTTACTACCTATTTCTTTAGTATTTCTCTGAATATTTCATAGTGTGTTAGTATGTTTACATAATTACTAAGAATAAAAAATAACCCATGAAATAATTAAGTTAATGATTTGAAATTGTTAGAATAGGTATTTAATGTCAACTTGTCATGTACTTTTTAAGACTAGGGACTTCAACCTTTGAGAATTTCAGAATAAAAGATAAAATAAATACTAATTTTCCTTAGGTTGTTATTCATTAATAAATAAAACATAAAAAAACATTTTCATACTATAAATTAAAAATATATCTAACATTATCTTGGTTTTTATATAAAATGTAAGTTGTAATTTATTATATCTATTTTTATTTTTACTATAAAAAATTATAGAAAAAATATAGTTGCAACACTTAATTGTTGTTTTATTGCAGATCTCTTTGTATTAGAAAATTAATACAAAGCTTAATTGAAATCCTTTTTAAGATTTATATATTGCCAGAGTTCATGTTAATAACAGATAAAATCAATAATTTTCTACATGACATAATATGTGACATTTAATATCCTTCTGATGGTTAAATTGTTTGAAACACTTAAGAGTTTATTGTTTTATACATGAATACTCTGCTAGTTGCAAACCGTTGCGTAATATTATAATTATACTTTTATTTGTTTTGAACATTTAGCCAACAAATTGTTAACTTATATTATAGGTGTCGGTTATTTTTTTTTTTCTTCAGCTAGCGTCACTAGTGAAAGAACCTTATACATACATGTATAGCAGAGAATGTTATTGAATGACAATAAGTAAATAGCTGAAAGTAAGTTTTTTACTTAGACTGGAGATATGTAGGTAACAATTAAAAAATAACTCAACATTTTACTTTAATTCTTAATTATTTATATCATCATCAACTTCATCATCAGAAATAATATTTACTGACATATTTTTACTGCCAGTGGTATTATCGTTGAATTTTTTTTTGTTTTGTACCCAGCAATTAGGAGGTGAAGAATTTTTGTCTACGCCCATCTTGCGGTCATACACACAACATTTAATATAAAATAATCATAATTAATAATATAGAGACTAAATATTTTAGCTACTTCAAATTTTTCTAGTTACTTGATTATCTTTACACCGGTATTTTTGGCGTTTTAGAGTCAAATATATTTCTTTTTTTTCCTCCAGTGTCACAATAATCAGTTTTTTATGAATGGTGGCTAAGTCTGAATGCTTAGCACACCACCATGATTCACACTAGAAGAATAATTTTATGTAAATAACTTATCATAATTTATGTAAAGAAATATAGGGTTATGTTTACTTTTTTGTCATATATCTCTTTGATATACCTATAATTTTTTATGTCGGTCATCATATTCTCATTCATATTTTTTTCCAATTGAAGTTCTTGCTATACTAATATAATTATAAACAATTTCATAATTAATTCTTTGTTAGTAAATATTTTAATTTTAAGTTCTGTATTTGTATATATTTTTATAATTTGTTATTTATTAAGTTTACTAAAATTAAATAATGTAAATTGTATTTAAAAATGCAGTGTATGATTTTTGAAATATAAAATTCAATATTTTTTATTTTTATCTTTCTTAAATATGCCTACTATTTATAGTAATTTAGAGTACCGTGATATGTTAAAAGTTTTTTATGAAAGTGGAGGAAAAAGTACAGTAAAAGCTTCTCGTCTGTATTTACAAAAATTTCCAGAAAGGAAACAGCCATCTAAAAACACATTTTGTAATATAGAAACAAAATTACGTAATACAGGTAAATTTTTTATTATCAATAAAATTTCCTGTAAAATTAATATAACAAATTATGTACCTAAAACCTAATACATACATGTATAATTCAGTTATTATTATACAAATTTTAAATTAAGATATACATTAAAAAATAGTCTTTTAGGTCGTTTTCCAAATGGTTTCAAACCAAAAAAAATATATGTTATTGATGAAGAACATACAGTGAATGTCTTGGCAGCTTTCAGCAGTCATCCTCATGCATCTGTCAGGTCGGTAGCTAAAGAAATGGACATCAGTCGTAGCTCTATACATTGTATATTGAAGAAAAATGATTTCCATCCATACAAATTGCATTATGTACAAAGATTGAAACCCTCTGATCCAGATAGAAGGCTTCAATATATTTCAAAAATTATTTGCCTTCATGACCACAATAATATTTTGAAAAAAATATTATGGACCGATGAAAGCTGTTTTAATAATAATGGTATTGTCAATCGGCATAATTCTCATTACTGGAATGAATCAAATCCATTTTGGACATGTGAGTCCAATGCACAAGTTGGTGCGGTTGGTGTTGTTGGTGTGGTATAATAAGTGGTTATTTGATTGGACCTTATTTCTATCATGACACACTAACTGGCCAACGTTATTTAGACTTTTTGACTAATACACTACCAATGTTATTAGAAAATATTCCATTAAATCTCCGAGTAAATATGTGGATTCAGCAAGACGGTGCTCCACCACATAACTCGAATATAGTCCGTGATTATTTAAACACAAATTTTCAATCGAGATGGATAGGAACTAGAGGTCCACTAAATTGGCCACCACAATCTCCAGATCTAACACCACTCAATTTCTTTTTGTGTGGTTACTTAAAGGACAAAGTATACTCCCAACAGTCAACGTCGTTAGATGATTTAAAACAACGCATAATTGATGTGCGTAACTCTCTTACTTTTGAAATGTTGGAATCCACGACAACTGGAATTCTGTTACGGTATGAAAAATGTATAATGAAACATGGCGCACACTTTGAAAATTATTCATAGTTACTACTTACTAGTTACTAGTTAGGTATATTATTCCATAATATTTAATTTGTTATATTATTTAATGAAATAAAACTGAACTTATAGTTGAAAAATTAAATTTACAGATTTACATTTTACTATTTCTTACAATTTAGTATCAATTGTTTAGTATCAACATCCATGGTAAGCATCACGTGACCATGTTAAATAATGATAAAATACAATAATGTATAATAATATTATGTAATGACAAATGACCTACCTTTTAATGATAACAAATTTATTGTTTCTTGGAAGAAAACAATTGAAAATCGACTACAGCAGTAACAGTGATTAGCAAGAAATAAATTTGAATTTTAACACATTTTGAAAATTGTTTAAAAATTAACGACTTAACCAAATTAAAAGTTTTAAACGCCAAAATGGTTTTTAAATACTTATTTATGAAATAGCTATCTTGGATTATTAGAAAAATATTAAATACAAAATTTAAATTATTTATTTTTGTTGTAAAAAAATAAAATAAAGTATAAGATATACAAATTATAGCGCAGGGCTCTACAAATCATTACAAAAAAAAAAAACTTAAAAATATTGAATAGAAAAAAAGTTATTGCAATTAGTCAAATAGACCTGGGCACCCTGTAGATCTCATTTTATTATCTTTCCATTGGACAATAGTTATATATAGTAGGTATTCTATCTACTCCAGCTAAACATTCATTGAAAAACCCTCTTTTCTATTTTCTATTTTTTCGCAATGTCCCCAGACAATGGACATATTTGTCATTGTCAAGTATACATCGTGCTAGTCTCATAAAAAATATTTGCGTACGCTCCAAGATTAGGTTAAAAAGAAAAAAAGGGTTCTGCCACTGGATAGCCCCCTTCTAATGCTATTCGACGTTACGATTTAACTGTTTTCATTATTCACAATTGCTTGTTGTACATATTTGTAACAGATTGTAAACTTTCTTATTGCAGTGAAAAATAATGAAAAAAACAATGTGCGATTTGATAATACTCGTATTATTTATTTTAATACTATTATATAGTATATTATGTTATTATATTGTCGCAAAGTCGTATAATTGATTTTCAACCGCTACACGTTATGGCCGTAACACTATTGTACGAGTATACCGTGTTCCTAACTGTACGAACCGTAATAAGGTCGTATAAACCTGCGTTACAATAATAATACGCGTACCTACATGTTACCGTAACACTGACATTCCCGCGAGTACCCGTTGCGTGTATTCACGCACGTTTCCGGTGTCTATATTATTATCATGTAAGCGGCTGGACAAACTTGTCGGCGTTTCACGTGAAACTTATTGGTTCAACAGCATGCCGTTAACTATATCGGGATCTAAGTCTAGCTCGCAATAATTATATTCAGCGAAGCCTTTCGTCGTTCAACGTGTCGACCGCGAGGTGTAAAATCGTCAATAATATTATCACTTTTAAAAAGTTTAAGTGCAACGCGCAATCGTCATCGCTCATAAAGTACGGTAACGTGGTCGGGGATCGCCAGTTAAATATAGGATATTCGGGGAAGAAGTTAGATTCTTTTGAATACAGTTGACAGCAACCGCCTGGAGCGTAAATATTTCCCGTAGATCTTCTTATTACAAATAAATGTGTATTGGTAGATATAGTAATTAATATATGAACATTTACAATGACTTCCGAATAAAGGTAAAGGCTGTCTCGTAGCTGTACGGAGTTTGTGTGCGCATGGTGGTAATTGCGGAGAACTGCTTTCCTCTTACATACTGATTTGTGGCCATAAGCCTTAAAATGTGGATGAGGGGAACTTGATGTATAGTCAACTTAAATGTGTATTATGTTTATAAAATAGTAATATTGATGTAACGATCGTTACAGTACGTAGGTCCATTAAAAAACTTTTATTCTAATATGACTAAATAAATTATAATTGCAACAAACTTGTGGCTATTTCCAAATATTATTTTAATTTTAACTGTAATTACTATAACGCTACAATATATTTGATTTTAGTTTTCTTGTTCATCTATATTTTTCTACGATTTACAATCAATTAAGTAGATTACTTCCTAATTATATTTCAAGAAAGATCATAATATAAGACAATAATAATTTAATTAAGGAAAATAATATTGGTTATGCAGGTCTTGGCCGGCCTCCAGCATGATCAGCGCAGTGATGCCCACTCATCTGTCATAAAAATGAAAATATAGAAATATTAATTTCCATGAAAGTTTAGCTGCACTTCTACATGGGTAGTTTTCAGTTAGTGGTTTCCTAAAAATGTACACCAACAGCCCGTTAAAAGAGTTGGCCACCGTCCAGACCGGAAGACTTCCACATACGTCCCTGCGCATCAGAAGGCAACCACCGATCTACTTGAATGCACTTCCTTTTGCCATTCTAAACAAAACAATATATAATAACGTAAAACCAACCTAACGTCGGCAGGCCAAACAATTTGACAGCTATTATTGCTCGGAGTAAAAACAAAATTATTTTTTCTTTTTTTAACTCTATTATTGTGCAGTATTGTAATACGGTGAACCATAATTTGTTTATCATTATCACGTTTTTAACCCTGCCAGCGCATTTTTTATACTACGTGATTATTATATTGCTCATTTGATGAGATGAACTTATTTCATTATTATTCATAATAACTTATTGTAGAGTATTTTACCAATATCAACAAAATCCCAGGTCACTGCAGGACACTGACGATTTTTACAATGTGTACTATAGCATTATAGTCTTTAACAAATATAATACACCGTTTTCGATATTTTGAGTATAAAATGACAAAAGCACAAATTCGAATCGGCCATACGAAATAACAAAATAAGCTGCTGAGCTGCAGCTGCTATAATTGTCGCAGATAATCTCGTTTGCGTTGACATTAATAAAAAAAATGTTTCATCGGACACAGTTAACTCTCGTGCAAAACACAAAAAATACGTTACTACACTTCCTACTTCCGGTGACGTTTTATTCTCATATACAGAATAGCACGTAGAGCACGGAAATGTGAAAATTGGGAAATTTTAAATCAGTAGAGTCATCGTGTACCCGGTCCTATTTTAATAATATGTTATCTATTAATTTTCCGGTATAACCTGTAAATTTCCGATTAAATATTCACCCAAGCCATTTCAAATTCCTCTAAAACTTTTCTTTCGATTTTATTTTCCTGAATTTAACTTTTCCGCATACTGTTTTTATTCCAAAAGTAAAATACCCTCTTCAACGACTGATCATTCATCTCACCGCATATACCTGTCTTGTATTAATTACGTAATATCTTTCACGAAAACAATTTTTTCCTATGCCTTATTTCCGTAAGACGTACATCCTTGCACGTATACCTTATAATATTATATACCACGGTCGTGGTACAATTCGTTACTGCGAGGTGATATTAGAACAAGTCTAACATATTAATATCACCTGGATAATTTCTTTATTCATTTGTACCGTATTATAATATACCAAAAGTAACCAATTATGAACGAAATAAAAAAATTATGGAAGTAACAATTTGTTTCTCGCTAAACTATCGTTTTTCTATTTGACACACTCGCGTAAGACATGTTTTTAAACGCATACTCGTATCGCAACGGTTCGAAATGCATAAAAATGTATTTATGTCCGCGATAAACGGTTCGAGCTAGTTATACATGTCACTCGGGCAAAAGTCACCAAACTTCTTTGGTCACACTGAATAAAGCATCAAAGTTGCACATTGTCGTTACCATATTTTGCAGTACAGTTCGCAATAACGCGTTGACGCATATAATATTATCGCGTTGTCCCACAAGTATTTACTGAATAGCGATGCATGCCACGTTGATACAGCGTGAACAATCGAATACTCTAATATTACGAAAAAAAAAATGAATCATCTCATACGAATAATTATGTCATAAAACAAATTTTACAATTTATAATAAACATTTTAATAACAACTTTCGATCAGTTTTTTTTTGATTATTATTACATTTTTCCTACCCGCCTAGATAGTACTATCTGATAAGTATTTAATAACAGATACGCGGTATCGTTATGCTCCAGAAATTCCATATTATAAATAACTATTGAATACAATATTTAATGTTGTATAGTTGATATATCATATTCATTATATTACATTATCAATTTGTAAATGAAAGTAACACACGTGTGATATGACGTTGGCATATAATATTGTCTACTTATGAATATAAGAAGCACACGTGTCGAACAAAAATAACAGGGTCGATAGGTCACGTGAATATCAGACACTGTGGTCACTACTATGTGTACGTCATGTATTAGTAAAATATTACTTATTGTTACTAATCAGAGTAGTTAATTTACAACATAATCCTTTAATTCAACAATCGCCAGTACCAACTTCGAGCGGGATTACGAGTACATGAGTTATAAAGTGATGTTGATCAAGTTGGTATATAGTTCTATGTGAAACGACTATTTATTTTTTTTATTCGTTCTAATTAATTTAGAAATACTTGGATTTTTGTTTTTCGATGAAAAATCTATTTGAAATGTTCGCGTGTAACAACGTTTTTTAATTGGTTACTGGTATCATGAAACATCGATAGTATTAAAAATTTGAGATTAAAATAAGTAGCTTTTAAAATAGTACACAAAGTATAATCTGCAAGTATATATAATAACGAGTAATGTCTCTCATTAATATTAAACTTATATTCAAACGCTTTAAAAATTAAAAATATGTGACTTGGGACAAAGCAATAATTTTTTCATCACAATAGTAAGATAACGATGCGTGAAGTTATAACTTTTATTACATTTGATTTAAAGATTTTTGTTGAAACAAAATTATTTTATTCACGTTTTATGAAAATTGTAAATAATATGTAAAAATTGCACAAAAAAGTTCGTAGGCATTTGAAAGTTATGTCATCTCTAGAAAACAATAATATTTGCATTCAAAGAAAAGATCTAGTCCCTACGAAAACTATTTTAAAAAATATTTTTAACTATTTTTAAAAACGAAAAAAAAAATCAATTTGCTGAAAACTTCTATATCGTAAATGTTGCAATTTTTGTGTTGTTTTTCTACAGTATTTATTATTTAAAAAATTGTTGAAAGAAGTTAAATGTTATAAGGACCCTCCGAGTCCACTAACCGGCAACATTTTCCAAACAGGATCATTACCTACTTCGGTTTTGGGTCGAAATCTAGTTCAAAAAATCAACAAAAAAAAAATACAAAATGGTTCGCTCAGATCATGATTTTAAATCTATTTTACTCTACTGATCTGAACACACATTTAGAATATTCATCATACATTTTTTGATTGTTTGACCGAAAATTGAGTAGTGTAAAAAAGTAATAAGTTTTACTCGAGCGTTCAGTTAAAACGGATATAATAATATTATGCTTTTAAGTTTAACAATATAATTTCGTTCAGAATTTAATTTCACACCTTATGCAGTCGAAAATGTTTTTGTTAACTAAATGAAACGCTGTTAATTTCGTCATTTACTTTATCTCCACGATGAATTTGAACAAAACGTTTTTTTGGGCTTTTTTATTTATGCGTTACTTATTTTGTAGTTTCTATAGTAATTATTTCTATTTTTATATTTTCGTTTGCCGTGATAATTTTCTCAGTTGCAAAAGTTAGACTTTTATAATTAAATCACGTTTTATCTCGCGAAAGTTGACGGCGCTCTCGAACTTGCGCAAGAGTAGACTATAGTGTAGTAGGTAAAAAGTTCACATAGCTTATTTATACATAAATCTTAATATTGACATTTTTCGTCGGAATTCGTTATCGCTTGGCGGCGACTACAAGCTTTTTGTATAAGATAATATTAATTAATAATATGATATTTCCCGACGGTGCCATGGGAGCATAGACCGTACAGTCGTTACTCGCTAATAAAGGTGACGACATTATACAATTACATACTTTTACTAGCATATTTGCATACTGAAGAGTGAAGAGTGAAGAGTGAACCCTAACACCAATATCAGTAATTTATTAGCATCTCATTTTAATTATTTTATTAAAATAATTAATTATAAGATTTTTGTTAGATTTTAAAGTGGTATAAGACTCAGTGGTGTGGCTTGCATATCAGCATAAAGCAGCGTTGCTTACACTTTCAGTTGTAAAAGGTTATGGTCTTATGGGAATATTTTTAAATTACCAAATTAGAATTCAATTTTAGCCGTCATCAAGTTTTAAATAATGTGAAATTTTATTATATTATTGTTTATTCCTTTTGTCGATGATTCTATTTTCATATATGGTTATGTGTTGATTTCGGGCGTTTTGGACATCTGTTTATAACAAGTCAATAATAATCGATAAAATGCCCCTCGAACTTCCAACACACATTCAGTTGAACAATGCATTTTCTTTAAATATGAGAAATACGACGTGTGTGATTCGAGATTGTGACATGCAATTTCAATTCGCTTCCCTATATTGTATATGAGACTGTAACACTTTAACTTTACAGTATAAAATTGCATTGGAATCAATCTATTGAATCCCATAAACATCAAGTTCCTATTTTTCATGAATATTTATAATTTTTATTTAGGGATTACCTTTTTTTTTATTTATTATATATATATTTCTTTATTATATTTGGTAATATGAAGTTTAATTTAACTTGTTTAAAATATACCTAATGCAGTATGTAATGAGATTGGATGCGGTTAAGGTTTGGAAAAATTAAATTGCAAGAATTTTGTTGATCCATATAGTTTTTTTTTATATCATCTCGTATTATGATGGTCAAAGGGCTCCACATTAATTTGCCCCTGATCCCGAAAAATCTTGGAACGACAGTACCCGTGGTGTTCGGGTGGTCACTGTTATGATAGAACGGACAGTACAGAAATAGTATTATACTCATTGATTAACACTTCTAGTTATTAAAACTTTTAAACAATAATAAAACATAAACACGACGAGTAAAATAATAGTGAAACGTATGGTAGCTTGTAAAGGAGTATTTTTTCTCTTGATGGCTGCATAAGTCTGTTTTCTGTGTAAATCCGGAGCTTCCTTGTACGTCATTGTATGATTTTTTAACCTCTTTATATGAATATGACTCGATGGTCAATGGTTATAAATTTAAAAATTCATGATTCAAATTGTACATTGTATATGCGTTTTTTTCGTGTAAAGTATTTTTTATATCGATTTTATTAATTATATTTTTAGACTTTGAGTAATATCTAAGAATATTACAGTGTTTGACATTTTGTACCGGTTCCATGCATTCTAACTTTAAAATATCTAAGAACATTACAGGACAAATAGCATCGGATACTGCATATTATATGACCTACGAAAGACGACATGTGCAACTTAAATATTTGATATTTCCGATGTACCTACATGGAAACGATCCACGTGCCCGAAGGGGGTCAGAAGGGGGTGGCTGGATCAGGAGTGGGCTATGGAGGAGGAGCAAATGGGAGACTTTTCGATTTCCATTCGTTCCACTCGATGGACTGTAACATAGTATATTTTATCATCGTAGTGCCACGCAGCCACCACTTTGCACGACGAATCGGCAGATATCGAAATAATAATGTTCAAAAAGTCAAACGCCGACGTCCAAACGGAAATTAACAGTCCGGCTGTGAATGCCAAAGAACACCCGACTACTGTTTATTGGCCGAACCGTAAGTTTATAGAGTCCGAAACTCCGGCTTGTAACATTTATTATTTACTCCCTGCCATAAACCTGAAAGAAATTGATATTTACGGAGATTTATCTTTCGGAGAGAAATGCCGGGCCGTACATTATTGATACTGGTATTGTGTGATTATACCAACATATTTATAAACCAACTGAACTTCAGTCTACAGCACATCATTCTGGTAAATTAATCGGATCTTAAGTTGTTTGTCCAACGTATGAAATAATGTTAAATTTTGGTTTTAAAAACTCTTTTATGTGAAAATAAACCAAAAACATGCTTCGGTGAGTGTTCAAAAAGTAAAAGAAATAAGTCACTTCCAAGTAATACACCTGATAAGGTACAACAAAAAATGCGTGAACTTAATATTATATAAACATAATAGATCATAACAATACGATTAATACTATGCGTATACAGTAACTGAGTAACACATAGGTGTGGTTCGGTTAGTCTCAACGCAGGAACGTACTACTTTTGCATACACACTACGCCGTCTAGGTTATTTTCTTGCTAACCAATTAATTACAATTTTGAGTAAATGAAATACATGTTTCAACAGAGTCTTTAGATTATAACGTATAATTTTAATTATAAATCTGTTTTAACTTAATTTAATTTTAATGAATTATGAAAATTAGAGTAAATAAATTAAATTAAATAACAAAATACAATAGCCTATTACGTGCATAATATAATTACTCATGCTGATTTTAAATAGGTATGTACTCATAAAACTTATAAACCTATATTATTCAGATATTCGGTTCCAATAAAATATCAAGTATCTTTAAAATTATAAACTGGCCCAACCGTCTGCTATAACCCATAATCATTTTTTTCTAGAGCAATAGTACTCTGGTTTCGATATTAGATGAGCCATCCTTGTACCGCGTCCGGCCGTGAAGTCTCAGCCGACTTAGGAGTTTCGTCACGAGGTGTGACCGTCATTGGCGGACATTATGAAAATATACTCGCGCACGACTCGTGTCGCAGATAAACGTCGGATCACATGCGCGAAAAAAGACTCGTCGTTTTTATAATAATTACCGTACCGCGGCTGGGTGTGCACGATGGAAGAGTCGCGGTGATTCGCGGGAAAACGGAAAAGGTTTAGAGACAAGGAAGAGCGAGTAAGGGAGTAAATATTTTTTTATATTTTCCTTTGTGTCGATATTCGCTCAATCTGCGACTGTAAACGTTTGGCAATGTTTCCCCTCCGATTTCAAAATGAAAATCATCTATTCGGTGGCGCGTATTATTGCACGTGGGGCGCGGGGTGTGGGAGAAAATGAGAAAATAAACAAACGCGCAATACCCTTGTTGAGTCGGCCGCGCGAGTGTTTGTCTTCCAGTCGCCTGCTCTTTTGACGCGGTAAATACCCACGTATTGCACTCGGGACTGCAATAATCATACGCTGCAATAAACGTTGCCGTCATCACCTCAGCGGTACCGGTCGCGGGCTCGTTATCCGACCACAACCACTTCGGGGAGTAACATTATAACTCTAAGCGTTTCCGCTGTTGCTAGCAAATCGGTTTTTATTCAACATAGGGAGGCCAGTTATAGTTTTACGTCGAGCTAGTGATGTGACATTTCACGGAAAAAAAGTAATTTGCAAACCGCAACATTTTACAACATTTACGTTAAAATAGCTGATATTAGTTTATTTAAAAATTCTACAAAGAGAATTCATAACTTTTTATTTCTATTTCTTGCCTATTTTTTTCTTTTCACGTTGTTTTTATTCGTTTAGTTCATTTTATTCACTTTTTTCAGTATCCAATTTAAACATTGTTTTATGGTATACAGAGAAAATTTTATAAACATTTTGAATCCAATTTTCAAACAATAAGTGTTAAATTTGAAAGTATTATTAATTTCTAACTCCAAAAATGTAGAGGATTTCGTAATTTTTGTAAACATTTTTTTTTTAAATTACGCTTCAATTTTTCTTCATTAAACAGTGTGAGATTATATGAAGTATTCATTGAAAATTAAAAATCTCTGTGATAACTATTTTGTTAGTTAATATTTAAAAAAAAAAAATAGTTTTTTAAATATATTTTTAGTTAGTCATAAATGTATACTCGTATATATTATGACTCATAATGTTTTTATAATTTAAGGACGATATACAAGTTACTCTGTACGTATTTGTTATGAAAACCCGGATAAGTTCTCCCAATTAATTTTAAATAATTGCAAGCTAATTCATAATATCGACTTTTGGTTTTAAAACGCCAACATTATATCAGGAATTCTAAAATAGATTTCTTTCCCCCTTAAATATTAATGTAAATAAATCTTTTATACCAGATTTACGGTTTTAATAAAAGTTATAATTGATATTTATATTGTATAAAAAGCATTAGAAAAATCTAGTAGTAAAAATGAAGCTATAAAATATGTACGTACATATTAATTTATAGTTTCTCTGTGTAAAATAAACTTTTCATAAAAAAAAAAAAATAATAAAATACTTTTTAGTATTAAAACTCCAAGTGACCCGGGTTGTTGTTTCAAAACCAGGAGTCAATACCGTCGAAATTGATTCAATGATATCGCTTATTGTACTGAGCGTCCCACATAACGTATCATATTCATAGCGTGTCGAAATATACTTTTTAACGTTCTAAGAGCGTGCAAACTTTATTGCTCAACATGATTCTGTTCGGTTTTTCTTTCAATCGTACAAGGAATCTATGTATTATTCATATTTCTGTATTTAAAGTTTTCCAAAAATTTCCATAACACAGGTAGGTATAGCTCACGATCACCGCGCACGAACGAAACGTCGAGTTAAATAATATACATCCTTTGCACTTGATCACCGAATGTGTGTAGCGCGTGGGAAATGTTACCACGGTTTTCCGCGAACGGATAGCAACCGGAATCGCGGTTAAACGGCATAACGTTTTCCTGGACGTTCCCGCCGCCGCCGCCACCGCAATATAGTGCCTACATAACGGGGACGTTTGAAGACCGACTCGGTGTTTATTGTTCTTCGCCCGGAAAATCTGGTGGATAGGTGTAGACGCGCGTCGTAAACGGTCTGCGCAGGACGGGCGAGGAGCGGGCGGCAATGTGGGCGTCGCGCCGTTTGATGTTTTCCCGGAAACAATATATCGCCGCCGACGCGTATTGTTCGCGGTCGGTTTTATCTGCACGCGTATACGCTTCGCGCTGACATTTTCCGCGGCACAGGACTTAACATCTCGAACCCGGTCACGTCACGATGCACACACACGTACGACATATTATGCATATGCTAGGTGCATGTGTTCACGGAGAACATAGTGTACCCTGAAACGTTCACGGAAAAAATCGGGGGACGGAGTCATGAAAGATTTTCAATAACAAATATTACATAATTTATCTTAAAACTTTTACTTGAAATCAATTTAAATTAATTAATATACAGGGTGTCCCAGGTTTATTTGACTAACGCAATAACTTTTTTTCTATTCAATATTTTTAAGTTTTTTTTTTGTCATGATTTGTAGATCCCTGCGCTATAATTTGTATATCTTATACTTTATTTTATTTTTTTACAACAAAAATAAATAATTTAAATTTTGTATTTAATATTTTTCTAATAATCCAAGATATCTATTTCTTAAATAAGTATTTAAAAACCATTTTGGAGTTTAAAACTTTTAATTTGGTTAAGTCGTTAATTTTTAAACAATTTTCAAAGTGTGTTAAAATTCAAATTTATTTTTAGAAAAATATTAAATACAAAATTTAAATTATTTATTTTTGTTGTAAAAAAATAAAATAAAGTATAAGATATGCAAATTATAGCGCAGGGCTCTACAAATCATTACAAAAAAAAAACTTAAAAATATTGAATAGAAAAAAAGTTATTGCATTAGTCAAATAGACCTGGGACACCCTGTAGTCCAAAATTTAATTATAAGAATTTGGTTAAGTATTATTCCGAGTAGGTAAAACTTTATATATTTAAGTACAAAATCCCACTTTCACGGTGATCTGGAATATTTATAACTTATTTGATGTTTAAATCATAATTTAGATATTCGTTGAGAAGGGCCAATCCTGTTAGACTAACATGTCCCATATTGTTCCATAAATTGGTTTTGAGATTCGAAAAAAGTCGAGAACGATCGTTCAGATGTGGCAGTTGTAACAGGTAATGTTGTAACATTTTTGAAAGACTTCTTATGATTGGGAAAAAATCACAAAAAGTTCACGTCAAAAGTCTCATAATGTAAAATAACTATAAAAAAACCGCTGCTTCTTGCAAATCTTTTAAATCGGTATTTTTATCTAAAACCATTGGAATAAGTAATTGTTATTTGGATATAACGAGATGGTGATAGGTAAATGTATCTTTTAGTTGATTCTTTAAATGATGCAGAAAAGGTAAAAATATGAATCGTTTATAATATTGTTCCGGGAAATCGGCTGGAATATTATCGCGCGTTGCTTGGCGATATATACAGTTCTTGGTACATCTATAATTCCGTCAATCGTTGAAACTTCTGCGTAAGAAAATATGTCTTTATACTCTTCATCGGCATTATCTCGAATTTATTTGAATGTTTGAAAATCATCTGTCACCCGTTCATAACAGTATGATAAAATCTACACCAATATTTTGTAATGCAATAAACAAAAGTAAAGTTAAAGAGAAAAACTTCTCAACCACATGTATAGCTATAATAAAAACTGATTTACTGATAGAATTTGAAAGTTGAAAAGCTGTTCATGGTTTATCTGAACATTCTTCTAATTTTTTTAAGGCATAATAAATAGCATTCAATAAAACAGTTCAATCAAAGGTCAATCGACTTATAGTTTCATTTTCAGGTTTAAGTTGCATACTCATTAATACATTAAATTAGTATTCGTATTCTTTTTGATGAATCTCGGAAAAATATTATTACCGGAGAAACTGTCCCAATACAGTTTCTAATAGATACAATTTTACTTGAGATATCGATGTCAATTAATTACATAGGTGACTATTAATTTTCGGGGGGGGGGGGAGGAGCCTGAACCACCTCCCACTGTATACGTTCCTGAGTGTATCTTTGCGATTAAGCCTGTGTACATGTATTCTATTATATTAAATGTTTTGATTAGAGTTGGACTTGGATGCTCTAAAACTCTAAAAAAAAATAAATCACACAATTCAAAGCAAAAAGGCGCACAGAAACTAAATAAAATCACTAAAAAGCTCAAAAAAAGCACCAAAATGATTATTAGTAGGATCAATTTGGTTTTAATCATATTTTTATTGTATACGTACATACGATATAAGAGAGGTCGACCTTTTTTTTCTTCAAAATTCTCAGCTAAACAAAAAAAAAAAAATGTTATTTATTAAGTTTTTCAAAACTTCAAGAAAATAATAATAATTGATTAATTAATGATAAAAACGGTGAAAAAATGTTAAAAAATAATAAATATTTACTTAAGTACATTTTAATAGGAAAAAAATAGAGAGTGTAACATTGATTTTAGATATATTATAAATACATATAAGTTGTCAGGAATAATTTGTCGTGATGAAATAAAAATGTGAATGGTAGAAAGTAGCCGTTACACACAACACTTAAAATACTCTAATTTTTTTAATACTTTACGTACTAATAGAAAAGAATATTTATATTTTTCACTTAATAATTAATTTGTTTTATTTTAATTTTTAATAGTGTTACTAGACACTGGTTAAAAAATATATAAATTGAAAATTGATAAAAAAAATTTCAGATTTTTCGGTAGCTGGTAAGTTAAATGAAAATTTGACGCCACCGTGAACAGGTGACTTTCATTTATGGTAAATGTATATGATCATCTATAATATATAATACATCGTTCGGGTGGGTTTTATAATTATAATTTGGGTGAAACACACAATGAATTAATATTATATCAAATTATATCAAATTTTTTTATAAATGTAAAAGAAACAGTTTCCTTCCCATTTTAAAGACTGAGGACTCTCAGTTTATTGCAATTCTTATGACGTTTCACGTGTTATCAGGTACATCATAAGTTTTAACGGTAAATTAAAGCGCTTAACACTATCGTATTTGTCTCAGTTTATTATCTGATTGGCACTAAAGGCGTACGCGATCTTATATGAGTATTCCGTGTTGGAACTTTCTTTTACAGTGGCATATCACTTCATGTAATACATTTTAGTACATTAATAACATATTAAATAACCTTTTTTTTCTTTCCATAAATTCGCTTAAATAATTAAGTTAATTTCTCGCCCAAACGATGTGTGTGAGATTCAAATATATTAGGGATGATTAGCCCAAATCAGTGGCGCAACCAATCGATGGTATAAATCGTAATTTGCGGTGTTTGTACACAAAATTTATAACAAACCCGTTTTCACGTGAAAAAGAAAGAGTGGCGTTACTCTGCGAGTCCTACGTGACGGTATACATTTTACCAAGAAAAAATGATCCTGATGCGCGCCGAGAAAATATTATTTTTACTAATATAATAGTTTTTTAACGAAGTGGATAATCAAAAGTACGGGATTCGTAATCTTCGTAATCGAAAGAGATATGAACAAGTCACCAACTTTGATCCTATTTCATACTGTATGTACGCAGAAACTTTTGCTTAGTCGGGTTTCTCATTATTTTCTTATATTCATTTTCTCCCTTTTTTTCATCATCATTATTATTACTTTTTTTTTTTAAACAAAATTCGTTTTAAAAGTAAGACCATTAATATCAAAGCTGATCGCGTTTGATAACATAGGATTTGACCGTGCCAACTTCATAAGTAGATTATCTGTGAACTAAAATTTAAAACTGTATTTTTATCACGCATTAATACTGTATATAATATCGTGGTTAGATTATTTCAGACGCGTATAGTAATAATAATAATAATAAGTTATCTTTTAATCATAACATTACGAGATGACTACGCTATAATATGATTCATTGAAGAAAATAGTAAGAGTAAGATGAACTTAAAAATATTTTTGTTTTTGAAACGAACACCTACAATCAAGTCGCATGCATATTATGCGGGGTTAGAAAAAATAAACAAATGATAAAAATAAGACAAAAAGACAAATTAAAGCAAAAAGCAAATATCTAAAAAAGCAATAGTAAAAATAACTTCGTAAAAGCACCAAAAATAAAATTGCGTTTAAAATGTATATTGTTTTGATTTTTTATATACCAAGAATATCTTGCATACTTAATATGATAACAACGTATTAGATGGATTCAGCATTTCATATAAGTATTATGTCAGAATAATCTCAAGGATATAACTTATGTTTCTGGAACTTAGATACAAATCACGCTTTTAAGAGCAAGTAAAATGTAAAATAATGAAACATAAAACCAATATTCACTCCTATACTGTTTAGGGTTTTTATGAAACAACTAAAAATCATTTAGAATTATCAAACAACCGTACGGTAGGTTTTCGTACAAGATTTTCTAAACTTGTAAGCTTTTATTTATAATATTTTGAGTTTAATAAAAAAAGTTCGGTCGGAAATAGATTCAGATGCAACAAAATACGCCAATATGATCTATGTAATTTACAAAAGAAAAATATTTACGAAAATATGCAGGAAAAGTTATTCATATTATGTTCTCGATATGGTAAAACTAAAATAAATTTTTTTTTTATAACTACGCATGACTTACCATATTATGTGATATACAGAAATAAGTATTTCATATATTTTTAGAAATTTTTTTTATAACTTTAATGTATTACCATACTCCTAATGTTATATTATTTTTTTGATAACTGTATCTGTCGTTTAAAATGTTTAAAATAATAATCACGCTTGTAATTATTTTATTTAATACTCAAATATTGTAAGTATTAAATATTTGCTTTTTATAACTTGCTTTTTTTGGACTCATATTCGACACCTGAAGTTTCACACAGAAAACACTAAAACTCCTAAATTCGCGATTGCATTATTGTATGTAAATACTTATACCTACCTGACAAAAATACGTAAAAAAAACCGAACACTCGGATACGATATAAATGTACGCCTACAATGCTTTTCACAAATATTGATGATATTATACGAGTAGTATCAACATTTTCGTTTGTTTTTTTCAGCTGGTGCGGTGGTTTTCAAATTAAATTTAATATTTGGAGGAAAATGGTCCATTGGGTAAAATGGTATTTTGTTTTGCGGGGAAATTGCTACACTGCCAGATTTCGCTACATCGTGTATAATATGACGGTTTGCGCGCTTACTGCAGCCAAAAATAATGAAACGGGCGTGCAGTAAAAAACAACAATACGGCGCGCATATTATTATATAACTGTGTTCAAGTAGGGTTTTTTTATTTCATTTCTTTACGGTTATGTAGAAAATGCGGACCGATGAAAAAAATCCCGAGTGTCCCGTCATTACATAATATTTCGTCCTAAACGAAAACCGTGAAATAATTCAATTCTGAAAAAGTAATTGACGGAAATGGCGACGGTATCAAACAGCAGAAAATAATGACAAGCTTAAAGGCACGTCGACTTGTAAGATTAAAAAAAAAATAATAATGTCTACAACATATTATCACTAACATGGACCATGAAATCATCAATGTTAATACGTCGTTAGCGAAATATTTTTATTTCGTTTAATGTCTTTTACTGTCGTATACTGTCGAATACTGTCGTGTACTGTCGTATACTATCAAGTATATATATTTTCATATTATGAAATGAACACATTCAGTAATATTCATCATCATAACTTACTTCCAGCATTGAAATGCTCCAGCCATTCATATACATAGTTCTTTGGATCATCTCTGACGTCCCTCGGTAGAAAAGTAGGTAACCCATACGTACATCTCAATATATTAATACCAACGATATTCCTGCCCTAGACTCTCGCGTGTACACAAAAGCCATAGTAAGACTCACAATCACACTAAGTCGCATTTATGTCCAAATTCTCATCCATTGTTATACAAAATATACTGTTGTGTACTGTCGTGTACTGTCGTATCCTGTTGTATACTGTTGTATCTTGTTGTATCCTGTTGTATACTGTTGTATACTGTTGTAATCTGTTGTATACTGTCGTAGTCGTACTCTGTTGTATACTGTTGTATACTGTTGTATACTGTCGTGTACTGTCGTGTACTATTGTATCCTGTTGTATACTGTTGCCTGATATATTTGAACCCGATCAGATGCAATCCGACCGATTGAGAGCGTTTTTATTATCGTATACGATAATTATTGTATACATATTATTGTAATTTTAGCCGATCTCAAATAGTTTTTTCGCCATAAATCGGCCGCTATTATAATTAGAGGGCTGGAAATGGTCTCATTGGAACCGCAAGGAAATTCTACGTCGATTAAGCTATATTTGGACCCAATCGGATGAAATCCGACCGATTTAGAGCGTTTTTAAATTTTATGAATCCAAATATTCTTCGAAATATTAGATTATACAATAATTTTGTGTACAATAATATTATCGTATACGATAATTATTGTATACATATTATTGTATTTTTATCCGATCTCAAATCGTTTTTTCGCCATTACTCGGCCGCTATTAGACTTAGAAGGCTGGAAATAGTCTCATTAGAACCGCGAGGAAATTCTACGTCGATTGAGCTATGTTTGAACCCAATCGGATGAAATTCGACCGATTTAGAGCGTTTTTATTATCGTATACGATAATTATTGTATAAATATTATTGTATTTTTAGCCGATCTCAAATCGTTTTTTTGCCATAATTTGGTCGCTATTAGACTTAGAAGGCTGGAAATGGTCTCATTAGAACCGCGAGGAAATTCTACGTCGACTGAGCTCTATTTGGACCCAATCAGATGAAATCCGACCGAATTAGAGTGTTTTTAAATTTTATGAATCCGAATATTCTTCGAAATATTAGATTATACAATAATTTTGTATACAATAATTATCGTATACGATAATTATTGTATACATATTATTGTATTTTTAGCAGATCTCAAATCGATTTTTCGCCATAACTCGGCCGCTATTAGACTTAGAGGGCTGGAAATGGTAAAATTTTTTTGGCGATTTCAAAATTTTTCCTATTTCTAAGATAGGATTTGTAAAAAAAAATATTTTTTTCTTTATCCTTCATCCTTTTTTTATCCTGGGACTTAAAAGTCCCGTCAGTCCTCTACGGTCTGGACTTAAAAGTCCTGTCAGTCATCTAGGTAATTTTTTTTTACATACAAGCAATGTAAAAATAATTATAAAATTAAGGACTTTTAATAAAAAAATTAAAAAAAAAATTAAACAATTACAATTTAAAAAAAATGAGCACACAAATACAAAGGTAAAATATTTATTTAAATATCGTGATATTCATTGAAACAGTTTTTTTTCTCATTTATACTCAGGTGTTATATTACAATGCATGCACTTTGAATAGGGTCTAGACTCTATTTGTTTTGAGCTGCATACCTCACACCTTCTTCGCTCTTTTACAAAAGTTGGCCAGTGTATTCCTCGGTTACCAGTGCGCACATCTTGTGGTTATGAAAATTGATTTTTTCTCCTTTTAACATTTTTGTCAATTTGAACAGATGGCCTTTTTTTCCAAGCGTTTGTTTTGTAAGTAACCCTTGAACGACAGATCTTCGATATTCTAATACTGTCATTTTCTCAAAGAGGGTACAGTATACTACGTATGAATTAACAAACAATATATCGAGCAGTCCAAAGAATAGTCTGTGCCACCATTTACGGGATTTTCATTCTATATTGTATAGAGCACGTAACCTGTCTGCGTGATCTACCCCACCCATATACTTATTATATACTTATTATATAATTATTATATACTTATTATATACTTATTATATACTTATTATATACTTATTATATACTTATTATATACTTATTATATACTTATTATATACTTATTATATACTTATTATATACTCATTATATACTTATTATATACTTATATTAGTCTGATACTGAAGCTAGGCCAAGCTTGTCACAGTAATGCCTAACGGGACTTTTAAGTCCCTCTTAGTTTATAGCATTTAAAATCCAACCTAACTATACTAGAGCATCTAATGTTATAGAAAAAGGTAATATGGAGTATATTAATAACCAATAAAGAAAAATTGCATGCTTATCTTAATTAATACAGCGAATAAAAATTGTCAAATATCGGAAAACTGTAAAAACGTGTTCATGAAAAGTATTAATCAACAAACACTGATAAACCTATGATAATTGATTTTTTTTCTTCCAAGATAATTTTTTCTGGTAGAATACGGGACATAGAAGTCCCGTCGGGCAATAACAACTGTTCCACACTTGCACGTAATTTTATATGATTTTTTTTTTGGCTAGGACTTTAAAGTCCCGTATGTCCTAAAAGGGTTATCGTATACATATTATTGTATTATAAGCCGATCTCAAATCGTTTTTTCGCCAATACTCGGCCGCTATTAGACTTAGAGGGCTGGAAATGGTCTCATTGGAACCTCAAGGAAATTCTACATCGATTGAGTTATATTTGAACCCGATCGGATGCAATCCGACCGATTTAGATTGTTTTTATTATTGTATATGATTTTTATATAAATAATATCTTTTGATTAATTTTAAGTTATAAATATGCCCTGATTGTTCCATCCTTGAAAACTTATCTATATATAAAAAAATGGAGACCAAAAATTCAAAATTGCATCAGTTGAGAACGGCTGGGCCGATTTGGCTCAATTTTTTTTTAAATGATAGAGAATGTCGGGGAGCAGGTTTATAGCGTAAATTATGGACTTAACTCCTGTGAGTTAGAGATTTAGAGACAAAAACTGAGTTACACCGGTGGCGCCTCTATCAGATAAAAATATAAATATAAATATAATAAAACCTTTGAGTGATATGTTCTCAGAAACTACTGAACCGATCGTTATAATTTTTTTTTTTAAATTGAAGAGCTCATTGCGGAGAAGGTTTATGGCATTTGATCGATTCTCTAACTTTAAAAACAAAGGAGTTATCAACTATCATAAATAATGACCTGTTGCGTAGACTTAGTGGGTAAATAAAATATATTTGTTGATTCGTGGGTTACCTTGGTAACCAAAGAATTATATCTATAGATACAAGAGTTGTTGCAAGACGATTTAGTGTCATACAAATCAATCGATACAATTTGCGATGCGAACGAAGCTGTAAATTATGCAACAGAGTTTTTGAAACCATTGGATTTGCCAGGCACGCTACCGCTCTATCTACAACTGAAAGTTGTATCAGTATCAGGTTTTTCATAATTAAGTACTTAAATTTGTCTTATTTGTGTGTGTGTGATGCCAGCAAGACGCAAAGAGGCAAATTTGAGCCGTTGAATAAATGCGGCTACAAACAAGAGAAATAGAATAGCTTAAAGAACGGAAGAACAAATGCAATCCGATGATATGAATGTGCGTGTGAGTATGGCGCAATTTTGTGAATTTCAACCATAAGAGGCACGATTTGAACGCAATGAACAACGACGATTGGAGCAAAGACTATTTATACCCATATCCTATCTATTTCTTTCTTTCTTCCTTCCTTCTGCCTTTAAGATTATAAGACCTTTATTTTTACTGACTTATGCGATATTGCACTTTAAAGTAATTCATCCATTCCATAGACCGTTGTGAGAGTAAAAAATCCTGTTGTGAATACTGCCCTGTACTGTTTTCGTTATTACAAATTATTGTATACATTTATAATTTTAATAATCCAAATAAATTGTTTTCGTGGGCAATGGCCTAGATAATTCGGGTCATATACTTGCCAGTGATCATAACCCCCTTCGAAAGCTGTATATCTGATCGATGTTAAAGGATTCGGATAGAACCTGATATACTTCAGAATATAATTTATGTTGGTAATCTATAATTTCGATTGGAACACACCATGTTTTTCACACGAACAATTATATGTGGCATGCTCTCGAGTGGGTAAATCATCCAGTTTGTTTGTGTTAGCTAAATATGGGCTAACAAAAAATATTGTTCACGCTATAGCATTAAGAAATTGATATTGTTTGTTAGTGTTACTGTCGTAATTAATTATTAATGATATATATAATTTTGAGGAATAAAGTATGATAAATTTCAAAAATTAATGTTTGGTGTTTTTTTTTTTTATTCCCTCATCGTTGACAGCGCTCCATTCCTCTTTCACTCATTTACTACATCTTTACACACTTACAATAAGTTAGTTATATTTTTTCTACACTATAAATTCCCTAGAAATAATTTATATTGCAAAACAACGTTTGCCGGGTCAGCTAGTATAATATAAATAATAATACAAATAATAAAATATTATTTGTAATATAGCGTGATAATAGAAGGGCTTGAAATGCCACGCTATTATACATGGAATGCTACATCAAAGAAGTTTCAACGCAGAAAGAAAGGTGATGCTGTTGCTGGCTTCGCAGATGTCTATTCGACTGATTCCCTCGGACGAATATACACAGTTCATCCACGCCAAGACGAATGCTTCTATCTTCGCTTACTTTTGGTGAACGTTAGGGGCCCGACATCCTTCAATTCCCTGCGTACTGTCGATGGTGTACTGTAAACAACTTTTCGGGAAGCTTGCCAATGCTTGAATTTGCTCGAAAACGATTCACATTGGGACTTAACACTCGCCGATGCAACCGTTTCTGCGCCAGCAAATCAAATTCGTACGTTGTTTGCGATCATCATAGCCACATGTCATCCATCGAACCCGAATGCATTGTGGGAGAAATACAAGGACGAGATGGTTGATGACATTTTGCACAGAGTTCGAACGACAAATTTTAATTTTGATATTGAAAGTAACGACGATATGCGCAACGAAGCATTAGTTCTGATCGAAGACAGGTGCGTGCTCATATTCGGCAGTCTGTTGTTAACTTTGGGAATGCCAGCGCCAAATCGTTCGAGGCACGCTGCATTCAATCTTGAATTACAGCGGGAGAAAAACTATGATCTAGATGAGCAGGCTGAAAGAGTCCGAAAATATGTGCCGCTGTTGAATGCCGAGCAGAAGAATGTATACGATTCGCTGATGAAGGTTGTTGATGATGGAACGGGAGGCATTTACTTTCTCGATGCTCCTGGAGGGACAGGCAAAACGTTCGTCATTTCGTTGATTCTGGCAACAATTCGGTCAAGATCACAAATTGCGTTGGCTGTCGCATCCTCTGGCATTGCTGCCACATTGTTGGAAGGCGGTCGAACTGCACATTCAGCTTTGAAGCTGCCAATGAATCTTCTCATGGTTGACAAGCCTACGTGCACAACGACCAAGAATTCAGCGACAGCGAAATTGATGCGAGAATGCAAAATTATCATTTGGGATGAATGCACGATGGCACATAAACTAGCTTTGGAGGCAGTTGACCGAACGATGAAAGATTTAAGAGGTAATTCGAGACGATTTGGTGGGGCAATGATATTGCTCTCCGGAGATTTTCGTCAAACACTTCCCGTCATTCCGAAATCTACTGCTGCCGATGAAATTAATGCATGCCTGAAATCGTCGTTTTTGTGGCGGCATGTCAAGATGTTGAAATTGACCACGAACATGAGAGTTGCGTTGCAAAACGACCCATCGGCTGCTGAATTCTCGAGACAACTGCTGGCGCTTGGTAATGGACACATTCCGATTGATGTTTTGACTGGATTAATATCGTTTCCGGCAAATTTTTGTGAGTTCACATCGTCGAAGGAAGAACTCATTACAAAAGTGTTCCCAAGCATTGAGGTCAATTATAACCACCTTGATTGGATGAGTGAACGGGCAATACTAGCAGCGAGGAATAAGGACGTCGATAGCTTGAATTTTACAATTCAGAGTAAAATTGCTGGAGAACTGCGTTCATACAAATCCGTTGACAGCACGACCGACGAAAACGAAGCGGTCAACTATCCGACAGAATTTTTGAACTCGCTTGATGTGCCAGGAACTCCACCGCATAATTTACAGGTAAAAATGGGATCGATCATAATTATGTTGCGGAATCTAAATCCTCCTAAATCGTGTAATGGTACACGATTGTCCGTCAAGAAACTGATGAACAATGTAATACAATCAACGATCATCAAGGGCAATTTCAAAGGGGAGGAAGTCCTTATCCCACGAATTCCGATCATTCCAACAGATCTTCCATTTCAGTTTAAGCGGATTCAGTTCCCCGTTAGATTGGCTTTTGCGATGACAATGAATAAATCGCAAGGCCAATCGTTGGAAGTCTGTGGGATCAATTTGGAATTTCCATGTTTTTCGCACGGGCAGCTGTACGTTGCCAGTTCGCGTGTTGGAAAACCGTCTTTGTTGTTTATTTTTGCACCAGAAAACAAAACGAAAAACATTGTTTATCAAAATACAATATATTGATTTCTTTAACAATTCATTACAATGGAATACTTGAATTTTATTATCAATCTAGACTTTATTTGAAGGCGTTAAGTTCACCGGGTCAACTTAATTTAAAAAAAAAATTTAGGCAAAACAACGTTTGCCGGGTCAGCTAGTATATAATATATTATAATGACCCCTCAAAAAAAAATATAGTTTTATTTAAATCTACGTATTTCATCTCATTATACGTGCTCTTTGTTTTCCATTTCTCCTGAAATGAAAAATTAATGAAATTTAGAAGATGAACATATTAAGACGATTCCAGAAACATTCTGTTACTTAGTAACTGAATAAAGGACACGTGGACTGGTTATTAATCGAAATTGGTTATTACCATGACAAAATTCTAATATTTTTTCAACAAGGCTGATATCTGTGAAAAAAAAAGATGAAAGATTGGTATTGCTATTTACCGGAGAACTTAGTATCAGCTACAATTATTCTAGAATATCATTATTATATTTATATTTTTAGTATAAATTATATAATTTTAAAAGTACACGTAATGCTTCTCTACACTAAAATTTAAATCGCTATTTGAAAACCAAATTCATGGTCGAGGAACTCTTGACTTAATTTTCTCAATCATAGATTCTTTACATTCAACTAAATACGGTAAAAAAACATCATGTCGTAACCACAATTTATATGTTTCAATAGATCCTGCAGAATGCACTCGATATAGTGCTCACGCTATCTCGCATAAAGTTGGTCCAGCCTATATTAAGCTCGTATCTGCCGTAACGAAATAAAAAAAAAGTCTCAGCTCGAGCCGAAAAATAAGAGTACATATCTTAATATAAAAAACAATACTTTGAATTTCTCATTTGTTCAGTTCGTTACAGTTTTTCCCTCACATATAAATAATATTACATACTAAAACTTACTTATATTATCCGAATTTTTACTAATATACGTCATGTAACCTTCCAAAAAAACTAAAACATGTAAATGTATAAAAAAACAACTTCTTGCAGCTCAGCCATATCTTATCATCTATTGAGCTCTTTATATTTTTACAATGAGATTGTTGTTGTTAATTATAGTTGAAATTATTATAGTCTACTGGCAATAAGAATCTATTCCAAAGCCGTAAATCTATCACGATTCACAGTAAAGAACGACATAATTAAAAATAATAACATATATTCTGAACTTTCTAACTTATCCATATAAGTTAAATGCATAAACATAAACGTAGTATTCATATTTTCCTGGGACAAACAAGACTATAGATAATATTGAGCCGGTAATATAATTTTGAATACATAAACTTACCTTTTCCCTTATACTCGTTTGGCCCTAATCATTATGCAGCATTAAAAAAAAAATATATAATTCATGTTTGAAAAATAAGCATACTTAAGCTATTATAATACTATATAATACACATAGCACTCTCGGTGTGACAAATTATACAAAACGATAAGTGTAATATAATGTTTATAAAGTCTTGTGGTGATAATATGAAGAATTGTACACTATACGTACTATACAGAATGCGTCACCTTATAGCATGTTGTATACGGACATACGGTAGATATAATATGATAGTAAAGAACAAATTTCGTGGACGTTATACAACCGACATTCTACTATCCCAAAATAACATTTAAAATGTAAGGAGTATTTTTTTTGCTGTGAAAATCAATCTTAAGTAGAGTATTTACATTAACCGATTATAAAGTATTGGAGTGTATGATGAGTCATTATTAATGACTTTCTACAAAAACTGTACATTGTGAAACAAAAAAATCATAAGTTTTCGAAGCATTTCAAGCTAGAGAAAAAGCGGGTTAGGTAAATTGAGTCCCAAATGACCCTAACTCGGTAAATTGAGTCCCGGGGAAAAGCAGGTAGTAGGTAAGTTGAGTCCCGGGAAAAAGCAGGTAGTAGGTAAGTTGAGTCCCGGGAAAAAACAGGCAGTAGGTAAGTTGAGTCCCGGGACTATTTTTTTATATTTAATAATTATCATTATTATTATACATTATATGTCCATTATATGTACTTGGTAAAAACTTCATAGATATTGATTTTATAAATTCAAATCGGGCTATAACATTGCCGGTGTATTTTGTCATTTGCTCCCTTAGATTTTCTTCCTTATCGAGCGTGCGTTTGTTTTTTACTTCTTAATTTGATCGTGGTTTCTGACTGAACTTCGAGTAATTCATCAATAAAGTTAAAAATATTCGGATGTGGACTATAAAAGCGTCGGTTTAATCGCGAATGATACGATTCACAACTATTGGTTGTACGCACGGTTGTAGCAGCATTTGCCGACCAAATATTCGGGGGAATTGTAGCATCATCTGATATGTATATAATCGCAAAATAATTGTATTTGCTCGTCATTTGGTTGTATTGTCATTAAATTCTCTACAAAACATTCACTAACTTCTTCGGGACTTAGAAATGGCAAACCAAAAAAATATTTTAAAAAATTACTTTTTTCTGAATTTAAAGTTTTGTAAGTGTTGACTAAACCAAGAGCTTGAATCTTTTTCCACCAATTTTGCCATAAATGGAAACGGCATCCTTTTATTACAATTTTAGGCCAAACAAGCTTTGCAGCCGTGTGTATAGCAATCTCAAAATCTATAAACACTTCATCGGGAGAAAATGTTAGTTGATATTGCGCACAACTATTTATAGTATGTTCAAATAAACGTACATATGTTTCAGTTTCTTTATTTGGTACTAAGAAAAACACAAGCGGAATATACAATTCTTCGACAAGGCCATGAATATTGAAAAATTTGGACAGCTTCTAAAAGTGCCATCGACAAATATTGTATTGATACCGCACAACGCTTCTAGGTTACTTTTTGTTGAAAACCCAACGATACCACAATTGTTATCGTTAACTAATAAAAATGATT
The DNA here is from genome assembly GCA_949715065.1 of Periphyllus acericola. Taxonomy (NCBI): domain Eukaryota; kingdom Metazoa; phylum Arthropoda; class Insecta; order Hemiptera; family Aphididae; genus Periphyllus; species Periphyllus acericola. The sequence goes on along the minus strand of OX454264.1, from coordinate 36,470,505 downwards.
CATTTGTATTAGTAACTAATGTTATTTCATTTATAGCAGCATGCGTTTCAGCTATATTTTTTGGTATATTGGGATGAACAGATAAACGCGCATTTCTTATATTACTTTTTATTAAAGAAGTATCATTTAAAGTTGAAGTATGTATATCGGATTTTTTTAACTCTCTGCAAATAAGTTTCGATGGCAACACCGAAATCTCCTCTACTGATTTTCTCTTGAGATTATTACTTAATTTTTGCCGATTAATGTCTTGTTCACTAGGTTTATCGTGTGTTTTGTGATCATTATAAATTTCAGTATCAACATCATTATGTCTCTTAAAAAAACACTTACATGTATTTTTACAGCAGGTCCATCTCTGTACGTCATTATTCAACATTTTGTGAAACCTAAACTTATAACCATCTTTTATAATTACAGTTTTGTTTTTTTCACTAATCATTACGTCCATTTTCCAAAATTTAAGAGAAACACAAACACGTTACTATTACTGCAAACACGATATATAGTCACTTCTCGACGTACAGTACGCTACTAAAAATATAATGAAATAGTCCAGATATCGTACATTCGTATCATTTCGTATATGATAGTAAGATACCGTCATATACGTACGATCAAGCCCTTACTTATCGGTATCTTAATTGCGTTTAATCAAAGGTCGACAATGTTATCGACTTTTATTGACTGTGAATGCTTTGGTGTTGTTAAGAAGTATTTCAAAATCATATACATGCAGTCAATCAATGCAAAATTGGTGGAAAAAGAATCAAGCTCTTGGTTTAGTCAACACTTACAAAACTTTTTTTTAATTAATTTGTACAATAATAATTTTACAATATATAAATAATATTTACTTACTACCATTTTTTTCCCGGGACTCAACTTACCTACTACCATTTTTTTCCCGGGACTCAACTTACCTACTACCATTTTTTTCCCGGGACTCAACTTACCTACTACCTGTTTTTCCCCGGGACTCAACTTACCGCTTTCAAAATGTACCAAACTTATCTCGGACTCAATTTACCTAGACCCAGAAAAAGTTTAAACAAATCGTTGATACATAAAAAGGTTTAATTACCGATATTAAAATAGGCATTTTTGACAAGTTCAAGTTTTTCGGCACGTGCTATAAGTAGAATAAATAAATAACATAACAATGTTATAAAATGTGAAACAAACATATTGCACAAATTGTTAAAAATATAGAACAAATAAATATAGAATAAATGAATATATAAAGTATAATTGACGTAGAGGCGAACGATTCTCCTGTTTTTTAATAATTAATTATCTTTGTCACAAATAAAAGTAGTATTTTTACAATTTAAAAATTGTGAAAATAATTTAACACAATTAGTGTTGTAATTAGTAACATTTAAAATACATAATTATGATTATGGGCAGTTGAATATGAGTTCATGAAGTACTGTACTGTTATTGTATTATTAATTATTATGTTCGATAGATATACAGGTAATCATGTTAACATTCGGTGAATATGAAACCTATATTCTGTATCTAAAACCTAGTTTATATATTGTATAACTATACCAAGAACATGTTAAAAAACCATTAAAATATACAATCTAATCGTGCATGAAAAAATATATGGGTACATATATTTTACTACCAATAAAATATTATGACAAGCTTTAAAAAAAATTCTTGAAATAATCAAACTGTATGATATAAAATTATTAAAAGCTTAATATTTTGGAAACATATATTAGGATATTTTTTATCTAGATAAATTTATCAAGATGACCAATTAATTTGAGATAATAGACAACCAATTTTCCTTTTTTCTGAATAAGATAAAATATTGAAAATACTTATCTAGATAAAAGACAACACTGATTAAAACTGCTTGGTATTATTATTGAGACGAACTAATAGTTTATATACGAGTAAACAATTAATCAAAGCAACTAGTAAGTAGCAATTCAATTATATTTTATTACTTACTTAAATTCATAAAATATATGACGAGTTCTTCAAATGCTGCAACTAAGAGTATATAAATAAATTCACATTTAAATTTATTCATTCGAGTTTACAATATTCTTCATAAAAATATTATTTATATTCCTTTAAACGTGCTAACTTAAATACATATTTATAAATAATAATTTAAAGTAATGTATAACTCAATATGTCGTGACGCGCAACACAATTTATCATATTTTAAATTAATTATAATAATAACTATAGGAATTAACAAGAAAAATAGAAACTACAATGTACTGACTGATAATCGGCCATACGCGTCTTGCACACTGACACTTAATGCAAAACCAACAATCAACCACTTGATGTGAAGTATAACTAACGGTTAAACACTTTTCGACGGATTGAAAATTAAAAGAAAAAAGGGAAAATACCATAATATAGGCGAAAACGTCTTCGAAACAATTGGTCCCGAACGCCAACATGAGAGTATCATAGAACATCTCAAGAAATACTCAATTACATATAATAATAATAAACAGAATGAAAATAATTTATACAGGACAATTATAGGTGTTATTAATATAATATTTAAAATATCAATAACAATAATAATAACAATAATAATGAATGGCGTAAAAAATAATCAATCATAGAGTAAAAGACGATGAAGACGACTAAAATTGGAAAAAATATTTGGAAATTGAGAAATGTATTTTAAGCTTATAAATAATAAAATATTATATTGAGAGGCAAAATCTTGAAGTTAATCGGTTAGTGATTCATATGCAAAATTTGATAATACTACTTAACGATTATTGCTACAAATAACAAATCATTTTGTAATCATCCAGATTTTAGGAAAAAAAACAAATAAGAATACCTTTTACACTAAATTTTAATTTACATAATATTACCTTATATTTAAGGACATAGGCGTAGCTTAACCAACATTTAACTTACTGGAACTGCGTAGTTAATTCTCACCATTATCTCTACTTCACGTGTTTTGCAGCTCTAGGAGCACATATTAAATTGGGGGTACACGTACACTAGTACCCTAATTTAAGTACTTATCTTATTAAAGTTTCATTTTCAACAGTTAATAATTTTAGACAAGAAAATTTAATACCTATTTGATGGACATTTGTACAAATATTTGGATGTTTAACGAAAATCATTGAATCATCCGATTTCATAAAAACGGAGTATTATAATGTTCATATACTTTTTTTTGCTACTCTCTGGTTTTTTTTTATTTTTATTTACTTTTAACGTCAGAAAAATTATGCAGAATTATCAGGTTTTACCCTATTTAAACGATTTCGTTTTGTGAATTTTGAACTAAACACTTACAGATTTTCGAGACTTTGGTCACGTTATTTTAAAATTTAATATTAAATCGCTTATAAAAAGAAATAATATTGTTGGATATTTGGTATTTCTCAACACAGGTAAGAAAATAGTACAAAGAATTTCATGGATCAGACCAATACATTCAATGCTTCATTCAATATCTAAAAAGACTTTTCTGAGGTATTAGATGAAATGTATTTTATTTATTTCAGTAAAATAAATACATTATTCTTAGATCTTATAATTAAGTGAATTTTAGTGCAAACGAAATTTATATTAATATTTTTTTTTTTACTTGAACTGTCTACATACCATTATGTTCGAACCTATAAATATTTACGCTTGAAAGAGTTTCCACTAAAAAAAAAAGAAAATACAAAAAAATATATGATTATTTAAATTACACAATATATTTAATACAAAAAAGGGCTAGACTCCTAGGTCAGGTGAGACTCCACAGTCGGATATGTGACAGGCATTTCCGCACGGATGTACGGATCTATACTGTTGTATTGGTCTTTTAAATTTAAAACCATTGCTTTCAAAAACACGATGTTGAAAAAAAAAAGGTTTCCAGAACTCATTTGACATCGGCCGTGACACATGGGACTTAAAGAATTGATCAAATTTTTTATCAACATATAACTTTTAGTTTAAATGATAAAAAATGTATTTTATTTTGACCATAGTTCAGCATGGCTATTAAAAAATCGCTAACAAGCGCGATGCATGTGGACCGATCGACGGTAGACAAAGAACGTAAACAAATTATAATATCAATATAAGATGCTGTGCGCCACATGACTTGGTAAATTCACACTTACATATAAAATTACTTTCTTTACACTCATCTGTAATTTGAATAATATAATACTTTTAATTTTAATATTGTATACTACATAATTAAATTGTTTAAGTAAGAGTGCTCTGATTCTTTATAATTTCAACGTTAGGAATGTTTTCAAATACCTTCCATGGAAATGCTTTAAAGAATAATTAACTACTTAAAGATTTATATAATCACTATATTGATATACATACTACACTTTGGATTGATAAACAACGATAAGAGAAGCAAATAGTTAAATGTTAACAAAATAATTATCAAGAAACATTTTTCACTTTGGAATAAATAACTTAATTAAAAAATAACGGTAGAATAAAAATTAATGAAATATTAGATTTTTTATTTAAAATGTATTTTACATTCGCACTTGTATCTGTTTTTTTCTTTTAATAATTTCTTTTAGTATTAAACTTACTTTCACATTCTATAATATTTATCACAAAATATATAATTAAAATATTTTACATCGAACGAATATTTTCTAAGATCGTTAGTATTTGAAAAGCGATTTGAAATATTTTTCTTCAAATATATTTCAATACAAAATCAACAGACTATAAATAAATATAGTCTTTTTTTTAAATCATCACTCTTATAGTTTTAAACTCAATGTATAAATTATGTCATTGATACTAGCTGAACTTTGAAAAATAACTCACCCTCAATTTTGGCTAAAAATAAAATATTAATCCACAATAAATTATTAGATTGTAATTATTTATTTCATCAAATAAGTTCAAAAGTGGAATAGGTTGGAAAGTTTCTTAGAATTTGTAAAAAGTTTTTTAGGTTTAAGTTTTTAAATGCTTTTGAAAATTTGATTTTTGTTAGTTAATTAGCATATGGCATTAACTTAACTACATCTTGTAAGTTCATTTCAATATAAATACATTTTCTTTGTTTCGTTTTATTTTGTGATTCCATAATATAAATATAAAAAAAAATATCTACTATACAGACATCCAGTTAACTTTAGTAAATTAGGAAATTAATTTATACTCGCCTTTTTATTTAAACCTTTGTTCATTATATACATGTTATACAGTATTTTACAGTGAACCAAATCATTATAGTTAATAAAAAATAAACCGATTTTATGTCATCAATACCTCGTCTGTTAAAAGTCCGAAATACAATAAATAATAATCATTGAATAATTCAACGTGCAGTTTAGCTTATTATTGAATATACCGGAGGACAGATAGTAAAACATAGCTTAAACCGCTGTTTGTACTTTTACCGAAACACCATAACTTTATATATAATAAGAAAACAAACAATCAAATATTTTAAAGCACATTATATAAATTCATCTTATTAATTGTTATCATACTTTACATACTTGTAAAATATTCACAAAAAATTAATGGTCTCCACAAAGAAGTGTCTGAAACAGTTGGAAAAAATTAATATAATGTTAAAATTATATTTTTGTTATACTTAAAATTTTTATTGGCTTCCGTTAGAACATAAATCATTATCGAATTTAAAAAAAATATTTTAAACTCGTTTAATGTATGTTGACGTGGTTGTTCAATTAAATATTGGAAACATTTTAAAATTACAAGAATCATAATGGGTGATGACAATTTATATTTTTTATGAACAATATTTTACCTGATTTGATTTTGGTAAAAAAGTATTCAAAATATTTTAGTGCTAAATCTAAAAAAAAGTAAAAGTAATTATTTATGTTGTGATTTTTATGAACCTTTAAATATATGTTTTTAAAGAAAAAGGGTTCAACTATTTAAATGCGACTATTTGTTTGATAACGAAATTGAATACAAATTTAACCTACGTTTGATCAATATCTTATGGTGACTAACTAACGAGATATGGTTCTTTATCTATTCAATTTTTCAGCTCAAAAATAGAGGTTAGCAAAACGAAAGATTAATCCGTCACACTTTAGAACATAGAGTTCAATGTACGTAGGTTTTTCGTTACGTATATCCTAGTATTATACCTCCTCACATAAGAGTTCAGAAATTTCAACTGAACAGAAACCGCATCGTGCGCATAAAATAAGAACTTTCCAATCTATCAAAATATATCAAAAATTAGGCAAGTTAAGGTACTGAAATATCATGAACCAGCCTCACAAACTTCTAAAATATTGTATGATAAATCACATTCATGAGGTAGAAATTCGTGGAAATCTAATTGGAATAAATCTAAAACATCCATCCCAAAGTGAACCAAGATAAAAAAAAAAGGATTTATAGTCACATTTTAAGGGACTGAAGGAATACATGTATGTACATCTTTTTGTTGCAATAAAATAAATAGTAGATTTCTGTACACATATATACAACTTACAACTTTTCTTCTCAATTAGATCCTTTTTACCTTATAAATGTTTGAAAAATATAATTATCATCTCAATGTATTAAAATATTTTATATTATATTTCATTGTTAAAATAAAATACCATTTGCCTAAATTTAGTTTTTGACGATCTTGTTTTTGCATCGCACACTGATCATCTCATCCCCAAGAGATACTTTGTCAATTTGGAACAACTGTGTGGCTTTTTTTGTAGTCATCTGTGTATTTAAATCCCCTTTAAATGGGATCACATCTTCAAGTTTCTTGTAGTCATTATATCTTACATTCAAATCATTTATAACGGCTTTGATTTCTATCACATACTTTATCGAATCGGAAATAACGTCGGGATATTTTCGAGTATGATCTTCTAAGTTTGTATATCATTGTAAATTTTTTTTCTCAAGATATCTAATAAGAATCAATGTATTTGCCTTGAATGCCAGCTTATTAATTAAATGATTGTTATGTTTTTCCCTTGTAACTTAAAATTAAAATCACTTAAATTTCACGTGAAATCTGATACAAACGCTAAATCAGAAATTCAATTAACGTCACGTATTTGAGAAAAAATATCACCTCTTTCCTCCAAAAGTTGAACAATAAATCACGAAATTGATACAAAATGTTAGGAGTGGAGGAATATGAGGAATTGATAAGTTCATTATACCTGTCATAATATGATATTAAGTATTATAAAAAATAACTTACTTGTATCCATAATCGCATGTCTGAAATATTCTCCAGCGGTAGGTATTTCTAATAAAAAATACAAAATTCCAGAGTTTTTATATGTGACGGTTATGAATTATCCCTTTAATAGGGCAAATTAAATAACATGAAACTCATAACTTATGTTATATCATATAATCCCAAGGTTTATTACCTCCAAAAACTTCTTTTAATTCATCTAAAAGAAAAAAATTACAAAAATAGTTCCACAATAATAAAACAAAAATTATTAGAAGGCGTTCATTAAACGAGTACATGGATTTTTTATATCAGCTTAGCTCAACCAATAAGTCAATAATACGTAAAAGCATACTACCTATTTGATATTATCAATGTATAAGAAAATGAAGCAAAGAACATGTTTTTAATTTAAAACGAACAATGATATAATATTCTTAAAACATATGAATAAAATTAATAAATTATACCGACTTCGTTAAAGCTATAATTTGATCAATTAGAAAAAAGGGCTGGAATTCATGGTAGGGTGTGTAACAGGTATATATGAATTATAATGGTATGTTGTTCTTTTAAATTAGAAACAAATGTAACATTGTTTTTGAAAACGTGATTCTGAGTAAAAGTGGTCGAAAGGATAACTAACTGATCAGTTTAAAATGTTAATTTAAAATTATTAAAAAAATTTGAATTCAAACGCTTAGTAATTAATAATTGTTGTCCTATACTTAATAATAATTATAATATGTTGTATATATTTTACAATTATTATATGACAACACATTTTAAAATTTTTTTACACGAGTAAAACCAATGTACGAGAAACAGTGGTCTACTCTGGACGATAGGACAACGTTTCTATGAAAAATCGTGATGACGTACACAAAAAAAAACGCACATCATGGTAAAACCAATATATTCCTTATTTCACTCATAATCTAAATATGTAATACGTATTATATGTACTAACAAGAAAATTTTGCAATCTATAACTGTAATACAACTATAATGCAATGTTTGTATGTTACTGGCCATTGTCAAATTATAATATTTTATCAGACAAACAATATTGAATTACGTTCATTATAAATGTATCAATTCAGAAAAACCAAATGTGGAAATAATAACAATAGTCTTTTAATTAAAAAAAAATAGAAAAGCAAGTTGCGTATGCATATCATGACGTAATGTATTTATATTGAAAACATAAAAATGAAATAATACTTACCAAAACAGCTCTGAACTAAAATTGAAATATATTTTAATGTATGTAGTATACATTTTTTTTACCATAAATAAATATAATATAAAAAATAATAAAATTATTTTTATTTCGTGATAATGAAGTAAATAACAATGAAATACCAACTTTTTGTTTCTACACTTACAGTCTTCCAATATGCCCCATAAACATATTTAATATTTAATAATAAAACAAGAATTTTAAAAATTATTAAGGGTTTAAAAGTTGTTGAATTCTTTATTTTAGTCATTTTATTTTTTTAAGAATAATTTAGTTTTTCTGAAACCTTTGTCAAATTATACTGAAACCAACGTTGAGCTAAAAAACCGCTTTTCACATTCTTTAAACAAATATTAGAAATCTTATGTAAATACTCGAGTGTAAATAAATTGACTCATGTAAATAATTATACACTTTGTTTTTATTATAATAATTTAAACAGTCATGACATTTTCGATATAACTTATTGCACAGGAACAATTAGATCAGGAATAAAAATACAATTTAAGTGCGAACAATGATTATATACACATATAAAAAAATAATTGTATAACCACGAACTGATCCATAAGCTTTTCAAAATTGTCTTACTATAGCTCTTCTTGTCTTATTTTTATTTCAAAGTACCCAATTTGTTAAATTTAAAAACGTTAAATCATCTCCTACACTTGTATATTCTGGTGTCCCTCGTGGTATTTTCTGCACTCGTTTTTGATTTATTCACAAACAATGCTCTTCTATATTATGATGAAAATGTTTTACTTCTCATTCAAATATTTTCCTATTCGCTATATTGATGAAAATATTCATATCATCCATTGAAGACTTCACAATGTTACGCCATGATTTAATTAGTTTTTATATTTGGTGCAATTCAAAGTATCTTCCTTTCTATTTCTCTTAATATCAACAAATAGCAAATAATCAAAATTATTAAATACATAAAACAATTAACTTTAATTACTAATGTTCTTATATAAATCTATTTCGTTCCTTTTATTCATTGATTTAGGTATACTGTCTGATCCAAAATGTAACTAATGTAATGATCCAAAATAATGCTATGTTATTATTTGTCATGATTCAAACGTCATAGCTCTGAATTCAACGATCCGTGAACTTAAAATGCTTTTATACTTCTCTTTATCCATGCCTTACTAGAATAAGTATACATTATTTGAGATAATATTATTATATATTGTACATAATAACCGACATGATGCAGTCCAAAATAATATCCTTACAGCATTTTATATATGAATGAATAGTTAACAAATTGTTTTTAAATATTATTATGGTTTTAATAGGTATTGAAAAGAAAAAGAGGGTGGGAGGGTGGAAATATTTTCCAATTCTGAGTGGGTCAAGGAATATATTGGATTTAAAAATTGTGTTTTTTTTTTGTGTCTGTAATCAAGATATTTCCTTGAACAAGTTATCCTATCATCAATAATAGTATACATTTCTGATTCAAAATGTTGACGAGTTGGTGAATTATATATTGAATTTCTCAACATTTGCAAAAAATGTCGAAAACTGACGAATTATTGTAAAAAAAGCGAGATAATTTACGGAATGCTAGTTATGATTTTGTTTTCATAGTTATTCAAAAAGTATTGATCGTAGGGATTGGACATTTTTCCTACAAACGTGCAATGCCATCCTCGAGTAAGCCACGCGAGTGTTTGTCCTCCAGTTGTCTGATCTTTTTACGCGGAATATAGAATATACCCACGGCTGTGTCATCTCAGGACTGCCGTATTCATACACGGCAATAAACGTTAGGTACCGTCCATCACCTCAATTATTGTTCCAATCACAGGTTCATCATTTGGCCACCGTTTCTGCTAGTACTGCTATAACTCTAGACGTCTCCGTTGTCGCATGCCAATCGGTTTTGATTTTATTCAATGTCAGAACGAGCCACATATCGAGTTTTAAGCTAGAAATATGAAATTTCACGTAAAAAATTATTTTCAAACCGAACAATTTTATCGGTTAGAAATGTTTAGTTACGGTAAAAACAGTGAAATTGGTTTATTAAAAGCTTAAATAATAATAATTCATAACATTTGATTTCTTTTTTCTTTTTTAATTGTTTTCCAATTTGGTCGTTTTTGTTCGTTTTTATTATTATTTAACTATTTTTATTTGTTAAAAACGTTTTCATTTTTGTCAATTTTTCCTAATCTATCCAAATCTTAATTTTTTTTTTTGCATTTAAAAAAAATAAAGTTTTAAGCATTCATTGAATTCAAGTTTTGGTTCATGTTTAAATTAAAGTTTTGAACATAGAGTCAAGTTCGTAATCGGTTCCTAAGGAATATCCCACTAAGATTGTGTTGATTACTTTTTTTTCTTCCGCGACACACACAAACACACATATTTAAAATATTAAAATACATTGTGTGTGTGTACGACCAATTTAATGCGTGCCTATATTTTTATATATTATATAATAAAACCTAGGGTGGTAAATAAAACAAAATTCATTTTTTTTTTATCTACTCGTAAATTAAAAAAAAAGTGTATAAAAATGGTTAAATATTCATTATTCCTTAAAAAGCTGCTTTAATTAATTTTATTCTTTACTTTTTATTTTCTTTCTACAAACTTTAGTTATGTTCTCCATCGCTATGTTTTTCTCATTATTTTTATTTTTTCAAAAGTGATTTTAACCGTAGATTTTCAAACCTTTTGCGGCAATCCCTTCGAATGTGATGACAGACATAACCACAATGGCCTACCAAACCTCGATTATGTCAATAAATATCATAAATGTATGTTATAGTGGTAAGGGTCGTGATTTTTTTTTTTTTCAAGAAATCTGTGACCGTTCCGATCACGGTTCTAATGCTGCTCAAGATGCACTTGTTCGGTAAGTCGAAAAATGAGGTAATATTTTTTTTCCTGTTACTGCGTTGCTCGAATCCCAGTGAAATATACTGTTACGATATAAGTACGGCCGGAAAAAGTGTAGCGTTACATCGTAAGAATACGCAATTGGATTTTTCTGAAAGCCATCGTATGTTTTATAGTTACATTTTAATATAGGTCCACCGGTGGGTGTCATTCGAGTGGACTTTTTCACGCGCGGATAATAAAATAATAATCCGGACATCCTGAAAATGTACGTCGCGCGCTTGTCAATAGGGAAGTACGAGTGTTACAGCATCGTAAGTGCGGTTGGTTACGCATTTCACAAATCGTCCCGTGCCAGACGTCTGAAAGTTCGCACTCTTCGGTATAAACCACGCGGTACCCCCGTTTCGAATGGCAGTGGTATCTACTGGACACGAAGACATATGCGAATAATGGTGTAGAGTACTTGTCTGGTTTTCGCCGAAAATGTCACTTACCACGCTTACGTAAGAGCTAAACCCACAGGTATAATTTTATAATCGTTGCGACGTTCCCTTCGATGCGTCAACTGCAGTGGTCTGATCCTTGTAAACGCAGTAGATAGATTCATATATAACAGGGGCGGCCAAATTGAGGCTCGCGAGCCGCATGCGTCTCTCGCCATGGACTCATGCGGCCCTCGTCTCACCGTAAGACGTAAAACATTTTTAGTAGCAAGCTTTTTAAAGAAATATAGTGTTTTTGATATAATATAATAAGTAGTAATTTCATAAATGTTAAAGTATTTTTTAATTCTTAATTCATATAGTATTTTTTAAGTCTTTAAACCGTTTACATCAACTCTGGGCCCTTACATATTTTTCTTTATATTGTGCGACTCACGACTCTCTTATCGCTGGCCACCCCTGATATACGAGGTGTGGCAATTAAATAACGAGAATTTTTAATTTTATAACATTTATTTAAAATTTACAATAATTAATTCACAGTACTCTCCTCCGACTCTAACACACTTGGTCCAGCGTTCTTCCCATTTCTGGAAGCACTCCTGGAAGTCTCCAGAAGTTATACTCTTCAACACCGTTGTTACGGCACGTTGAATGTCCTCTAAATCCTCATAGCGATGTCCTTTCATTGGTTCCTTTAACTTTGGAAATAGCCAGAAGTCCAGTGGAGCCAGATCAGGGCTGTGCGGGGGGTGGGGGAGCGTTGTTATTTTCCTACTGGTCTAAAACTGTTGAACTTTTAATGATGAGTGTGCAGGCGCATTGTCATGGTGAAGGACCCAACCTTTGCACAGAGCTTGCGCATCAATAAATCACCGTGTAACATCTCGTATAATGTTGAGTAAAAATGCCACATACACACACACTACGTTTCGGCCAATCACTGCAGTCTGCAGAATATTATTAAAGGAAATGTCGACTATAACTGCATAAAGACTCCGCGAGAAGTCTCGTGGAACAACCTAGGGAGAAAACTCGATTCCATTTAACTGATTTCATCCGATTTTAAGCCCGACATCATAATCATATTTCGTATACTATATTATTATTTCGTTTCATCACCGATCGTATAGAACTCGCTTCACATGATTTCTACGCCATTCAACTGGAAATACATATAATCCTTTCTGTTGTAAGCCCTATAATATAGTATAGGTATGATACCAGAAATATAGTTATTAAATATGTTATGCTAAAGACAGGGTGGCGATGTGGCATAAATAATATATGACAGGAAACAATTAAATTAAAAATGTTCCTCGTCAACTGTATGATGTAAAATAAGTCATTTTTAACAGTTTAATATTATTGAAAAACGTGATGATAAAGCATGGTTATAATAGTAGTTGGTTTAATAGTTTATAATTATATTAAAATAATAAATGATAGTAAGTTGATAAGTTAAAATGAATAAGTTACAAATAAACTAAATTTTTTGTTAGTCCCAAGAAATATTCGACAATTTACTTTATGACAAGATATTAAAAAATAATTATATCATGGACATATGTTAATATAAGTATAATCTAATTAATAGTAGCAATATCAATGTTGCGTTCAAACAGAATCAAGTGTCGTATACGCCGATAGTTTCGACGTACGCAAAACGAATAGTACAACACTTGTTTCAACACAGTTGCCTGCTGGCGATCATGTCACACAAAGCCCACAGAACACCTATAAAAATATCTCCAATTTATTTTATACAATTTACCAAATTTATATGAAAAATGTGTGCTACTTTAAATTTAATACTAAACTAAAATATTATTTATATTTCCTATGACCCAGTCTCAGAAATGTATGCATTATCACACCACACTGATAACAATATAAAATAGAACAGTTTTATATGTATGTTTTTTTACTGATCATTAACATTTCTTAATTACTTAGTTTTATATTTTGTGTACATCTATTTTAGCATAATGTTTTTAGTCATTTTTTGACAACCATTTGATACTCAAAAACCAAAATATAAAAAAACGCAAGAAAAATAAATCTGTTTGATATTGTTAACTAAAAATTTTTAAAAAAATGTCAAGTTGATTTGAACAACGATACTTATAAATTAATTTTATATTAATTTGTACATTTTATTCTTTAAAACGTTTTAGTTATGACAAAACATGTTAGTATGGTATAAACACTCAGTGGTGTACATTGAAATTAGTATTCGGGGTAAAACTATTCATTAAGATTAATTTTTTTTATATTCATCGAATTTCTACATTAAAATATGCAAATATAACTACGTAAGAAGTAATATGCTTTAAAAGCACCGAAATTGCTAATAAATGATCTTTCAACCAGGAAATACGAGAAAACCTAAAATAAAATTTTGAAATAACTATTAATCAAATAAAATTTAATGACATTAGTCATTAAACATTATATTGAAAACTGAAAGTGTAGTCAATTTTTACTTTATTCAATTAAAACGAACATCAGTAATATTTTTTCATATTAATAGTAGACCTGCGGTTCCCAACCCATGGACCGCTTGCCGGGGGGGGTATTAATGTTACACATTATTGACATTAATGTGGTTATTCAGTAGAATCTCGTGATTTCATAATGTTTCTATAACATAACTTTCTAAAACCTGTAATGATATATCAATCTTTTTTAGATTATCAACTTTAAACAATTATAGAGTACTAGAGTGTGTTCTGACTGTTAATAAATACTGGAAGTTTGGAAAAAAAAACCTTACATTTTCGAATCACTTTAAGCAAGGTATAAAAACTGTTAACATAATATCATTGATGATTAAAAATATTTAATGACCAATATAAAAATAAGCATGACTGATAAGTGCTAATTTTTCGGCACGTACTATAAATATAATGAACTAATTAACATAATATTGTCATAAAATATGAAAAGAACATATATAAATTGCTAAAAATATAAGACAAAGATAACAAGGAACAACATTCAATTAATACACACTTTATTTAATTAGGATTCATTTAAATTGGTGCCTAATTAAGGAGTCACAATCCTACAAGATATTGTAATAATTTATGACCCGCCAAATCCTTGGCAGTAATGATCCGTTGTCGACTCACGTAGAGATTTTACAATGAAAAAATATGTGTTGTTTCTCTGTTGAAATACCCACTAGAAATGTTTGGTTTTTCTTTTAAAATATTTTTCTTAGCTTATAATACTTTCATAGTGTTGTAGTATGTTCTCCCTAAAAGAATTTTGATGTTTTATTTCACAATTGTATGAAATAAATAGTATATTGAACCACTTATGCGGTATTTTTTGTACTATGACATGCGTAGTATAACAAAATTTAAACTTATATTTTATACTATGAATTACTGCTCTTGCAATTTTTCATATGTTTCACTATATATTATATGTAAATAAATTATTAGTAAATAACTTTTCTATTTTTTTTTTTTATTTTTTTTGCAAATATTAAAAAATTCTGCCTTAAACACGATTTAAAATATTAAAATAGAATAAATTCTAACTGCTTGATATTATAATTGAGACAAATTAATAGTTATATTATATTATCAAGTTTATATAAGGGTAAAGAATAAATCAAAGTAAAGAGTAAGTTAGTTAATTAATTGTATTACTTACATACATTTATATAGAATGTGTAGGAGTCTTCATAGTCTGGAACTGTATAAATAAACTCAAAATAAATATGTTTAGTACGTTTCACAATATTTTTTATGGACATATTTATGTTCAATTAAACGTTCTAACTTAAATAATAATTTAAAGTAATGTATAACATAATTTGTCTTGACGCACAGCACATTTTATTATTTCTAATAATTTAAATTAATAATAATAAGAGTCAATAAGAAAAACCGAAGTAAAAATAAACTGAACATACACGTCTTGTATACTGACCCCGCATGCAAAACCAGCCACCAACGGAATGCATTTCATGAAGTGTGTTACTTACAGTTAAATACATATTAACATAAATTATGCTAAATCCTGTATTTAACTATCTAGTTTTAACCTATTAAAACCAATGTCTTTTTTAAATTTTTTAGTATAACACTATTACAGATTTTCAAAATTTTGGTCAGGTTTTGTCAAAATATATTATTCGAACGCATATTAAAAATAATTTGTGTTGAGTAAGAAAATCGTACGAAAAACATTATGTGTCAGACCAATACATTCAAAGTAACACTCAATATCTAAAAATACTTTAGTATATGTGATTGGTGATATGTATTTTCTTTATTTAAATTAAATAAATACAATTTTTTTTGATATTGTACTTCCGTGAATTTAAGCACCAATACAATACATATAAGTTTTTTTAAATAAAACTGTCTACATACGGGTCTTTTCATATGGAGAAAAATTAAGTTGCCTTCATTAGTTTTCACAAAAAAAAAAATCAAAAATGCTATTTAGTAATTAAAGAACGCAATATTTTAAAACAAAAATGGGCTGAGAATTCAAGGAACGGTGAGCTGCACGAGTGAATTAAACTGTTGTATTCGTCTTTTAAATTCAAAACAATGATTCTGAGTCAATTAGGTCAGGACGATTAGTCTACAATGTAAATATTTTTAAAAAACAAAATTAAAACTTTTTAAACTGGAATCCCCACACAAAGTATATAACATTTATGATAATTTTAATTAAATATAATTCCCATAAATGGCAACAAAATTGTGAAATCTTTTGAAATTGACAACATCTCTAGAAACTTTTTTTGAATGTGTTCTGTATACATTTGAAGTCCTTCTAGTTATTATCTTTTTAGTTTTGATGAAATAACTAACACCATTTAATCGATATTGCCGAAACAACCGACTTCAACAGAATATAATATTCTTACGCATATAAAATTTGTTTGCGCTTTTCCAGAAAACTTTTTATTTTATTTCACTGAAAAGAGCAACTTCTTTGTTGCATTATACTAAAATTAAAGCCTAAGTATTGATATGGAACTGTAAATCAACTTTTAACTACAAAAAGTAGGCAGATTCAATGATTTTTATTAAAATGTCAAATGCAAACGCGTAATTTATAAAAAAAAATAAGATAAACATAGTGTTCTAAATTCAAAATTTTTCATCGAAACAATATTTTTTCAATTTTTAATAAACGGGGAATATTAGTTTTACACTTACGTGTGAAATAAACTTTTCTACAGTCTTCTGTAATATTAATAGTTAATAAGTTCAGCTTTAATGTTGTAACCATATAATTTAATTGTTTAAGTCACAGTGCTCACTGTAGCTTATATAATTTCAACGTAAAGTATGCTTTTACCTTCCATTGAAATACTTCAAAGAATAATTAACTTATTACAAATGTATAAAGTTACTACATTGATTTACATATTATATTTATGATTGATTACCATTGGCAGGAGAAGCATACAGTAGAAAGTAATCAAAATAATAATCAAGAGATATTTTTAACTTTGGAATAAACAACTCAATTAATCAATTATTGAAATATTGTTTTTCCATATAAATTATTAAGTACCCAACCAATTATAACACTTTTTTACATTGATATTTTTATCTGATGAATTTTAATAAGTACTATATGTATAAAACTTACATACACATTCTATAATATTAATTACAAAATATATAAATAAACTTAAACCAATATTTTCATAAATCGTTAGTATTTGAGTAGTGATTTGAAATAGTTTTTTTTAAATATATTTTAAAACTATTGAAATCATAATTTTTATAGTCTTACAATTAATTTAAAAATTATATCGTCGATAACAGCTGTATTTTAAATAATAACTTACGGTCATATTCGACTAAAAATTAAACATTATTTAAAATTAATTAGATTTTGGTTATTTGTCTCATCAAATTATATCAAAAATGGAATAGGTAAGTTGAGTATTTTAGAATTTGGAAAAATATTTTAGTTTTTAGTTGTTGAATGTTTTTATTTTATGAAAAATCCATTAGGGTTATTTAACTAGCATATTACATTAACTGATTACTGAACTAAATCTTTAAGGTCATTTTAATATAATATATATTGTATCAAACCCTGTACCGTCTAGTATTGTTATCACGCACTATCCACTTTTTAACTTACTCGGATACAAGATTTTTCATAAGATTTTCTTTATTTGGTTGTTATTCTATTAATATTAATCGAAGAGATTTGAAGCTTATTTCGATACTATATAATTTGTTTTTAATATTTTTTTTTTGAAAAGAAAGAATTATATAATTAATTCAATTATACTTCAACAAGCCTTATTAAGAAATGTTGTTGTACATTTATTTCTATTATTCTAAGGAGTATTAGCTGATTCAACTGACCAATTTCATGTTGCATCGTTTTCTCAAGAGCAATGGTAAATAATTTATTGTAATTAAATTGTACTTGTTTATTGCTAATATTGATAATTATATACTATATCTATAGTATTTATTCGGGAAAAAATAATTTTTTTATCGATGTTTACTATTGTAATATTCGTGTACGAATTATTCTCGTGTCTCCAGACAACAGTCGACCGAGATCGTTGTGAATTTTATTACACTAGTTTGTTACATGCGCTAATCGCCGTTTAATACTATACATGTTTTAATTATTAAAAACCGTATGTGACGATTGATTTTTATAATTCATTGAATTGTGTGTGCCAATCACTACTGTGAAATGTTGTGTTATTTTGCGAATACGTGCACGATTTAGATTCAGGTTAGCGGTTGGCCGGTCGACGCTCCACTAATATTGTGATCTATTTTATACTATTTTATTTATCAATTATTCAATTTCGTCTACCGTTGTCGTTGCGCTGAAGGGGTGACCACATTTAATACTTGCATATTTGTTGGGCCGGAAGGGCCAATGATTATTTTTACTATACGTATTTTATGTTTACGTTATACCATTTCATTACCATTATATACGGGTTCTCTTGTGATCCCTAAGAACGCGTCTGGAGATGCGCGACGGCGCGATTTGAATTTTTGCGGCCCTACTGAATAGGTATTCCGTTCAACTACAAAACGCAGCCGCAAGAGACGTGAGGCTGGACTATAATCTACATTTTTATCATCATATTATCATATTTTTTCATATTCCTTATCTTTATGATGGTCCACACGTTTGCATTGTGTTTTAAGTTTTTGTCGTGTTTTCGATTTTTAATCATGTCGCTTAGCAAAAACAAAAAGAACATTATTATACATGCTTTTAGAAGAAGTTGATGTTGAAGAAATTCCCATAAAAGAAATATTAATAAATAAAACAAAACAATTTCACCAGATGTTCCGAGCAAGAAAAACCGAAAGTTTTTTTTAATGTTTTAATTGAAAAGCATTGATATCGAGATAACGGAAAATTCAGAGAATTTTTTAGGCTTAGTTGGGATAATTTTAATTATGTTCTTAACCTTATAGAAGATGATACAAAAGCTTATCCGTGTAATAGAGTTGGAGAGCCAATAACAGCGGATGAAAAATTGGCGATTACACTATGGTAAGCATTTTATATTTCAATTATACAACATGTTGAAATGTTAGTTTACCTAAATAAAACTCCCAAATTTTATTAGTACAAGTTATGTTAAGATTTATAATATTTAATGACTTATGGAGATTTTAAAATATATTCATATTTTCCAATTGGCAATAAACCTTAACAAGTCATAATGTATGTATACAACTATGTGTATTATCCACCATTTTCAGTTTGATATACAGAGTGTCCCAGGTCTATTTGACTAATGCAATAACTTTTTTTCTATTCAATATTTTTAAGTTTTTTTTTTTTGTAATGATTTGTAGAGCCCTGTGCTATAATTTGTATATCTTATACTTTATTTTATTTTTTTACAACAAAAATAAATAATTTAAATTTTGTATTTAATATTTTTCTAATAATCCAAGATAGCTATTTCATAAATAAGTATTTAAAAACCATTTTGGCGTTTAAAACTTTTAATTTGGTTAAGTCGTTAATTTTTAAACAATTTTCAAAGTGTGTTAAAATTCAAATTTATTTCTTGCTAATCACTGTTACTGCTGTAGTCGATTTTCAATTGTTTTCTTCCAAGAAACAATAAATTTGTTATCATTAAAAGGTAGGTCATTAGTCATTACATAATATTATTATACATTATTGTATTTTATCATTATTTAACATGGTCACGTGATGCTTACCATGGATGTTGATACTAAACAATTGATACTAAATAGTAAATTCAAAATTGTAAGAAATAGTAAAATGTAACTCTGTAAATTTAATTTTTCAACTATAAGTTCAGTTTTATTTCTTAACATTAAATAATATAACAAATTAAATATTATGGAACAATATACCAAACTAACTAGTAAGTAGTAACTATGAATAATTTTCAAAGTGTGCGCCATGTTTCATTAAACATTTTTCATACCGTTCCAGAATTCCAGTTGTCGTGGATTCCAACATTTCAAAAGTAAGAGAGTTACACACATCAATAATGCGTTGTTTTAAATCATCTAACGACGTTGACTTTTGGGAGTATACTTTGTCCTTTAAGTAACCCCACAAAAAGAAATTGAGTGGTGTTAGATCTGGAGATCGTGGTGGCCAATTTAGTGGACCTCTAGTTCCTATCCATCTCGATTGAAAATTTGTGTTTAAATAATCACGGACTATATTCGAGTTATGTGGTAGAGCACCGTCTTGCTGAATCCACATATTTACTCGGAGATTTAATGGAATATTTTCTAATAACATTGGTAGTGTATTAGTCAAAAAGTCTAAATAACGTTGGCCAGTTAGTGTGCCATGATAGAAATAAGGTCCAATCAAATAACCACTTATTATACCACACCAACAACACCAACTTGTGCATTGGACTCACATGTCCAAAATGGATTTGATTCATTCCAGTAATGAGAATTATGCCGATTGACAATACCATTATTATTAAAACAGCTTTCATCGGTCCATAATATTTTTTTCAAAATATTATTGTGGTCATGAAGGCAAATAATTTTTGAAATATATTGAAGCCTTCTATCTGGATCAGAGGGTTTCAATCTTTGTACATAATGCAATTTGTATGGATGGAAATCATTTTTCTTCAATATACAATGTATAGAGCTACGACTGATGTCCATTTCTTTAGCTACCGACCTGACAGATGCATGAGGATCACTGCTGAAAGCTGCCAAGACATTCACTGTATGTTCTTCATCAATAACATATATTTTTTTTGGTTTGAAACCATTTGGAAAACGACCTAAAAAGACTATTTTTTAATGTATATCTTAATTTAAAATTTGTATAATAATAACTGAATTATACATGTATGTATTAGGTTTTAGGTACATAATTTGTTATATTAATTTTATAGGAAAATTTATTGATAATAAAAAATTTACCTGTATTACGTAATTTTGTTTCTATATTACAAAATGTGTTTTTAGATGGCTGTTTCCTTTCTGGAAATTTTTGTAAATACAGACGAGAAGCTTTTACTGTACTTTTTCCTCCATTTTCATAAAAAACTTTTAACATATCACGGTACTCTAAATTACTATAAATAGTAGGCATATTTAAGAAGGATAAAAATAAAAAATATTGAATTTTATATTTCAAAAATCATACACTGCATTTTTAAATACAATTTACATTATTTAATTTTAGTAAACTTAATAAAAAACAAATTATAAAAATATATACAAATACAGAACTTAAAATTAAAATATTTACTAACACAGAATTAATTATGAAATTGTTTATAATTATATTAGTATAGCAAGAACTTCAATTGGAAAAAAATGTGAATGAGAAGATGATGACCGACAAAAAATTATAGGTATATCAAAGAGATATATGACAAAAAAGTAAACATAACCCTATATTTCTTTACATAAATTATGATAAGTTATTTACATAAAATTATTCTTCTAGTGTGAATCATGGTGGTGTGCTAAGCATTCAGACTTAGCCACCATTCATAAAAAACTGATTATTGTGACACTGGAGGAAAAAAAAGAAATAGATTTGGCTCTAAAAAGCCAATAATACCGGTGTAAAGATAATCAAGTAACTAGAAAAATTTGAAGTAGCTAAAATATTTAGTCTCTATATTATTAATTATGATTATTTTATATTAAATGTTGTGTATATGACCGCAAGATGGGCGTAGACAAAAATTCTTCCCTTCCTAATTGCTGGGTACAATACAAAAAAAATTCAATGATAATACCACTGGCAGTAAAAATATGTCAGTAAATATTATTTCTGATGATGAAGTTGATGATGATATAAATAATTAAGAATTAAAGTAAAATGTTGAGTTATTTTTTAATTGTTACCTACATATCTCCAGTCTAAGTAAAAAACTTACTTTCAGCTATTTACTTATTGTCATTCAATAACATTCTCTGCTATACATGTATGTATAAGGTTCTTTCACTAGTGACCCTAGCTGAAGAAAAAAAAAATAACCGACACCTATAATATAAGTTAACAATTTGTTGGCTAAATGTTCAAAACAACTAAAAGTATAATTATAATATTACGCAACGGTTTGCAACTAGCAGAGTATTCATGTATAAAACAATACACTCTTAAGTGTTTCAAACAATTTAACCATCAGAAGGATATTAAATGTCACATATTATGCCATGTAGAAAATTATTGATTTTATCTGTTATTAACATGAACTCTGGCAATATAAAAATCTTAAAAGGGATTTCAATTAAGCTTTGTATTAATTTTCTAATACAAAGAGATCTGCAATAAAACAACAATTAAGTGTTGCAACTATATTTTTTCTATAATTTTTTATAGTAAAAATAAAAATAAATATAATAAATTACAACTTACATTTTATATTAAAACCAAGATAACGTTAGATATATTTTTAATTTATAGTATGGAAATGTTTTTTTATGTTTTATTTATTAATGAATAACAAACTAAGGAAAATTAGTATTTATTTTATCTTTTATTCTGAAATTCTCAAAGGTTGAAGTCCCTAGTCTTAAAAAGTACATGACAAGTTGACATTTAATACCTATTCTAACAATTTCAAATCATTAACTTAATTATTTCATGGGTTATTTTTTATTCTTAGTAATTATGTAAACATACTAACACACTATGAAATATTCAGAGAAATACTAAAGAAATAGGTAGTAACGTGTTTATCCATAACATTTATCTACACACTTTCAAGCCAATCAAAACTATTTCAGAATGCCCTTATTTTTCTGTTAAGTTAGTTGTTATAGGTACTTATTAAATTCTTACAATAATATTATTTTTTTTTTTTATATAAACAGAGAGCTATAAATATGGTTAATATTGAATACATAAAGTTCCTGATGAACTAAATGACTAAATGTAAAACACTAATATTATATATCTACTCATCTACTTACAGCTAACAATATTTTTTATGATCTACAATTTTACCATTTACATTTTTTTTTTAATAAAATGAAACATTTGATTTATGTTGTTTTATACTTAAGATGAACTGGTTACAATTGAACTTCTGATGGTTTTATGTATAGGTACATACAACTAGTTACAATAGTAACTATTGTAAGTATACAAATGTAGTATAGAAACAGCAAGGTACAAAGCATTAATTATACAACTAACTGCATGTGATTGAAAATGAAATTGTTTGAACTCTCACCAAATATGTATACTTTTAATGTTGACATCCACCTAGAATATTTTCGTTAACAGTGAGAATATTTTAATTCATTTTATTAATAAATTAATAAATGTTAATATTAATATTAAAATGGTTAGGTTGAAGTATAAATTAATTTAATACAAATGATACTCACATTTTAACAAAAATGTTATTTTGCTATTCAAATTAAATTAAAATCTTCAATTGTAGTACTGTGTATAGGTAATCTACATAATATTTAATTTTGAATATTTTTCTTGATAATAGTAATTTGAAGTGTTGAGAATTTAAAATGTTATTATATTTATGTTTAATTTTTGATTTTTTTGTATCTAGTTACCAAAAGTTTATAAAGATATTAAAATAAAATAATTTTAACTTGCAAACTAATGATAATATGTACCTGTGTTCAAAGGCATTTCCAAAAATATTTTCTACGAATTATGTTCAATCTGATAATTCCATAGTATTACTAGGTATTTCTCATAAATTTAGTACAATAGAATTGTCTTAAAATATGAGAAGACAAGTCTTAAGGTTTATAGTGATTACGGCAAAATGTGTTTGATCCATAAAATATCAACTTAACCTAACTTTAAATTTAAAAAGGACTTACAGAATAACTATAATTAATATTCAAACCACATGTCATTTGTTTCATAATTCAAAATCAAAATGTTCTAAATTTGTTTAAACGTATTTAAATGATTGAACAATAAAATATTGATGAATGATGATGATTTAAAATAAGTAATAGTAGGTACATCATGTTATAAATTATAATCATATTATGTTAAATTATGATAAAATATATGTGTATTATTAAGATACCGGTATATTAATATATAGGTACAGTTTATAGTGCTTAAACTGAATATTTAAAAACTGTATAGTCAAATATATAATAATTACATAATACAAAACAAATTATTAAATAAAAAAATAATACTTATTTTTAGATAAAAAAAATAATTGAGATATTTAATAAATAAAGCAGCTGTAGTACCTATATAGAATAAAAAAAAATTTATTAAAAGTTTCACATTTCTTTTTTAATAACAAAAAAATAAATAAAAAAAAACAATTTACAGAAATGACAACCTATACAAAGCAGTAAATGAAGTAACAAAACCGATAAAATAAAAAATATCTCTGGTCTGGCTAAACAAATAAAAAGTTTTAAAATAACATGTTACTATTCTAAATTTTGAATAACATTTTAATTTATGTAGAATTGTTATGTAAGGTTATCAGATAGGTACTGGAGATATACCATCAAACTCACTTGAGTTCGACGTCGAGGGATAGTCCATCGAATTTAAAGGTTGAGGCCTATTCGTAGGTGTTACTTTTTTCGGAAACACATAATCAGAAATGCTACCTGGCTGATACACTTGTCTAATATTCTGAAACTCCAATTTATTAACTAATTTAAACACATCCATTTTGGCTTTTATTTGTAGCTCTGGAGAAAAATTTTTGACAGTAAGAGCAATACTTTTAAAAAAAGCATCTATAGGGTCCTCTTTGTTTGTTTTTGATAACTCTTGTAATAAAATTCTCCTTTCTTCACTTATTTTATTTAAAACTGGGATAAGAGATTCATTTTTTTTTGTGTCGTTTTACTCCTGTAGTTGACGATTGTGATTTTTCTGTCTCTGACAGAGCAATCTCCTCAGAAAATGATGCAGATGGATCATCTTCTAGCTCAGTTGGTATATTAACATTAATGTTATGTGAACTATCATCATCTTTAGATACATTGCTTTCTGCATTTAACGTTACATTCGTTAAGGTCCTTTTAACATAATTTATAAAAATGTAATTTAGTATTAACATTGTGATAAATTATATTTAAAAAAATGTAAAATTGTTAGTTGTTACTGTCTTTCTTGTATAGCTTTGTCAAGAAAAGATAATTTGTCCTGAAGCATCCATTTAGAAGGCTTGTCTTTAGCAGCCGACCTTGCACCCGTCTTTTGGTTTCTCCTTTTTTTATTGTATGTATCTTTCATGTTCTTAAATCGCTTTTTACAATCATCTACTAAAAAATAAGATTTAATAGATAAATACATTTGTATATTATTCAGAACTATATTTATTACGACCGGATTTACCGTTGCGCTGAAGGGGTGACCACATTTAATACTTGCATATTTGTTGGGCCGGAAGGGCCAATGATTATTTTTACTATACGTATTTTATGTTTACGTTATACCATTTCATTACCATTATATACGGGTTCTCTTGTAATCCCTAAGAACGCGTCTGGAGATGCGCGACGGCGCGATTTGAATTTTTGCGGCCCTACTGAATAGGTATTCCGTTCAACTACAAAACGCAGCCGCAAGAGACGTGAGGCTGGACTATAATCTACATTTTTATCATCATATTATCATATTTTTTCATATTCCTTATCTTTATGATGGTCCACACGTTTGCATTGTGTTTTAAGTTTTTGTCGTGTTTTCGATTTTTAATCATGTCGCTTAGCAAAAACAAAAAGAACATTATTATACATGCTTTTAGAAGAAGTTGATGTTGAAGAAATTCCCATAAAAGAAATATTAATAAATAAAACAAAACAATTTCACCAGATGTTCCGAGCAAGAAAAACCGAAAGTTTTTTTTAATGTTTTAATTGAAAAGCATTGATATCGAGATAACGGAAAATTCAGAGAATTTTTTAGGCTTAGTTGGGATAATTTTAATTATGTTCTTAACCTTATAGAAGATGATACAAAAGCTTATCCGTGTAATAGAGTTGGAGAGCCAATAACAGCGGATGAAAAATTGGCGATTACACTATGGTAAGCATTTTATATTTCAATTATACAACATGTTGAAATGTTAGTTTACCTAAATAAAACTCCCAAATTTTATTAGTACAAGTTATGTTAAGATTTATAATATTTAATGACTTATGGAGATTTTAAAATATATTCATATTTTCCAATTGGCAATAAACCTTAACAAGTCATAATGTATGTATACAACTATGTGTATTATCCACCATTTTCAGTTTGATATACAGAGTGTCCCAGGTCTATTTGACTAATGCAATAACTTTTTTTCTATTCAATATTTTTAAGTTTTTTTTTTTTGTAATGATTTGTAGAGCCCTGTGCTATAATTTGTATATCTTATACTTTATTTTATTTTTTTACAACAAAAATAAATAATTTAAATTTTGTATTTAATATTTTTCTAATAATCCAAGATAGCTATTTCATAAATAAGTATTTAAAAACCATTTTGGCGTTTAAAACTTTTAATTTGGTTAAGTCGTTAATTTTTAAACAATTTTCAAAGTGTGTTAAAATTCAAATTTATTTCTTGCTAATCACTGTTACTGCTGTAGTCGATTTTCAATTGTTTTCTTCCAAGAAACAATAAATTTGTTATCATTAAAAGGTAGGTCATTAGTCATTACATAATATTATTATACATTATTGTATTTTATCATTATTTAACATGGTCACGTGATGCTTACCATGGATGTTGATACTAAACAATTGATACTAAATAGTAAATTCAAAATTGTAAGAAATAGTAAAATGTAACTCTGTAAATTTAATTTTTCAACTATAAGTTCAGTTTTATTTCTTAACATTAAATAATATAACAAATTAAATATTATGGAACAATATACCAAACTAACTAGTAAGTAGTAACTATGAATAATTTTCAAAGTGTGCGCCATGTTTCATTAAACATTTTTCATACCGTTCCAGAATTCCAGTTGTCGTGGATTCCAACATTTCAAAAGTAAGAGAGTTACACACATCAATAATGCGTTGTTTTAAATCATCTAACGACGTTGACTTTTGGGAGTATACTTTGTCCTTTAAGTAACCCCACAAAAAGAAATTGAGTGGTGTTAGATCTGGAGATCGTGGTGGCCAATTTAGTGGACCTCTAGTTCCTATCCATCTCGATTGAAAATTTGTGTTTAAATAATCACGGACTATATTCGGGTTATGTGGTAGAGCACCGTCTTGCTGAATCCACATATTTACTCGGAGATTTAATGGAATATTTTCTAATAACATTGGTAGTGTATTAGTCAAAAAGTCTAAATAACGTTGGCCAGTTAGTGTGCCATGATAGAAATAAAATACAAAAAAAATTCAATGATAATACCACTGGCAGTAAAAATATGTCAGTAAATATTATTTCTGATGATGAAGTTGATGATGATATAAATAATTAAGAATTAAAGTAAAATGTTGAGTTATTTTTTAATTGTTACCTACATATCTCCAGTCTAAGTAAAAAACTTACTTTCAGCTATTTACTTATTGTCATTCAATAACATTCTCTGCTATACATGTATGTATAAGGTTCTTTCACTAGTGACCCTAGCTGAAGAAAAAAAAAATAACCGACACCTATAATATAAGTTAACAATTTGTTGGCTAAATGTTCAAAACAACTAAAAGTATAATTATAATATTACGCAACGGTTTGCAACTAGCAGAGTATTCATGTATAAAACAATACACTCTTAAGTGTTTCAAACAATTTAACCATCAGAAGGATATTAAATGTCACATATTATGCCATGTAGAAAATTATTGATTTTATCTGTTATTAACATGAACTCTGGCAATATAAAAATCTTAAAAGGGATTTCAATTAAGCTTTGTATTAATTTTCTAATACAAAGAGATCTGCAATAAAACAACAATTAAGTGTTGCAACTATATTTTTTCTATAATTTTTTATAGTAAAAATAAAAATAAATATAATAAATTACAACTTACATTTTATATTAAAACCAAGATAACGTTAGATATATTTTTAATTTATAGTATGGAAATGTTTTTTTATGTTTTATTTATTAATGAATAACAAACTAAGGAAAATTAGTATTTATTTTATCTTTTATTCTGAAATTCTCAAAGGTTGAAGTCCCTAGTCTTAAAAAGTACATGACAAGTTGACATTTAATACCTATTCTAACAATTTCAAATCATTAACTTAATTATTTCATGGGTTATTTTTTATTCTTAGTAATTATGTAAACATACTAACACACTATGAAATATTCAGAGAAATACTAAAGAAATAGGTAGTAACGTGTTTATCCATAACATTTATCTACACACTTTCAAGCCAATCAAAACTATTTCAGAATGCCCTTATTTTTCTGTTAAGTTAGTTGTTATAGGTACTTATTAAATTCTTACAATAATATTATTTTTTTTTTTTATATAAACAGAGAGCTATAAATATGGTTAATATTGAATACATAAAGTTCCTGATGAACTAAATGACTAAATGTAAAACACTAATATTATATATCTACTCATCTACTTACAGCTAACAATATTTTTTATGATCTACAATTTTACCATTTACATTTTTTTTTTAATAAAATGAAACATTTGATTTATGTTGTTTTATACTTAAGATGAACTGGTTACAATTGAACTTCTGATGGTTTTATGTATAGGTACATACAACTAGTTACAATAGTAACTATTGTAAGTATACAAATGTAGTATAGAAACAGCAAGGTACAAAGCATTAATTATACAACTAACTGCATGTGATTGAAAATGAAATTGTTTGAACTCTCACCAAATATGTATACTTTTAATGTTGACATCCACCTAGAATATTTTCGTTAACAGTGAGAATATTTTAATTCATTTTATTAATAAATTAATAAATGTTAATATTAATATTAAAATGGTTAGGTTGAAGTATAAATTAATTTAATACAAATGATACTCACATTTTAACAAAAATGTTATTTTGCTATTCAAATTAAATTAAAATCTTCAATTGTAGTACTGTGTATAGGTAATCTACATAATATTTAATTTTGAATATTTTTCTTGATAATAGTAATTTGAAGTGTTGAGAATTTAAAATGTTATTATATTTATGTTTAATTTTTGATTTTTTTGTATCTAGTTACCAAAAGTTTATAAAGATATTAAAATAAAATAATTTTAACTTGCAAACTAATGATAATATGTACCTGTGTTCAAAGGCATTTCCAAAAATATTTTCTACGAATTATGTTCAATCTGATAATTCCATAGTATTACTAGGTATTTCTCATAAATTTAGTACAATAGAATTGTCTTAAAATATGAGAAGACAAGTCTTAAGGTTTATAGTGATTACGGCAAAATGTGTTTGATCCATAAAATATCAACTTAACCTAACTTTAAATTTAAAAAGGACTTACAGAATAACTATAATTAATATTCAAACCACATGTCATTTGTTTCATAATTCAAAATCAAAATGTTCTAAATTTGTTTAAACGTATTTAAATGATTGAACAATAAAATATTGATGAATGATGATGATTTAAAATAAGTAATAGTAGGTACATCATGTTATAAATTATAATCATATTATGTTAAATTATGATAAAATATATGTGTATTATTAAGATACCGGTATATTAATATATAGGTACAGTTTATAGTGCTTAAACTGAATATTTAAAAACTGTATAGTCAAATATATAATAATTACATAATACAAAACAAATTATTAAATAAAAAAATAATACTTATTTTTAGATAAAAAAAATAATTGAGATATTTAATAAATAAAGCAGCTGTAGTACCTATATAGAATAAAAAAAAATTTATTAAAAGTTTCACATTTCTTTTTTAATAACAAAAAAATAAATAAAAAAAAACAATTTACAGAAATGACAACCTATACAAAGCAGTAAATGAAGTAACAAAACCGATAAAATAAAAAATATCTCTGGTCTGGCTAAACAAATAAAAAGTTTTAAAATAACATGTTACTATTCTAAATTTTGAATAACATTTTAATTTATGTAGAATTGTTATGTAAGGTTATCAGATAGGTACTGGAGATATACCATCAAACTCACTTGAGTTCGACGTCGAGGGATAGTCCATCGAATTTAAAGGTTGAGGCCTATTCGTAGGTGTTACTTTTTTCGGAAACACATAATCAGAAATGCTACCTGGCTGATACACTTGTCTAATATTCTGAAACTCCAATTTATTAACTAATTTAAACACATCCATTTTGGCTTTTATTTGTAGCTCTGGAGAAAAATTTTTGACAGTAAGAGCAATACTTTTAAAAAAAGCATCTATAGGGTCCTCTTTGTTTGTTTTTGATAACTCTTGTAATAAAATTCTCCTTTCTTCACTTATTTTATTTAAAACTGGGATAAGAGATTCATTTTTTTTGTGTCGTTTTACTCCTGTAGTTGACGATTGTGATTTTTCTGTCTCTGACAGAGCAATCTCCTCAGAAAATGATGCAGATGGATCATCTTCTAGCTCAGTTGGTATATTAACATTAATGTTATGTGAACTATCATCATCTTTAGATACATTGCTTTCTGCATTTAACGTTACATTCGTTAAGGTCCTTTTAACATAATTTATAAAAATGTAATTTAGTATTAACATTGTGATAAATTATATTTAAAAAAATGTAAAATTGTTAGTTGTTACTGTCTTTCTTGTATAGCTTTGTCAAGAAAAGATAATTTGTCCTGAAGCATCCATTTAGAAGGCTTGTCTTTAGCAGCCGACCTTGCACCCGTCTTTTGGTTTCTCCTTTTTTTATTGTATGTATCTTTCATGTTCTTAAATCGCTTTTTACAATCATCTACTAAAAAATAAGATTTAATAGATAAATACATTTGTATATTATTCAGAACTATATTTATTACGACCGGATTTACCGAAACTACCGAAGTTAATAAATAACAAGTGCCCCTACTTCTTAAATCATAAATGGAATAAAATCTGGATTCCCTCCTTATTTATTCACCAATTATTTATCATTTAATAAAAATGTTTGTATTATGAATATATTTAAAAGCATTTTAAAGTCAACTTAAACATATTCAGTATTTAAATATTATAGTATTATCTATCATACTATAGAAGGGAAAAAATAAAGCGTTTTATTACTATGATATAGAAATAATATTACATCATAATATATATTATTTAATAATGTTATAAAAAACCATTTTTACGGTTGAATCAGTTGGCAAACCATATTATTTATTTGAGAGTAAATATAAATATTTTCGGAAAACGATTCTAAACGAAACTCAAATAATAATTTAAATATCTACTAGTTATTTTTCAATGATATGACTAAGCATATAATACCTATTGATATAATATTCAAAATGTAAGTTAAAAAAGTTCTGAAATAATAACAAAAATAATTCTTATCGATTTAATAATACCAAAAGCATAAACTATGATAATTTCACACATAAAGAAGCTTGTATAAAATGTTTAAGTCTTAGAATCAAATATTATAAATGTATGTAATATGTATCAAAGATCATTACGTATTTCACAGTCTATTGAAAATAATTTTTATAACGGTTAGATATGTACAAAAAATATATTTGTGAATATACTCGTAACTAAATTATAAATGAAGAGGCTTTAAAATGCAAGACAAAAATTATACTATATATTTTTAAATATTTATATTATAATATATAATATGCGTATATAATATATTTTATAATTCGATATTTAACTATTAATTGTAATTAACAGATTCATGTTTGCAGGAGAGTCATTAAGATCTTTGGCATTTTCATTTCGCAAATCAAAAAATTATATCACTATAATTTTAAAATTGGTTTTGAAGAGTTTGAGTTCACGACTAACACCAATTTTTTGGAAGTCACCATCAAAGAACATTTAATACATACAAGTATAGCGGCCGAATATGGTCAAGATGGACTTGTCTCAATTGCATTGGCGCGATCGACGGCAAAAATATACAAGATTGTTTTCCTCAAAAAATCGGATCGTTATTCTTTAATTATAAGGAATTTTTTCAAACGTTTTCCTGGCCATTGTTGATGCTAACTGTAGATATATATATATGTAGGACGTAGGTGTTGGTGTGTATGGCAAGGAAGGGGACAAATGAATATTCACAAAATCAAGTTTATTCAAACGAATGCAACAAGGAGAATATTTCCCAGATGTCGCTAAACTTCCGAATTCTGAAGAGTTATTGCTGTACGTTCATCTCGGTTATGAAGTATTCAGATTAGAGCCTCATATGATGCTCATATACACATGGTGAGGCAATGAACGAATATCAAAAAACTATTTTTAACTATCGTTTATCACTGTCCAGAAGAACATCGGATAACAGTTTTGGTCTTTTAAGTCAAATATTTCGTGTTTTCCATACTCATATAGCTTTAAAACCAGAAACTATTGACAAGTCAACACTATCGACTTATTGCCTTCATAATATGCTCCGAAATAGGTACTTAGAAAAAACAAGCAATTATTGTTATGAATATAACAACAGAAAAGTATCTCCCGGCCAAAGTACGAGACCACTTGCTAGATCGGGTGGATACGCAAATTTTGAAGAGTTTTTGTTCGAGGGAAATTTAAATGATTTAAATGTACACAATGAGCTACTCCAGTGGCGAAGCTACCTATGAGACAAAGAGACATTGTCTACCCAGTTTTTGATTGCATATTTAATATACTATAATATTGTATATTGTAAATACACTGGCATTTTACATTTAATTTTTCATAATTCCATCGTTAAATTATGTTTATCCTATATTAAAATAATATTAATCATATAAGTATTTATATATACAGACACAATAGGCATATTATATAGGTTTAATTTCGGCCGCGGAGCAACAAGTCCAAACAACCAAGATAAGCCCTCTGAGACACGGATATAGTATGTCTCATACCCATGGCCGTGTGGTGTGGTGGGCGACAAATATAGATAATGTACACGTTATTACTATCGCTATCGTGATTGAACCGGGATATCCCCAAAAACAAAACGTAATCGAAATTTCAAAACCAATTATTATATTATATTATTAGACTTCTTCAACAATATAATAAAATAGAATAAAATAAATATAATAAATAGTATTTGTCACTTGTCAGTTATGAAGTACATAAACTGATAAACTACATACTGTAGTAAACAGTAAACATAATTTATTTATGTTATAATACATTTAGTTGTTATTTCCCGTTGGAACGCGAAGTGTTTTAAATTTAATAATATGGATGGTTCGGATATAATTAGTGAAATTTTAAAAGTAGGAATTCACAACTATTCTTTCGAACATAAACTTCAATTAAAAACGAAAAAAACCAACACCACGTTTAAGTTTGGAAACGGTTGATGGGAAAACAATACGAAAATTTCAAGTATCATGTTACACAAAATATGCATGGTTAGCTGGAAGTGAAAATCTAGGTAACGACTGGGATCCAATAACTATAAATATGGCATATGGTTTATTGCATAAGCTATCAAATCTTAAATTTGTATATATTTAAATTTGTCTACCCTAATCCCGAACCCAAGCTTCGCCACTGAGCTACTCCATGGCAAAAACAACAAACGCTACAAACTGATACCTGATACATATTAGTTATTTACTATACGAAATCTTTAGTTAAAAATAATATAACGATAAATAAAATTATAGTTATGGATTTATTTTTTAAAAATTATGTCATTGCTACACGGAGTACTATGATTTATGGGTGATACATTTGAAAATATTCGATAAATGTGTATCGACTATTATACAATTTTTTTTTTAGTACATAATACGATTTTATTTAAAAAATAAAACATTTTTAAAAACCAATAGCCAATAACTATTTTTGAATTCTTATCTCACATTTATTTTACGAAAATTGGTGGTACCAATGAGTTAACTAAGAATACTATGTAATAATAATTATATTAAATAATAATACTATTAATAAAACGTAACTATAATTAACAATACGGTAACTATTCCGATGATTTGATCGTAAGCAAATGCACTTACCACTTTTGTTTAAATTTTTGGATATTTCTCTCCATACGTTTTCCTTTGTTTGCCGATCTTTATAAGCGTTATGTTGCAAGTCGAATAGGCACGGATGTCCACTCACGCAAACGGCCAGCATAGAATCTTCTTCGAACGTGAAAATCACTTTTGAAGACATTTTGAAATCATGAAAATCAAATCAATGGTAACGCACGAAATCAACAAGACGACGGTGCTCGGTCGCGCGTCTCGTGCGTCTTGACCGCCCGCGGAGCAGTCGTCGTCGGTCGCGTGATTATGATACGGAGAGACGCAGCTGCCACGCGGCCGATATTTCGTTTAAAAATAGGCGAAGCGGTCGAAAATAGAATCGCGCCGCGTTAGCCGCGACGGTCGCGCGTCTCCGGACGCGCGTTCTTGGGAATCACACATGTTTCACGCTCTATATCCGCGCCGCTGTGAATCTTATTCGCCACTTCAATAAAATATATTTATCGTACCGATTGCACGGATACATGATAAAGTTACATTTTGTTCTACCGCTCATAATTATTATAAATAATATTTAATTAAATATAAATTTAAGTTATTATTTTTTTTTTTTATTGAACTTAAAAAACATCAACAACAAAGGTTATTAGTTTTTTGTTAAATTACATAGTGTTGATTAAAAATTACAATATTTATATGGTGTTAGTTATATATAATATATAGTTGCTATTTAAATTTATATTACAATTTTCTTTAACAGTAGGTTTAAATTTTGGTGTATAAATCAGATTTTTTGAGGAAGGCTAACATATGTTCAATGTTGCAATTTTGGTAATTATCTAATACTTTTCTTAAATGTTCTTGGTCGTATTTTCCTTTTTATTTTGAGCTAGCTCCATATTTATTTCCAATTTGAAAGACCATGGTGGGAAACTGTAAGGGTTTACTTTGAGAATGGAGCCCAGTTGGATTTTATCTTCATTTGCAATTTTAGTGGTTTCAACTATGTGTTTGTTGGCTGTATTGTTTGTTAATGTAAGTTTATAATAATCGTAAAAACTGTTTTCCACGGATTAAAAGTACACGCCGGTACACGCACTCGTACAACAAACTCATTTTCATGACGGCAAACATCATGCCCCCCCCCCCCCCCCGACCCCTGGCGGACCGAACTGCTATACGCCGCCACTCGCCCAGCTGTTCCTACACTTATTATCAAGTCCCACGTGTTAGCGGCGCACAATATTAAAACATCGGTAGCCGGGAGCGCGTATTATTTCCATACACTCTCTAACTACACTATACTGTACTGTAAATGCACTATGTATTGGTATTAATTGTATGTAGGCGATGTGATACGAGTGTAAAACGTGTCTGTATATCCGGCAGGGGCGTAGCTATAAATTTTTTTTTGGGTAGGGCCACATAAACCTTCCACTGTTAGACGGAAGTGGGGAATAATCCCAATTTTGGTATTGGCCTCTGATAATTTCAAAATTATCAATGATTATTTTTATTAATAATCAAAGTTTGCAATTTTTATTTATCTGAATACAAGAGTGTCTTACAAGATAACTTTTTTATAATTATTAATTACTATACTCGTAACTTACAACATATACGTATTGTCCGTTTATAACATATTTTCAAAGTCAAAATTCTATCTTCTTTCCTTTATGATAGCAAACTCATCAATAGGGCAGTGAAGTTGTTGCATTTGCATGTTTTTTTTAAATGGTTATATTTATTGCTGAGTGAGCTTAAAATATGTTTCATTAAACTCTTAATTTAAACCAAAAAAAATTATATTGCAATAAATGCAATTTTGGTGATTTTTTTAATTTTACTGCAATTTTAACTATTTTTGATAATTTTCGTTTACATTTAAGATTATATAACTTAATAAATAAAATAAAAGTAACTAAACGTAGCAGTGAACAAATTTCTATATTTGTTGTAATACCTACTTATTATTTCTATAGAGCGATTATCGCATTTTGGTCGTTAAGATAAAAACTTGTCCCTCAATAACGTATATTATCGTCTATTTATTTTATTATCGTCAAAAATCATCCGCACGTTTTTGTGGCACGTACTGTAGTCGTTCGTTATACTTTGTCGCGTCTATTTCGTCCGTTAAAATGCCAAAAGTCAAACCGATTAAATCAGCCATTTTAAAAAATTACGTATCAGAATTTGGTGACGCTATATTTTCTTCTGATGGCAGTATTCTCTTTTGTAAAATGTGTGAAGTGCAAGTATGTGCCGATAGACGATATATTGTGACACAACATCTAAAAACAGATAAACATTCTAGGGCAGTAAATAAGAAAAACAATACAAAGTCACAAGTTCAACAATTAGTAACAAATACAAAAAAGTCAAATTTTTCGTTTGATCTGTGTAAAGCATTGATGTCAAGTAATATTCCGTTACATAAAATTAGTAACATACATTTCCGGTCATTTTTGGAAAAATACACTGGAAAAGAAATTCCAACAGTTACTACTTTACGCAAAACATATGTAAATGATTGCTACGATGATACTATGAAAATTATCAGAAATTATGTAACTGGTAAAAAAATATGGGTATCTATAGATGAAACAACAGATACAAGTGGACGTTTCATAGCTAACGTTGTAATCGGAACCTTGGAATTTGATCAACCTGGTAAGATATTTTTACTCACTACGGAAATTCTTGAAAAAGCTAACCATTCTACAATAGCCAAACTTTTTGACAAGTCCATGTTTATATTATGGCCCAATGGAATACGTCACGATGACGTTTTGTTATTTTTATCTGATGCGGCCCCTTATATGGTCAAAGCAGCTTCTACAATTAAAGTTTTATATTCTAAAATAGTGCACATAACTTGCCTGGCTCACGGTATACATAGAGTCGCTGAAACCATAAGAAGTAATTTTCCAAAAATTGATAAGCTTATCGCCAAAGTAAAACAAATATTTTTAAAGGCTCCTAACCGTATTTTATTGTTTAAAGAAGAAGCTCCAGGTATTAATTTACCTCCTCAGCCCATTATAACCCGATGGGGGACATGGATAAATGCCGCGTCCTACTATTGTGAACATTTTGTAGAAGTAAAAAAAGTAATACAATTATTAAATTCAAATGATGCTATTTCTATTGAACAAGCTCAACATCTTTTGTCGGATAGTTCTATGGAAACCAACTTGGCATTCATTCATTCCAATTATGGTTTCATACCAGCAGAAATCACTAAACTCGAAACCCAACATGTTCCATTAATCGAAGCTTTATCTATAGTTAAAAACGTTGAAACTAAAATAGAAAAAATTACGGGACAAAATGGAATATTAATAAACCAGAAATTCAAAACTATTTTACAAAAAAATGAAGGATATCAAATAATTTTTCGTATATCAAAAATTCTAAGTGGAGAAATACAGTCAATGGAGGGCTTGCCAGAAGACTTGACCAACAACGATTTAATCTATTTCAAGTACGCGCCAATAACAACTACTGACGTAGAAAGAAGTTTCTCCCGATACAAAAATTTGTTGTGCGATAACAGACGATCATTCGATTTTGAAATCTTAAAAAAATCATTTGTAGTGCAATGCAATAATGTAAGCAATATTCATATTTAATTTTTATTATTATTATGTATTAATATATTTAATTTTATTGATTATAATTAAATTTTTTTAAATTTTTTCAATGCAATTTTTAAATTTATAAGTGCAATTTTTAATATATTTTAATGCAATAATGCAATCAATTTAGTGTGTTTTTTAATGCAATAACTTCACTGCCCTACTCATCAATAACAGCCGATGGATTATCAATAAATTGTTCAGTAATTTCCCTTTCTATGGAAATTAACGTCAAATCGTTTAGCCTAGGAATTTTTATAGTTGACCTGAGGTATGTTTTCATTCTTCTCGTTGTTGAAATTCTTCTTTTTCTTTTTAGAGAAAATCTGGGTATGCCCGGGCCTACCAGGCCTACCTACTGGCTACGCCCCTGATATCCGGCTGTAATTAAACCGGACAACAAACCCTCGCTTGCCCAACACATGCAATCGTTGAGTTCGTATATTGTACTATTATTATGACGGATAGAGGGATTTATAATATAATTATATAGATAAAGCTCAACGCTGTCTATTGGACACGATATTAAGCGTGACGCGTACAACTACATTTGTGCATTATATGTATACTTTTATAGTTTTAAACAATACATTTTAAACTGTTCTCGCGTTATATTGTACAATTATACGTAAAAGTACCTAACATTACACGTATAGCTGAAGCAGGTAATTGAAGATCATTATAAATAGGGTTGCCAGATTTGAAAATCACCAAACCGGGACATCATATTATTAAATAACCCTTTTTTTTTTTAAAAAAAAAATTAAAAAACCAATGCATTTTTTTTTTACATTAAACTACATTTTTATAATACTAACACTACTTCATCAAAAAGCTGATCGTGGTTTACAATTTCAGTTTAAGTCTCAAGTTTAAAGTTTCTGAAGCTTTTAAAAAATTATCCCGTTTAATTTAATTTTCGCCCACCCAAAAAAATGTAGATGCATCACCAAAACTATTTTCCCACAGACGGATTTATGCTATACATATAAACATATAATGATGTAATGATATTATGTACAATAATATTCCATATTTCGTTATTGAATAATACAATATTAAAGTTATTTTCGCTCGGCTTCCATTAACCGGGACAAAATTAATGACCGACCGGGACACCGGGACATGCTGTGAAAACCGGGACTGTCCCGGTCAAACCGGGACGAATGGCAAGCCTAATTATAAATGAATGTTCATTACGAAAGATGACTTCAATCGAGCATTGCAGATGGACACACGGGTACACAGTACACACGTAAGGGTTATAGAGTCCATTACAAGCTGTGAAGGACATAATACACTGGCCTATACAACTATTAAGCTCTTACTGTAAAGCTTCTAATCAACAGGAGCCGCTCACGATTATGTCAAACGGGCCGTATAAAAGAGGAACCGATTCACCACATATTTTTAGACGAGTTCTATTTACGTAACTAAAAGAAACTTCACGTCACTCTGTTTTGTAAAATATTTTTGTATAACACCTTGAATTATTTTGAATAAACATCTTATAAAAGTTTAACTTATCGCTTTATACTATAGTCTATTCAACTTAATAGACACCAACTTAATAGATTAAAAAATTCAACATGAAAAAATTCAACTTAATAGATTATTTATATACCTTGATTATACGACAGCTGGCGATGACGATAACATACGATCGTATAATTATAACATTATAACAATTAATAACGAATTGCGGTGATTAAGAACCGACCGGAAACGATTATCACTGATCAATTAATCGTGGGGTCGGGCATCCGAAAAAGTTTAGTCGTGCATGTGCAAACTGTTATACTCTTAAGTTGAAAAGACTATAAAAATATAAAATCATAGACTATTCAAAGATGCGGTGGCCCACTGTCCTAAACTTCATACTTTAGTACTTTACCTAAAATAGCATTGCATTCTACAGAAATCTTGAGAAATATACAGATTTCTTAGAATTCATTATTAATTTAAAGTAATAATATGCTCAACGGATTGCCAGTATAGTTTATAATAATATGTCATCTACCTTCGTTTAATCATTAGTCACATAATATCGTCATTGTCTGTTAGGTCGTTTTCGTATAATATTTGATAATAAGCAACAAGCTGTTTATTGAAAACAATCAAAATGAAAACAACAGTGAGTTGTATAAAAATAAAATAACCTCAGCCGTTATAGATGTAAATGTAAAATAATTATTATATTTTTCAATTTTATTTAATTGAAGTTATTTCAATGTCCGTTTTCCATTAAAGGCGTGACGACTGATACAAAGCTTCAGTTGATTGCAAAAGGTAAAATACAATACAGTTCCATGATAAGCTTGTATTATTACTTCAGCGTAAATGCTGCAGTTACGTTTCCAATAAAACGAATCCCATGATCGTATAAAACTATAATCCGACGATCAGCCCGAGAGCATAATATCAATAAAAATTTCATTTGAAATCGCGACCGCATTAAAATCCCGTGGTCTCTCCACTTTCAGTTGATGTCGTTCGCCGGCCGTTATTACTCTACCCGACGCGCGACGGTTGACATCTAGCTGACGGGTATTGTTGTTTCGAAGACGTATTACAGTCGGAAAATCAAATTTAACATCTACTCGTATTGCTAAAGACAGTAATCTATCGACCAACACTCGATGGTCGAAAACCAAAATTATAATAACATTCAATAGGAGTAAAGATCTTTCGTGTTTATAAATTATCAAAACTATTGAACCGATTCGAACAACGTTACAAATAAATGGCAATTATATTAATTTGCATGTTTTATTGTTTCCAAATAAATAAACAATAAAATAGTAACTTAATATACAAAACAATGATACGTTTTCAAATTATTTTAAACAACTCAAGTTAAATTAATTATTAAATACTTAACATATTATACATGAAACAATTCAAAATTAAAATTAAATTAGTTAATAATGTGACGCATAGATAAATGATATGATTATTCCATTCCCATACATAATGAGAAAGAGTGAATGAACGTAATGAAATTGGACCATTACTCATAACCATTGGAATATTCAAAAAGAGTATTCAATGATTTTTTTTTTTTTACATTTTTTACCATATCGACTTATATTGTGTGCACTGGGTCGTATATAATTATTTATAAATTATTATCAGTTGAATAATGCAGTATGACGAAGCGTTCAAAATGAATAAGAAAAAAAAAATAATAATTATTGTTTAATTCTAAGTTATAAATATCTTGATTTTTCCACCAAGTCAAACATATATATATATATAATATATTATCATTAAAAGTATCACGGTGACACCAAAAAACTGTTGAGACTTAATACTGTTCATGTTTTTCCTTTCATTATGTATGATCATTACTATATATTTCCGCTGAAATGAAAAATAAGTGTAAAATACAATATTGACGAGTGTAAACAATTTTGGTATCTATTATGTTACATAATACATGTAATTACTGAATTTTAGAAATAGGTTGCTTATTATTTATCAAAATTAGTTTTTACCTGTACAAAAATCTAAAATAATTTCAAATCTATAAAAATCTGTGAAAAAAAAAATCTCACATAATCTTGGCTACCAGGTTCCTGAGGAGCGCTTAAAGACGGACCTGAAGAGGTCGGTTCGTCAACCCTTTGCCGAGGTATTTTCGGAGCATTTAGAACTTATTAATTAATAACTTAAATGTAAAGGGAAAAACAAAGATATCAGGTATATTTATCGGTCATTTAATTTTTATTTTTTATTCATAATAAGTTGTGGCTGAGAAAGCCGACGCTGGCATAAAACACGGCCGTTGTACAATCAGAAAAAGCCTATACGGGGACAAAAACACCTCGTGACATAAGTTAAACCGAATTATGAGGTGTACACGCGCGTCATCGTATTATATGTCCCACGAACATTTTCTTCACTGCCGACGGAAATAAACGTTCAATGTAACGGATCCACTTTGCTATTGAGCAATCAACATTATTTATGACATAAAGATGCCGGCCAATAAATAATTTTTAATTTGCACGAGAATCGGCTACCCATCAATAAGATTCTTCTTTTTATTATCTTGTTATCATCGTGTGTCACAGGGTGACTGCATACATCAGTCTCCCCCTATTATCGCTTTTTCTGTTTTTATTAACCCTGTTTCACGTATATCTTGACTTTTTCGACCAAAACTTAATTTATGAATAAAATTAATCAATATTTAACTTTATTTTAATGCACCAGACTTCTTTGTTGTACTCCGGTCCTTCCGTTTAAATTGTACCTATTATCATTGATAAATTCTGTGAGGTCCAGCAGTGCCTTGGCAATGACCGGGCCACCAATTCGGGTCTATCCCTAAATTATCCACGGCAACCCCGAAGCCACGATTTTGCGAGATGTTAATATCAATCATTTTTTCATCGGACATTATTGCTTTCCATGATTTAATCATCATTAATAAAGAACATTTTTATGTAAAAGGTTATACGTATACCCTTACTGTCTCAGGTTTCAATTAGTTTTTTCTAATAATCTTAAAGCAAAACTTACTAATATTTTTCTTATCTGAACTTATATACTTCATGTATGCTTCCAAATAAACTAAAACATGTAAATATATTAAAAAAAAGTTTCTTACAGCGCACTTATATCATATCTTTTTTTTAACTATCTATTTTTATAATGCAATTGTCATTTTTTATTATAGGAAACAGGTTAGTAGTCTACTAGTTATATGAACATATTCCAAAAACGTATATATATCACGATTTATAATGAAACGTAATAAAAATTAAAAAATAACCTATATTAGTAACTGAATACAGACAATTTATAGTAGGCATATACTTGTAAACTTTCATTGATATTTCATGGATAGACATAATCGTAGGATTTTTATTTTCACGGGATCAGTGCGAGATGTTAAATACTATTGAGTAGGTAAAATAGTTTTGAACAAATTAACTTACTTTTTCCATTATACTCGTTTGGCCCTAAGCATCATGCAATATTAAAAATAAATTATAATGCATGTTTGCAAAATTAACATATTTATGCTATTATGATACTATAAAATACGATATAAATATATGGTATACCCGATTTGACAAATTATTCAAAATTACGATTTAATTATTGTGCTTACAACGTCTTGCGATGGTAGCACGAATTATGTCATGTCGAATACGCCAATCAGTTCGACGTAGACAACACAAAAACACAAATTATAAATGTAACACTTGTTATAGTACTCCGTACTCGTACAATTCCCTTCTGTCGTTCAGGTCACACGATCGTCAGAGAAGACCCTATAGGTTTTCAGTCATCTGTATTTTTATAATATCGTTTTACTTTTTTAGATGTGATGTCATAGATTTACCTAAACTTGCTGACATGATGAAATTAATACCTATGCCAATAATGTTTGGCAATAGTTTACTGAACATAGTTTTATATTATGATTGACAAGTCTAATGCTGAACTATAAATTCTGCGTCACACTACAATTATTATTATATAGTTTAATCCAAAGAGTTACATAGGCTGATAACATGCTGTATGGATTAGGTATATGAGTCCCAACGGTTAAGAAACAGATGCGTGAAAAAAATGTGACTGGCATTCTACTATACAAAAACAACATAATAGAGAAATGTCACTGTTACAGAGCACCTACATCGGCCTACTATAGAGTGTGTTCTGACTGTCCATAAAGACCAACAATTTTGAAGAAAATAAATGACAAAAAATAATTGTTACATAAAAAGTTAAATTAAGTACCAATATTTAAAAATGCATTTG
Organism: Periphyllus acericola; assembly: GCA_949715065.1. Taxonomy (NCBI): domain Eukaryota; kingdom Metazoa; phylum Arthropoda; class Insecta; order Hemiptera; family Aphididae; genus Periphyllus; species Periphyllus acericola. The sequence continues at coordinate 36,426,841 of OX454264.1, read as the reverse complement.
TGATAAGTTGAAGTTTTTCAGCGCGTCCTAGAAATAGAATAAAATAATTAACATAATATGGTTGTATAATTTGGAACAAATATAATATGTGAATCGTTTAAAATATAAAGCTTTGATAAAAATATTATGCTGAAAAAAAGTATATTTAAATTGGTAATTAAGGAGAGAATCCCAGAAGTCACAAGATGTTGTAATTATTTATAACCCACCAATTCTTAGAAAGGAAAGGTAAGTTGTTGCCTTGCGTACAGCGTTATCCAATGAAAAATTATTTTTCATTCCTCTAGTAAAATACTTATTTATTTGTTTGAATTTTCTTTTAAAAATGTTTTCGAAGTTCACAATAGTATTATTGTGCTGTAATATGTGCTTTCCTAAAATACTCGTATTTTTGACTGGTATTCTCACAATTTCCTCTTATTTCTTAAATTTGTATTTTTATCTGCGAAACTATGATATTTTAAGTGTGTAATTTGTGAATTATTTTTCCAGATTTTAAAAAATACTATCATAGTAGTTGAAGGCAATTAAAAATAATAAAATATAATCCATTCATCCATTATTATTGTGATAACAAATTAATAGTTATATTAATATTATAAGGATTATACATATAGTAAGTCAATAAACCCTTTAAATTACTTATTTCTTTGTATTTTTCTATGGTTTTGTTGATGTTTAAAGCTTAGTAAATAAATTCAAAATAAAATTAGTGATGATTTACAATATTTTTCATAAACATATTATATAAATTCAGCCTTAAATGTATATTTATTTAAACATTTAAAAATAATTTTTTAAGTGATTTATAATAAATGTTTATTATTAAAAATGGTCTGTGTAAAATATTTTTAAATCGAGAAAAATATTTCAAGCTTATGAACATCAATGATTTATATGTATTTGTTTTGCGGTTTATTTTTAAATAAACCTTTTTTGGGTAAGTAGTAAATTTACACCAATTGCTCTTATCTAATAATATACTAATTTATAAATTCAACAATTTCGCTGATTTTTGAGATATTGGACACGTTTTGTCAAAATGTATTATTCAAACGCTAATAGAAAATAAATTGTATTGAATTATGTTCAGTTTATTTATTTACACACGTAAGAAAATCGTAAGAAGAACTTTGAGTTCGACCAATACATTAATTATATCATTCATTGCATCATTCAAACTATTGTTATGATGATTGGTAAAATCTTTTATTTATTTAAATCAAATGAATACATTTTTCTTCGATAAAGCGTATTTTATCGCAAACCCAATGCATATAAGTTTTTTAGTTGAACTGTAAACATACGATTCAATTCATCAGGTGTAAATACTTCTTTGTTTAAAATGGATTCCCCTAAAACAAAAAAATTAAAAAAATATATTAATATATAGTTAAAGAACGCAGTATATTCAAAACGAAACATTTCAACTCGTATAATCGATAAGAGAATTATAATTTGTACGGTATATGACGGAAGGGGGTCATATGTTCGAAAAAAAAACATTAAGTTATAGTATATTTTTTATTTTTATATCTGATAATAAATTTTTTTGATAAAGTTGTTTAAAATTATAAATTTTAATATTATACATAATACTAAAAATTATAAATTTATTTAAAATTAAGATATTATTAAAATATTTTCCAATTGATTATAAAACTATACATATATTATAAGTACCAATTACAAATGTTTTTTTTTATTTATTGATTTAATTATTATTTATTGACTAAAACCTTAAATTATTTGCTATTCCTTGTAGGAACCCGGACACTTGAGAATTATCTCATTTTTAGACGATTTTCAAACCACTCATTGCAATAGATACAATATAATAAAAATAAATATAAGTGTATAGATGAGACACGTTACACTATATAAAAAAGTAGATTTACACTTACACATGAAATTGGCATTTTTAATCTCTCCTGAAATATGAATAATTAATAAGTTAAACTTAACATAATTTACCATAGCACTAAATTGTTTAGTAAAAAGTTCTCTCATTTTCTTTTTTTAGTTTCAACGTAAGGTATGTTTTGCCGTCCAATGAAATACTTTAAAGAATAATAAACATATTATAAGGTTTCATAAAATAACTAAATCGTTTTATTTTTCAAACTTGGTATTAATAACCATTGGCAGGAGAAGTAAATGGTTAAATTATATCAAAATGTATAATCGATAGACATATCATACACTTTGGAATTATAATTAAACCTACATAAAAATTAACGATCGGATAAAAATTTATGAAATATTTGATATTTTATATCACATTATTTGTATTTAATTAATTCTAACATTTATATTTACATTTTAGATTCTGAGTGAAACGATGTATGTATCGGTTTTATCATGATGTGTGTTTGTTTTTTTTTGTGTCTGCGTCCATGATTTCGACCACAAGGATTCATAGTATGAATAAAAACATGGTACTTTTCTTAAAGGACTTTTCGTCATGTGGTACTTTAAAGATATTATTTTTTGAATTTCTCAACATTTTCCGAATAATTGAGAGAACGGAGCCAAAAAGGACAAAAAAAACTTCAATGTTAATCGAGAATGGAACCGTCTAGTTCCATGCATTGTTTAGTGTTTTCGTCACGCACTATACCTTTCTACTTTTCATGGATACAAGACAATTGGTTGTTGTGCTATACACGTTAATCGTAGCGACTCTAAGTATAAATAATACATATATTACTGATACATCGAAATTATAACGCTAAATATTAGCATGTTATAGAAATTCCATGAACTTCGATGCATAAATGTGCACGATTGAATTTCATGTATAACAAGACTTTTCCAGGTTGAATATACTGACATATAATAATGGTATTAAATTAAGTAAATTTTAGACAATTAGATACGTATGATTATTGAAAAAATATTGCCTCCAGGGGTATCATAATAGTACTTGTTTCCCGAGTTGAACTACATTTTAGTGAAGTTTTTTGTTTTTAAAAAAAATAGCGAGCACTACAAAAATAATCATGCCTGACCGTCTCACCCGACTTAGAAGTATAACCATTTTATACATATTTAAGTACATGAGATATATATTTCAACAGTCTCGATTAGAATCTATTAATATTTTAAATTTACTTTATTTTAATAATTATGAAAATTTGTGGAACTTATAAATTATAGGACAAAATTAATAAGAAATACAATTCAATATAAATTTAATATTTTTTTTCTTGATTTTTCTAGTTTTAAATATGTACTTATAAAATACTTAAGCCAACTATATTCAAATGTTTGGTTCTACTTCAAAATAAATTATATTTAAAGATTGAAACTTATACACTCGACCTATTTCACTCAGAATGGTTTTTTTCAAGATTGATGGTACATTGGTTTCAAGTCAATACAGCAATCAACTCATCTTTGTATATTACCCAACTTTGAAGTCTCACCCGACCTGTTAGTTTTGCCCTTATTTTTTTTTATAATTTTTCGTTTTGTTATAATACCTATAGAATTAAACTTACTTTTACAAGCTATAATTAATCACAAAATATATAATTTAAATTTAAATCTTCTTAAATCATTAATATTTCAGTGGTGATTTTAAATATTTTTCTTAATAACAAAAAAAAAAAAACCCCAATAGAATTCTGATCAATATCCCCATATTTTTTCAAATCATCCCACTTATAGCTTTATTATTAAATTTTGAATGTATAGTATAGTTGATGATTGCTGAACTTTAAGAAATTACTCACCCTCAAATTCGGCTAAAATTAAAACATTTACTTAAATACATCTAATATGTTTCAAGTATAATTTATATTTTCTTCAATCGGTTTTATTTTGTAATTCCATAACATAAAACCAAATCATCTTTAATTATCAAGTTAATTTTTAGTGGCCTCCATATTTAAACCTTTCTCAATATAATATAAAGGTAATTAAATAAAAAAATATAAATTTAGTTGAATTAAATATAAAAATCAATAATTTGCACCACCTAAGCTTTTAATGAAAACAATACAATATTTATATAGGTATAATTAATGTATAAGTTATGTATGATGGGGTAAAATTATGAACAGCGGTTGAGTTTAGGTGTTACCGACTGAACACGGTATAAGTCTGCATTTTGGACTTTTGTCAATTCATTCCGGTTAATAATTATTGGAAATATAAAATTTTAATATATAACTCTGATGTAATATAATAATGTTACTCTGACTGATTATTATATAAGTTCCGGTTTTTTACCAGTGATTTCTGGGGATACTTAGGAAATACAACCATTTTCGGTACGAATTAAAAGATAAAAATAAAATTGTGAAGATATATAAAGATGTCATGCTACAGTTACGATTATTTAGCCGACGCGCACAGACGTATGTTAATTTAGTTCGCTCGCTTATCTTATTTTAATTCGTTATAATTCTGTGTAGACGTGCGATAATAGTGCAATCAGTGTTTGCTTATCTTCTTATAATATTTAATTCAATTATCTACCTACGGTAAAATGTTGTGCAATACATGTAACATCGATATTTACGATTATGATGAATTGAAAAGTTTTACATGCAATGGTTATTTTCATTTTGGATGTGTGCAGTTACGAGAAGCTACATTTCGAAGAATGTCGAAAAATACAAAACAAAAATGGAATTGTGTAAAGTGCAAGTTCAACAACTCTAATACGAAATCGCCTACTATGAATTTTTAAAAAGGGAATGATGCAAAAGTAGTAACCAACGAATCATTCGTAAATTTGACGGACTCCGTTAATTTTATGAGTGAGAAGTTTGATACGTTTGGGAATCAACTAAAAGAACTTCTTCAGTCTATGAAAGACTTGAGGGAGGAAAACAGAATTCTAAAAGAACAAAATTATAACTTGGAAAATGATCTTAGTATACTTCAGAAAAAAATGAATATCCTTGAACAAAAATCGCTTGACAATTTCGTTGAAATTGTGAACGTACCGGAAGCAACTAATGAAGTTTGTAAAAATACAGTTGAAAAAATTGCAAAATCGTTAAAGGTGGAAATTGATGTCATCAATGCGTATCGTGTTCAATCAAAATTCAACACCAAATCTAAGAAAATTGTAGCTGAACTATCTTCGAAACGAGACAAGAAAGATCTGATTGAAAACTATAGGAAAATCAAACAAACAGATAAAAGTGTCGATGTTACCTGGAAGAATGAAGCTATTTATATCAACGATAATTTAACGCCATTCAATAGAAATCTATTTTTTATAACTAAAGCATTTGCCCGTGGTTTTGGTTACAAATTTGTCTGGTTCAAAGACAATAAATTGTTCCTAAAAAATAACGAACTATCAAAAGCTATTGTAATTGATAGTGAGTTATCTCTAAATAAGTTAAAATAAATTTTAAATTTTTAGTTTCTGTCTCTATTTTGTAACGTATTTTTTATTTTATTTTCCATTATGAAAAACGTCTGTGAAGGATATTTAAATTACAGAATAAACTATTATGAATATTTTTTTGAAATTTTTACATATAAATAATAATGCGTCTTGTAATTATCTTAATATAATATGTTGTAACATTAGGAGTATAAATGCTCACTTTGATGAGCTTCTATTGACTCTGGAAAATGATGCTAAATATAGGGACATTGATGTAATTGTTCTAACCGAAACGTGGCATAATCTTTTATCGTGTGATTATTTAATAGATGGCTATAGCATGTATTGTTCCTCCATAAAAAGAAACCAAAATGATGGTGTGATAGTTTTTGCTAAAAGCACGTTAATTGTTGAATTTTTTGAGTATGATTTTGTAGATGTTAATATTTTAAATCTTTATATATCAAATATAAAAGTGCCTATAAATTTAGTATGTATGTATAGGTCACCCATTTCGGATAGTAATAACTTTTTGAATGCTATATTGAAAGTAATTAATGATTCTAAAGTAAATAATGCGATAACAGTTCTCACTGGTGATATGAATATTAACATAATTGGTATAAAAGAAAATAATAACGGTTATTTAAATTTGCTTTCGGAAAATCAATATGTCTCTTTTATTAATGTTTACACAAGATTACCAATTGGTTTTAATCATGCATGTTTAGACCATATATTTATTAATGGGAACGATTACCTAATGACTAAAATTAATGCCGGTGTAACAGGGAATTTTTACCCCCTGGAAATTATTACCCCCCCGGTTAATTGCGTCTCACATACTCGACCTCAACTTACATGTCGAATATATTGACGTTTTTTGCGTAACAAATATAATTTTGAATCAAAATTGCTTAATCAATATATATTTATTAAAATAATTTAAAATTAGTATGTATAGTTTAATGAACGGTTGATGAAATAAAATTAATTTTTTATCAAGAAGAAAAATTAAATTCATTGAAACTCAAATAAGCAAATTTATAAATTTTAAAAACAATTATCACCCACCTCGTATAAAGATATAAGTAGGTAATAAACGATTGATACACTGGGAAATTATTACCCCCCGAATGGCCGAATACATTTACAATGAAACCTCTCTAAGAGGTAATTTTCTCAATTAATTCTCAATAATGAGACTAACAGTCTCAGAGGTGTCCGCTATTCAGAGGTTTCAATGTATATAGGTAGGTTATTCCCTTATTTAATCTCTTGTTACATAAGGAAAAAATTACGCCCGGGAAATTATTACCGGGGGGGGGGGGTAATAATTTTCAGGGGGTAATAATTTCCCAGTGTAACAGGAAATTATTACCCCCCTGGAAATTATTACCCCCCTGGAAATTATTACCCCCCCCCCCCGGTAATAATTTCCCGGGCGTAATTTTTTCCTTATGTAACAAGAGATTAAATAAGGGAATAACCTACCTATATACATTGAAACCTCTGAATAGCGGACACCTCTGAGACTGTTAGTCTCATTATTGAGAATTAATTGAGAAAATTACCTCTTAGAGAGGTTTCATTGTAAATGTATTCGGCCATTCGGGGGGTAATAATTTCCCAGTGTATCAATCGTTTATTACCTACTTATATCTTTATACGAGGTGGGTAATAATTGTTTTTAAAATTTATAAATTTGCTTATTTGAGTTTCAATGAATTTAATTTTTCTTCTTGATAAAAAATTAATTTTATTTCATCAACCTGTTCATTAAACTATACATACTAATTTTAAATTATTTTAATAAATATATATTGATAAAGCAATTTTGATTCAAAATTATATTTGGGACGCAAAAAACGTCAATATATTCGACATGTAAGTTGAGGTCGAGTATGTGAGACGCAATTAACCCACCGGCCACCGCAACATTAAAAATTCTTATCAATAATTTTTTTTTAAACTCAGTGACATATAGTCAAGTTATTCTTATTAATCAACTCCCAAAAATGTATTTGTAAAATATGCTTATAATAGTTAAAGTTTTTTTTTTTTTTTTAATGAATATGGGCTACTGACGTGGAAATTTGTGCTGCTGCCATAATGTTAAAAACATCTATATATGTGTACAGCACAAATTATAAAACATGGCAACTATTTTCAAAATATTTAAATTTAAAAAAAAAATTAAAAACAAATGAAAAATGTATTTATTTTAAAAAAAATCAATAACATACATTTTGAAGTTGTAATAGATGTATAAAAATAATAAAACAAAAAAAAAAAAATAATTTTTAAATTACGTTTAATATTTTTATATATTTATGTAAGACAAAGAAAACTATAACCTACTAGAACTTATTATTAATAATCGATTGATACACTGGGAAATTATTACCCCCCTCGTATATAGTTAGGTAATAATCGATTGATAAAGAAAAATAAATACGGCCGGGAAATTATTACCCCCCTCGTATAAATTTTGGTGGGTAATAATTTCCTGTGACACCGGTGTCATTTTAACTGATATCACTGATCACTGTACTATATGTACCTCAATTCCTATCAATACTGAATTAATTCAAAAAAATAAAATGTTTAGTACAATTAATTACAATCTTCTGTTATCTATATTAGCTAATGAAAAATGAGCTGAAGTATATAATGAAATTAGTGATGTTAATAAATGCTATTCCGTTTTCGATTCTAAAATTAAATCTGCAATTAATACATCTACAACGTGTAGATTAATTAGCGCCAAAAATAAACGTTTAAAAGAGTGGATGACTAACGAATTATTAATCTCAGCCCGCCGTAAAAAATATCTATCAATTAAATGTAAAAAACATCCTAACAATCAATGTTTAGCTTTACACTACAAAAAATACAAAAATATCTTTACGAATTCCGTTAGGTTAGCAAAGATAAAATTTTATGAACAAAAGTTTAAAAATGTAAGTTCTAACCCGAAATTAACATGGAAACTAATAAACGAAGTAATTAGTAACAAATGTAGATCAAAAGATGAAATAATCTAATTAAAACATAACGAAATTGAATTAAATGTCAAAAAAGATCCAATTGTAGCTTCCAATATGTTTAATAACTTTTTTATAAATATTGCTAATAACTTATCTAAAGAGCCAATTACTTTGAAAATGAGCTGTGAACATAATAATATCTCATTTGATGATGTTTTTCTTAAAAAAATTGAGCCGTCAATTATACTAGAGATTATCAATAATTTCAAAGAAGATACTGCAGCGGGTTCGGACAGAGTTACAGTAATAATAATTATTATAAAAAATAAAAATGGTACTACGTATATTATACACAAATAATATTTTTTGTGCGTTTTATATCTATTTTTTTTAGCTTTTACCAAAAATAGTGGACTATCTTAGGACTTCCCATATCTTATATCTAAAAGCCCGAACTACAAAAAATAATAGTCAAGCGGATTTTCACCGTATAATTATCTATATCTTAGATCTAACCAGGTCATTCGGTAAAATTAAGGTACAACTATCATTAATACTAATATTTATAGTATCAGAAGACTATCAATCGAATACTTTAAAAGCAAGATTAATGAAAATACTTCTATGATTATCATTATCTACTTAACAAGTTCATGTAAGCGCCCTTTTTATTTATCTATTAATGGTTATCAGATCTTACATACCATCGATATAATTTTGACAAAAAACAGATGGTCTCATAAAACAAGTATCTAAATTATTGAGAAAAATAGAAAAATCATAATGTTATATTTTTGTTGTATTTATAACATAAAACTTGAACTATTTACTTTTTGCAATATTTTAATTAATTATTAAATTATTAAATTCATAAGATTGCAAGGGGGTGATGAAAATTTAATTTATTTGTACAATACTTTACCTTTTATGATTTTGCTAAATAAGTAATTAAAGTATTTTGATACGAATTCTAAAACAATGATATATTATATTATATATATTATACAGAAAAAAAAATGGTTGAACTATTTTAATTTTGATCATGGGAAAACGGCATTATTAATCCTTCAAACTCAAAAGTAGTTTTTAACCTCATCGAAAAAATAGCTGAACGAAAGCTATAACAGTCAAACTTTACAATTCAGAGAGAGTTAAATGTACGTCGGTGCTTCGTTTCGTATTTCTATAAAAAAAATTACCTTTCCTCCCAAAATATGTCAGAATTATAAACACGGCAACCACATAATGTGCAAGAAATAAGAATCTTCCAAACATTCAAGATATATCAAAAAGTAGTGTGTTAAGAATACTGAAATATCTTGAACTAGCTTCACAAATTTGTTAAATGATTTATGATCATAACACATTAAGGCGGAAGAATATCTTGGAAATAAATCTAAAAAAAATTTCAAAATGTGAGGTAGAATCGAAAATATTTATCATAATTCATGGAAAAATTTAAATATTTTTGTAGTTATAAAATAAAAAGTAGATTTCTGTACAAACACATAAAACTTACTATTTTTCCACCAAGATAGGTCGTTTTTACCTAATAATTATTTTAAATATAAAATTATTATCTCGACTTATTAAAATAACCTATATTATATTCCATTGTTAAAAATGTGCTTATTATAGTTGTTTTAAAATTGTATAGGTTGTTTATAATCTCAAAAATGGGAGATTATGAGGAATTGCTTAGTTCGGTATATCCGTAATTATATTAAATGTAGTACTAAAAAAATAACTTACTTAAATCCAATATTGCACATCTGAAATATTCTGTATCTTTATTACTCGCTAGTGAAAATGAAAAAAAATCAACAGTTTTTTGATGTGACAATATTCTTTTCGGTAAAGAACCAATATGTCAATATTTCCTTCAATATTTCCGTATCTGCAGGACACTCACTAACATAACTTTTAATCCATTATGACATACCACATACCACATTGGGTATTGCATACAAATTTAATTAAAATTTCGAATTTTCGATGGATCTCTATCAAAATGAAATATATTAAATATATGAAGTAAAACACAGAATGAACGTACAATAACCGCACTCTAGTAATAAATATAACGACAGTAAGTCAACGCACCCTAGTGGCCCTTATTGTCTAAAACCCCGCACCAGGAAAAGGAACTTGCACACTGTCCGAGTGTGAATCCCAAATTATTGGTAATAAGTTCAATAATCAATTACACACTCTACCACGGTATACGCGATCGTATAGTCGTGCGGCCGTTGAAATGGCACACGGAAAACGCTCACAGGACGGAAACAATAAACTGTACTATACGAAATGCACTAATTCACCCGCACGCTCAAGACGAGAACAGACGTGTTGTAATAATATGATGAAATAGCGATCTTTACCGTGGTATTGTCGCGCAACAGACGCGCCGGGTACGACTAGAGTTAAATACTAGAGTAAATCGACAAGACGGACGGCGACGAATACACAGTGACGCACGTACGACCGCGAACGCAATGAGTTATGACAGAGAAAAGTGCACTAATCAGTAATAAATTTGCGTATGTATCCGTCCGGATCTGTTATCGACGACTACGGACGGGGGTGAAGCACGCGTATAAAATTGTAATTACTTGTGATCACCAATAATAAACCGGCACCGAACGGTAATTTCTCAGTAAGTTAAACATGTTTATAGTGATAGAGTAATTTTTTTTTTTACTCTTCGAAAATGATCGATTTTGGACCACCGATGACCACAGGACACAAAACATAGTCTCACACAACCGCTTTACTCACTCACTTGATGAAATTTATTAAGAACGATCATAAGTCAACTCTATCAACCCCAACTGATTAAGATGATCGGTCAGGAAAGGAAACCACTATCACACTATGAAAAGGTATACATGGAAATAAGTAAATTTAACAATTTGAGTAAATTATAAGAACAAAAATATATCAATGGGTCATTAGACATTACTTATGTTTAGGGAACGGATTTTAATTTAAATAAATATTTTTATGCAGTCTTAACATCGGAAAGTTAGTTTTCAATATATGTATACGTTTCATTTAATTTCAAATAATCTGATGCTAGTTTTATTTTAAATATTTTTAAATATTTTAGAATAATTAAATATTTTTAAAAATAAATACATAAATTATATAATATTGTAGAATTTTTGTGTTTATTTTATATATTTTACAAAGAAATATACGTGCCTATTCTGTATAATTGAAAAATTTCCGTTTTTATTTTAGTATTTTACGGTGTACTATCTACCCGATACAATTAGGTCTGTATAAAGTACAATTTTGACATCATACGATAACTATTCGATATCTTTTTTAAGTAGTAGGTAGTATTGCTCATGCAATGTATTAACATTCGGCTATCACTATTTGGATGCAACATATATGGAGCACTAGTGTTGATTTTGACGCAAAGTTGGTTTCTCTATCATAAGTAGATGAAGATGGCGGGGAGTCGGGATGATTGGGGGGGAATGTAGTAAAGTGAGAGGGGTAGATCATCGTTAACGGGTGGTCGCTGCTGTTTCCAAAATAACATATTTTCCAAGAATTACTGGAAATGAGAAATATCTTGTAATTTTTTATCGTTTATCATGCCGTGCTACTTCGGTCTTCGACAGCGACTGCACACCACAATTGAAATCGCTTACGATTGATTTCCTTTATATTTTTAATTTCATTAAAATTTAAAATGTCTGGAAATAAATGTGAGTTTTTTAATCATAGAAAATATAACGAATATTCCCGAATTTAAGATTCTATCGATTTCTAAATGATGAAAGAGGTGAAGTTTAGATAATAAATTCGGATAAGTAAGTTAATATTTTAAATATATTTGGTTGAGGGAAAATGTTATCTCTCATTCGTTCAATTATAATTAATACATTTTTTTCGTTTGAATTTTAATAAAAAATATAAGTTATGTTATATATATATATATTATAAGTAACTAAGGTATATTACTTCCAAATACTTTTTCTAATTCAGCTAAAAGAAAAAAAAATAGAAAAATGTGTTCAAATATAATATGTTATACATCAACAATACGAAAAAGAACCAGAAGGCATTAAAAAAAAATGTACATAGTTTCTTTAATCGTTTTAACGATATCATAATGTCAATAATACATATTCTCTATTAAATATTATTAATATATAAGTAAATTAAAAAAAGAACATGTTTTGATTTTAAACCTGAGTACTCGGACTGAATCAATACTTTTAACGAGGAATGACTCATAGTATTCTTAAAACACATGTACGAATAAAATTAATAAATTGTACGTATAACGTTAAAACTAAAAAAAAAAAAAAATTAACCAAGTTAGAACAAATCAACGTACTGTATTTTAATTATTTTTAAAATAAAATGTTATACGAGAGAATGTTGCAATTCATAAATGTAAGCTATTGTGCTGTTCCTAACTATTGTATCCCAATTAATATGCACTGTAATTTTTGTATATAACCGGCCAGTAAATAACTGTAATATTGTCAAATTCTAATAATTTATCAGTCAAAAAATTTTGCAATAAAATATTAAAAATACCTTCATAAAAATACATATAATTTCATAAATTAATTAAAATAAGAGTATAAAAAAGTCTACAAAAAAAAAATAAAAAATAGAAATTGCAAATTGCAGTTTTATGTAAATAAATATAATGTACCAAACATAATAACGTATTTTTTTATTAAAAACATAATAATGAAATTATATACAATATAATTATTACTTACCTTGACAATTTTCAACTAAAATTTTAGTATATTTGAATATTGTATTAAATAATTATGATACGCAACAATGTATGTGAATTCATTTTTTCAGTCATAAGATTGAAGTGAATATCAAATAAAATACCAACTTTTTGTGTTTAAGATTTTAAGTTTCCTCTCATCTAAGCCATAAGCATATGTATTATTGAATAATAAACAAATTATTTTTAGAATTATCAAGGATTTTAAGGTTATTGAATTCATTATTGTAGTCATATTTAAGCTTTAAAAAATAATTTACTTTTTCTGAAACCTTTGTCAAATGATACAGAAACAGACAACTATTGAGCTCAATAAACTTTCTGCACATTTTGTTTTACAAATATAAGAAATCTTTGGTAAATATTGAAGAGTAAATAAATTGATATATGTAAATTATGATATGCATTGTTTTTATTACAAAAAAAACTTTCATGCCAATATGTATTATGGCTAATTGCATAAGAAATAATTATACCAGGGATATAATCGAATGTGCTACCTGCCCTTAAATACTATATACACGATAGCAAAACCGACTCGTAAAATAAATATAAAATATAGGTAAATCAGAGTTAGACAAGAATGCGTAATTTTAGACGTGCTAAGGTGTTTGTCGATACAAACGACAGTTATTATTTTTAATACTCTAAAACGGAAAACCCGGGATGATATTTCTAAACGCCCATTAAAATTAATACGTGAAGAAATTCAATCAAATTTGCCTCCAGAGATATCATATTAGTCCGAGTCGAACAACATTATAAGTGAGGTTTTTTTTTTAAAGTGAGCACTTCAAAAATAATCTCACTGAGATAGAAGTATAACCATTTTATACATATTTAAGTACATAAGATATATATTTTAACAGTCTCGATTAGATTCTATTGATATTTTAAATTTACCTAATTTTAATAATTATGAAAATTTGTGGAACTTATAAATTAAAGGACGAAATTAATAGGAAATACAATTAAATATAAATTAAATATTTTTATTGATTTTTCTAGTTTTAAATATGTACTTATAAAATACTTAAGCCAACTATATTCAAATGTTTGGTTCTACTACAAAATAAACTATTTTTAAAGATTGAAACTTATACACTCGACCTATTTCACTCAGAATCGTTTTTTTTCAAGATCAATAGTACATTGGTTTCAAGTCAATACAGCAATAAACTCACCTTTGTATCTCGCCCAACTTTGACGTCTCACCCGACCTAGTAGTTTTGCCCTTATTTTTTTTATTTTTTTTCGATTTTTATAATACTTATAGAATGAAAATGAAACTTACTTTTACAAGCTATAACTAATCACAAAATATATAATTAAAATTTATATTTTCTTAAATCATTAGTATTTGAGTGGTGATTTTAAATATTTTTCTTAAAATACCTAAAAAAACCCAATAGGATTCTGATCAATATCATTAAAATTAATAAGTGAAGAAGTTCAATCAAATGTCTCAGATATAACGACCGTCAATTCAGTCTCTATTAGACAAATTAGTTGAACTGTTTGACTATTGAGTTGATACGTATATTTCCTCAAGTTTGACTTTTTCTCCTTCTTTGTGGGGTATGAATTCAATAGATTTCAAAAGGAATGATTGACTCATATTAATAATTTTATTCGTCATTTTCGAGGTACTTTCCTTAGCGCATAACCGAATATTTTTATTTTTATAAATATTTTTAAAGAACTTCAAACAAGCACATACATTGCTATAAGTAATGTACGTGAAATAAAAAAAATCACTGACCGGTCTTATCTGATAAAATAAAACAAAAATTGGATATTTCATAAATAAATAAAAAAAATATTATAAGATTTTTTTTGTAGAATCTGTTTAGTCATTATGACAAACCATAATAGGGACATTTAATAATATTATAATTGCAAATATCTATATTTATATAATATCCTTAATTTATTTGTTTAAGTAATCTATTGTCACTCAAACTTCATCGACGTACGAGTATACGAGTAATATACATACGTATACCTAGAAATCAACAAATATGCAATTCGATAAATTGTGAATAAAAGTAAATACGAGTAGTTGGATTGATAACTGAATTTTCAAAATGAATGAAAAAAAATTGAGTTAGTGTAACATTTAATCTCAGCGACTTAAGATAAATAAAATATCAATCATTCTTTATATTATATTATTATTTCATACTAAACAAAGTGTTTCATAGTTTAATTTTATTTTTTTTTCTTGTTGAAATAAGAGATTAGAAAAATATTTAATCATTAATTAACTTTACAAGGTTGAAGTGCGAACGTCAGTAATGAGAAGTCAGCGAGAAACAAGATCGACCCAACCTCAATAAATACTTGATTATTAACTTGAAAAATATCCAGGTATCTACCTAGTTATCCTAACCTAACCGATATAATTCTTGCATTTTTTTTAATTACATATTTTATTCAATAACTAACGGTGGAATAAAATATTATTTACTGTATCAAGGGTGTTCCATCGAGTTTACATAGAGTAATATTTCCTTTTAGGTTAGGATAGGTTAGGGTAGGTTAGTTTTTTTTTAGCAGTTGCACGGTCAGAGTAGAGCCTGGTCAAGTGCCGCCACTCGTATCGAACCCCACCCTCCCATGCTCAGCACCAAGGACAGAAGGCCCACGAAATACACCGGAATCCAGACATCCCCTTATCAGGAGAAACAATCACAGGGCACGAGACCCCAGGCCGGTGGACTGGATAGCCGGGCCGAGAAGTAAAGAGGAACCAAAAGAAGTGAACACAGGACTTAAGCACATATAGAATATATATATTCTATTGATTGTATATTTCTTAATGTGACATAAAAATAACTTCCATGTGCACCTAAGGTACCAATTCTGCCATTTGTAATTAATAACTTGTAAAGATTTGATTCATTCAATAAACGATGTGGCTGAGCGGAAGTAATACTAACGTAGTTCCCGCTCGTCCGTCGGTTCAAACAGAAAAAAAAAAAGGTTATTTTTTTATTATCATTCCTGGTCAATGGATAGATAATTTGTTCACAATACTTTGATAAATATAAGTGTTTTTATAAGGAAAAAATAAAATAACACTTATAAATTTAGATAATAGCTATGTAATATAGAACTTATTTTTCTGAAAATGGTGACTGTTCAATTTTCAGTTTTTTTTATGTTCTTTATTTTTAATAATTTTTCTAGTATATAAATCAAAAACCCACGTGAAACCGCGGTCGCATTAAATTCGTATTCACATACATTTCTCATATTTTGCTTGATGTCATTCTTTGGATTTTATTACTCATTCGACGGTAAATGTTTCGTGGACATATATTAAAGTTAAAACATCAAATTTATCATGTAACGTAAGTACATTAATTTTTCAACGAATAGACGGCAGTCAAAAACCAAATGGTTATAAGTTATAACGCTCAATAGCAATAAATCTGTTTCGTAATAATAAATTACCAAACATATGGAGTAAATTTGAACAACGTTATGTTTATTCATTTACATGTTTTATTGTTTCCAAAGTTAAAGTTATTGATGATTAACGCATAATAAAATATATAAGTACTATAGGAATACAAAATAAATTGTGACTTAAAATACAAAACAAAGAAAAGTGTTCACATTATTTTAGACATCACAAGTTTGATTAATTTTTATATTAACTAACATATTATATATTAAACAATTCAAAATTACAATTAAATAGGTTCACAATAATACGCATATTAAAACTATATAATTATTTCATACGTAGCGAGAGTACGTCATACACAACGAGTAAATTGTTAATGATCAATAATCATTAATCATTATTAATTTATATTATTGACTACATCGACTGATATAAACACGATAAAAAATGCAATATGAAAAATAGTACAATTTATAAGAAATAAAAATAATGATTTTTGATTAATTTTAAGTTATAAATATGTCATGATTTTTCGACACAGGAAAACTAATATATTATATATTACCATGAAAAGTATCAGAATTAACCTAAGGAAATATTTAGACTTATTAATGTATACTGTATAATTCGTTTTTTTTATATTTATTTCCGCTAAACAAAAGTTAGTAAAAATTAGAATATTAACGAGTGTATGCGATTTTGGTTTCTTTTCTGTTACATGATTGCTGAATATCAGAAATAGATTGCTCGTTATATATAAAAATTAGTTTTAACCTATACAAAAATCTAAAATAATTTCGAGTTCATCGATTACTGCGAATAAAAAAAATAAATTATTTTAAGTATTATTTACCGAAAAACAAAGCGTTATCTAGAATAATTCTAGAATTACAATAAGAAAAAAAATATGGTTATATAATATTATAAGAATCATATAATCGTATTTTTGAAAATATACTTCGTGCTTCTCCGTGCTAGAATTTAAATCACTATCCGAAGATCATATTCATGGCCGTATTCAAACTTCTAAGTTTTTTTTCACACGAAGAATCACAAATATTTTATGTTGAAATAATTACGGTAAAAATCATCTAACGTACCGAATATAACACTTTTATTTTTCAATAGTGCCTATAGAATGCATTTTTGTTGCTCATGAGATTCCTCATAATGGTGGTCCAGCTTACAGGATTGTCGTGTCGTCATAACAATGTATAAAACAACTTGGCTTGAATTTAAAGGGAAATAGACGGGTAGATCAAAGAAATCGGGAATTCAATTTATGTATTTTATTTTATTCATAAATAAGGTGGGAGCCTAGAAAGTAGATAATGTCATAAGACTCTGGCTTAATGATATTATAAGCAGAAAAGAACATATTATACGTGAAGACAGAAAAACGCAGTGATACACAATGGTAACAATTATAGTAAAAAGAACAATCTCAGATAAGGGGCTGCCGAAGCTGTCGATTACCAATTGAAAAAATGTGGAAATTATACATATTAGCAGAATTATAAATATTTAAAAAACATATTGCCATCGTACTACGTGCGGTCCACTGAGGCGATAGATGTGTATATTCCTCCATGTCGTTTGGACGCGGGGCAAAAGTAGAGTGAGCCTTAGCACGGTCTCGATATTCGAGGTCAGTGAGTAAATAATTTATTGGCTGATGTCAGATGTCATAAATGATATTTATTACTTATGGTCACAGTGTAGACGTAGAGTAATGTGGATCGGCATTACATTGAAGGGTTTTAACGTCGTCGACAGTGATAGGAATGTTCTGATAATCTATTGCCGCGGCTCTGTTCACTTGTGAATGATGTTTTTGATAGGTAGCAGACGTAGCTCGGTTAATTAGGATTTCAAACCGGTAAATATACATCTAATGACTGCTCAAAATATATTCAATTGGACGCAGTATTTTTACAGGATATGTATCTGTGTCGTATTTCGCACAACGATTTTGGTTGTAATAAACTTCAAATACAAGTAAATACACCTATCTGACGCAAATTCAAGCATAGACTGTTTAAATTAACATTTTACAGGCGTAATTTGAAGAAAATAAGATGTATTCACCATTTGAATTATAAAACATATGATCAATGTCATTGCAATGATCAACCACATGTGAAACAATTACATTTCGAATCTTCTGGCACCTTTCTTGGTCATTACTCATTATATTAATGATATGATAATGACTGATAAAGGCAGACGCTATATCCGATGACAGGAACAACTGTTTGTTATGAACCATCAAAAAACAATAATATTTTAATAAAAAAAACTATACTCCTTTTGTCACATTTTTCGATTGGTTACAGTTAAGTATTCTAAAACATGTAAATGGCAAAAAAAAAACTTCTTGCAGCTCACTTACGACTTATCTTTAAATTTTTATTTTTACAATGGAATTGTGGTTGTTTGACTACAGGTAAAATGTAAATATGAATGGTGTCGATTCGGAGCCGTTATATCCGCTGAGATAAGTGTAAGACAATACATATTATTGAGAAGGTTATATCATTTTAAAATATGAACCTACGTTTTTTCTTATAGTCTGTTAGCCCTAAACATTATTTAAAATTAAAAAAATAAGTCATAATTTATTCACAGTGATTAAACTTAAGTTAAGCTTTATTATTGAACTAAAGCCATATTATACATTATACTATGTAATACTATTTTTAGTACTCTCGGTGTGACATATTATTCGAAATTATGATTACAATATTGTGTAAACAAAATCATATGATGATAGTACGAATTATGTTATTCTATACATATTATATAGTAGATTCTAAAGAGTTCCATGAGCTTATAACGTGTTGAATACAGTAAATTTATGAACTGCTAAGAATAAACTGCGTGGAAAATACGAGACCGGAATTCTACTATCCAAATACAATATAATTGTGAAATATCACTGTTATAAAGTTTAAAGAATATTTTATTGCTGTAAAAATATGTCTTTAGTAGAGTGTTTACACTAACCGAGTATTAAGTATGGAAGTGTATTATGACTTTTAAGAAAGATTGGACATTTTGAAAAAAAAAAATATATCAAGTTATTAAAGTTATATGATTATAGTATTTGAGAAAATGATATATTAATAAATTGTTAAAATATAAACATTGATATCATTTAAATAAAACACAGTTATATTTGAAAAAATACATTTAATTTGGTAATTAAAAAATGGTATCCAGGAATTACAACCTCACAAAATATTTTAATACATTAAAACCTAACAAATAATTGAAAGGGAAGTCCAGTTGTCGAATTGCCTCCAAAATTTTGGAAATTGCAAAACAATTTTCATTCCTATAGTAATAAATACCATTAAAAATTTTAAAATTTTCTTTTTTAAATTTTTTTTCTAATTTGATCATACTTCTTATTGTGTTAAAATAATATGTGCTAGCAAAATTTAATTTTGTATGATATTCTCAAAATTATTATACATTAATTAAATTTGTATTTTTGTCTATAAAACTATGATGTTTTAGTGAGTATTTTTTTAGTTTTTAAAGAATAATGCTAGAACGACAAAAGAAAATTAAAATTAATAAAATTTAATTTATAAATAATCAAGTACTATGTGGTATTTTTGAGACAATGAATTTATAGTAATGTTTATACTATCCAGATATTACGAGAGTTAATAATACACATATGACATATAGATCAAACCAATTATTTGGTTAATTAACTCTATAAGTTACCTTTTTTAATTTAATCTTCGAGGGGTCATGATAAGAAATAAATAAAATAAAAATAAAAAAAGTCAGGATTTAAAATGATTTTCTTAAATATATAATTTCAATGCAGTTATAGGTAAAAAAAATTAAATATTCTTAAATCATTTTTTTATGTTATTTATACATAAATATAGTGTTATGTGCTGGGTTTGAAACCAGCGGTAATAATATTTTAGTGTAAAGTTATTAAGTTACATTCAAATGAATAAGTTATACTTGTACAGTATTACGTTTTATTAACACTTTATAAACAAATCAATATTGAAAAAAACTTATAATTATTAGACGTTGATGACGATAACGGGCCGAGCTTCTTTGACTGGGTGGCAGGATACGTTTGAATTCTGTGCAAATCTGGAGTTGTTATATACGCTGTTCGCGTTACTTGTACATCGGCCAGTTATTGTTTTTTCCTCTTGCATCCGAACCGATGCAGACCTTAATTGAGTGGGCACTTGGAACTTCCACGTGTGGTTTACGCGTGTCGCTTAATTATGCGTACATATTTATTCTACAATGTTTCATATTGTTCAAATTATAAACTGTACATTTGTGTTGTCGTGTTAAGCATTGTTTTTTATTAAATCTAATTATAGATTGTAAGTTATACATTAGCATGTAGCTAAAAGTAATTTGTGTTGCATTACATTAGTAAAGAAAGGTATACTTGTATCTAAAATAATGTTTATGTTTATCCGTAATATAGTTGAATTTTTATGATTGTTATATTTTTCTTCAAGTTTCAATTGTTTTTGGTTTTTTTTTTATTTTGTAAACGATGTAATTTAATGATAAATGAGAATATCACCACGAAGAAAAAAAATGTTGAGTCGTCAGAGATCATACAAGTCAGAGATATTAAAACATTTGATAATTATGTAGTTCTACAACATTAAAATAACTGATATAACAAACACGAAATAAGTGATTTAAAATTTAAAATTATGGAATTCTAAATGAAAAATAATTCATAAAAGAGATTCAGTTTTTTGAGCAAGATACAAGAATGGATACCTGAGATAAGTGAATAATAAGCGAAAAATATTTATGTAAATATCTTACGTAGATTACATTAAATTACGATTATTGTACAATTTTAGAGTAAGAATATAATTTTGACTTTATGACCTAACTACACCAATAATTATAGGTGTACAAGTAACTCAGACACCTGGAAGGGTTTTTCAGTTCGTTTTCACCACTATCCCCCTTCTCGTTTTTTTTATTTCATGAAACACTTCATGGGATACATATTGATTTGAGGGTGCGCTGGTATAAGCTACTTAACAACTTATAATATTAAATACTGTAATAAATACTTATATAAGAATGAAAGTTATGTTTCATTTTCCAACAGTTAATGTTTTAAGACAAGAAAAAATATTACTAAAATGATTTGAATTTGTATAAATAAATAGATATTTAAACGAAGTTCTTTGAATCGACCGATTTCATCAAAATGTAACATTAAAATGTTCTTAACAGTTGTTGCTATTTTCAAAATGTCTTTTATCCTGACTTTGGGTTAGCTTTGGGTGTTGGACCAACAAATGCATTGCTTCACTCAATATATTAAAAAACTTTTGTTTCTGTAATTGGTGAAATGTATTTATTTAATTAAAATTAAATTAATGCATTCTTCTTGGATATTGTAATGAAGTTCATTTTTACTTCAACTGAATGTTTAGATTGAAATTTAATTCAACTGTTTACATACCATTAAATTCACTAGATCTATACATTTCTTTGATTCTAGTGGTATAAACTGAAAAAAAAAAATAGAAAAAAAATTAATCTAAATAAGGCATTACTTTTAAAACAAAAAATTATGGCTCGTATGATCGATAGTCAAATTATAATATCAATGAGTATTTCATGTGTCATACAAATTTTGTATGACACATGAAATAGTAGATTTTCACTTACTCTTGAATTTATCTTTTAAGCTCATCTGAAATAGGAATAATTTAAAAGTTAAATTACATTGTATAGGTGCACTAAAATTAAATTGTTTTAATTAGAGTACTCTTAGATTTTTATAGTTTCAACGTAAGATATTCTTTGTCGTCCATTTATATAATTTATATAACAATATAATTATTAATATACTTGAGACTCTTAATCATTGATAGGAGAATCAAGAGTTAAATTATATCAGAATAGTTATCAAGTCACACCACAGTCTAATATAACCGCTTTACCCACTCCCCTAAACAAATAAATTAAGAATGATCATGAGTCAACTCTATCAGTATTCATTGGTAAAGATCCTCGAATATGAAAGGAAACCACAACTTCACTAGGTATGAATTCTCTATCTGATATGTATTTGCCTGAAATAGTGTACATGGAAAAAAGTGAAATTCAAAATATGAGTTAATTAAAAGAACAACATTTCATAAGTAACCAAAGTGTATAACAACTGAAAACTATTTTAGCTGAATAAATAAAAGTAGAAAAATGTGATCAAATATAATATGTCATACGTTAGTCAAAAATAACCAGAAAGCAATCATTAAATGGAATTTATATAGTATATTTTATGTGTTTATCGCAACCATATTATCGATAATAAATACAATCTGTACAATATATCACAACATCAAGCAGAAGAACGTGTTTTCAATTAAAACTGAGAACTTTGACTAAATTAATATTTTTTAAATGAAAAAAGAATCATAATATTTTAAAACTCATGTACGAATAACATTTATAAATTGAACAGATTTCGTTAAAACTCAATAAAAATGTATCTTAGGTTAAAATAAATCATTATTGTGTTTATTTATTTTTAAAACTATATGTCACATATACACACAAAAGGATGTTGCAATACATCAATGTTAGCAATTCAGTTCCTAACTATTTTATCCAATTACTATACATTTGTATGTATGTATTTAACCGGCCAATAAGTGACTATAGTTGTCTAATTTCGATCAATTAAAATTAATCGAAAATAATACGGCAAATACATATGTTCAAAAAAAAAATGTTTTAAATCAGAAATAAGTTGAGATAAGAGTGGCAAAAATGAAATTTTTTTACATTTATTTACAAAACAAAAATTGAAATGCAATATTAAGTATTATGCATTACACATTTTTTATAATATAGTTAAACTAGGTATATGAATACGTATATTATAATTGAAAATATAAAAATGATATAATACTTACTTTGACAGTTATCAACTGAAATATATTTATAAGTTGTATAAAATAATTAGGATAAGCCGTTTATGTTTGAAAAATTTTTTTCAGTCATAAGATTTTAATGATAATGAAGTAAATAATAAATAGAATACAAACTTTTTACATCCATGGTTTTGTTTTTTTATGTATCAATGGAACAAACATATGTATTATTGAATAATAAAACAGTTATTTAGAAAATCATTAAGGTTTTTAAGGTTATTGAATTTTTAGCTGCACTCATTTTAGTTTTAAGAATAATTTACTTTTTTTGAAACCTTGGTCAAATAATAAAAAAATATACTGTTAAGCTAAAAGATTGCTTAATACGTTCTTAACAAATAAAAAAAAGTCTTATGTAAATATTCAAAAGTAAATAAATTTATATATGTAAACGATGATACTCTTAATATTTCATTTCCAAAATATTAAACAACATTTAAAAATCAATATTAGATTTTTAATGTAAACAGAACATTAATATACCAAGTTTATGACAATGTTAAAATCGCAGCCAAATAATAAAGATAGAATATTATAATAACATTAAAATTATATTACTAAGCCCTATTCAAAATGTTCTAATAATATATTTTTAAATTTAAAAATTTGACTTAAATATTCTTAAAATTTTAAATTAATATCTAGGAGTACTCGTTACAAGTTTTGAGGATATGTTTGAATTTCAATAATTTTAATGTTCCATGACGTGTTCGGCTATATCGGACAAAAAAATCATACTTTTTAAAACATTTTTTGACTGTCTCTGTCTTAAAATATCCGTCCGATTTAAATTGTCTTATACATTCTTTATTATAATTACTCAATGTAGTATTTTTTTTTCAAATAACGCGTGATTTGCGATTATAATTGGCACCCAAAAGCACGTTTTTAACATGAATAATTATTCCCTTTCATACTTGGTATTGTTTATTATAATTCCGTTTGGGTTATAATACAGTACACTTATAGTGTTTATTTATTTGATTTTATCTAATTTTATACCATAATTACTCGGCATTGTTATTCAAGTTAATATTAATAGTTCATATTAATATTCATATTGATCTGCGTACCAAAACGGCTTTACACGATCTATCAAAGACTAAATTATTACTACTTTAGAGCTGCTTCAAAAGTCAACGTAAGTCAAAACATAACGAATGACAGGTGTTGCAAGGTACGCACTTTCGTTAATTTACCTTACTACATGACTCCCAGCATATAAGTGTACCCCATAAATACGGATATAGTATATTTTATAAATACAACGTGTAGATAGGAAACTTCACTGCAAAAGGACAGGTTGAGTTGTTCATAGTGACATAGTATAGCATAGCGGACTACCGGTTAATGTTTATATCTCAGTAAACAACCGTAGAAGATTAATATTTATGAAATGGTTACCATTTATACAGGTATAATAATAAGGATATTATAATGAAATGATAATTACATAAACAGTGTGAAATAGTAAATTTTTAATACACATGTACAAATAGCATGGTAGGCCATTGCCATTTGAACATTTAAGTAAAAGTATACATTGAATTTAAAATTTGACATCAAGATTAATAAATGTATGCAAAAAGTCATTAACAATTATTTAAATTGTATAACAAGGTAATTATTCAGTATGACGAATCGTACTGTATCTAAGATGTAAAACAAATAATATTCCATAAATTTTAAGTTGAAAATATGATATGATTTTCCGCCACGTAATATATCGTCATCAAAATTATCCGAATGACACGAAAACATTATTTTGACATATCAATGTATACCTTGTTTTTTACCTCAAACCATGTGAATAACTCTTAAACTTTCCTCTGAAATAGAACGATAAATAATAAAATTTGTTAGATGATTTTGGTTTCTTAATGTTATAGTCTCTATTCCGTTACTAAATTACAAAATAAAAGAAATAGAATACTTGTCATTTTACTAAGTTATAGTTTATTACCTATACAATATTCATAAATGGTTTCACATTTGGCGATCACTGCAAAAAAAAAAAATGGAAAGGATTGCAAATCGTATTGTTTACCGGAATAGAGAGTAACTACTAGAATAAATCTAGAAAACGTATAGAAAAAATATAATATGTAATCGTAATTAAAACACTTTACAATTTTGATTATGCACATGCTTCTCCCAATTCTAATTTAATTAAATTATATGGTAATGTTAAATTTTTCTTAATTTTCATAATAAATTTCTATCATTACTTCAACAAAAATAATTGTTTATCTTAAATAGAATACATTAATATAAAAACTATACTCCTATTTTCCCATTTCTCAGTTTGTTTTATCTCATTAAAAACTTACTAATATCGTTTTCATTGTAAGCAATATATCGCATGTACGCAGTCAAATATGCTAAAACATGTAAACGTATTAAACAAAACAAAATAGAAACTATTTTTTGCAGATCACTCAAATCCTGTATTGTAAAATACGAATTGTTGTTGTTGAGCGCAATACTAAAAGGTTCTGCTGGCAATGAAATCTATACGAAAAACGTATATCCAACGCGTTTAAAATTATCGTTTCGTTGTGAAATGAAGAATTACGAAATCACATAAAAATGAAAATTAAACCAATATTAGGAACCCAACATAGAGAATTATATAGTAGGTGTACTTGTAAAATTTTATATGTCTGAATTTTTCATGAATAAATATATGCATAGAATTTTTATTTTACCGAGATCAGAGTTGGATAATAATATTATACTATTTTCATTTAGAATATATTTACTTACTTTTTTCCTTATAGTCGTCTGGCCCTAAGCATTATTCAATATTGAAAAATAATTTATAATTCATGTTTCCAATATAATAAAACTTAAAATCTATTATAAGCATTCTACTATTACAAAAAAATATTTAACATGAGTATTTTTCCGTCTTGAAGTACCACTCTTATAAAGAACCTACATCAATCGAGTATATAGTGTGTTCGCCCTTTTAGTAAAGGGACATTTTTGAAAAATATTTTAAACTTTTGAAAGCATTTTATGATGAAGAAAAAAGTATTAGCAAATCAATGATATGTAAAAACTTTTAATTACCGATATTATTATAGGCATGTTTGACAATTTTAAATTTTACAGAGCGTACTAGAAATATTAATAAAGTTAACACAATAATGTTAAACTATTTGAAGTAAAATATATATACATATTTATAAAACAATAAAACACAAATAGTAAGGAACAATATTAAAATAACACACATTTATGTATAAGAATAATACCCATTATTCAAAATATAATATATTAATTGAGTAGAACTTGTGAATGGCACCTGTATTTCCCTTATTATAGATTATATATACTACAAGGGATTACTAAATTTTCTAATTTATAACCCACCAAATATTTAAGGTCACTTTTCGACTTGCGAACATATTACAGATCTAACAAAAGAAAAATATTTTTTTGTTCCTATGGTAAAACACCCATTTATAATATATGAATTGTCTATTAAAAGTTTTAAAAGTTCATAAGACTTTTAAATTGTTATTTTATGTTCACAATCAAATGATTTTTTCATTAATTTTTCTAATTTGTATAATTTCCCAGGTAATAAAAAATACTAATTTATTGATTTAAGGCGATTTTTAATGTTTGCATATTTAATTAAAATAAATTCTAAATAAATAGCATTTTTAATGAGTCAAATAAATAGGTTTATTATGAAATGTATTCGTATATGCTTGTATAAAACTATACAAAAATTCAAATTTGTTTGATTAAATAAAATTACATTATTATACAAACTTTGATTGTATTTAATTTTTATATCATCAATCGACATCACTATACAAATAAAATTAAAATACAATTGATGATTAGTCCGGGCTTAAAATATTTATCACAAATAAATTATCTTAATTCAGTTATACTTGAACATAAAGAAAGTTATTACATTTTTGAAGCAATTTATACCCCAAAAAATATTAGCAAAAATAGAATAAGGAAGACATTTTAGAAATCAAAAAAAATTGTTATGCTCATGAACAATTATATAATTCATGTATTTGTTTTGCAATGTATTTTTGATTTTTGAACAAACCCCTTTTGGGATGGTAGTATATTTACACAAAAAATATTTTTCAATGTTATCCCCTAAAACAATATATTTAACTAAACAGAATATTTAAATTTTCTGATACTTTATACTATTGTACGAGTACTTGTACTGATACAAGCAATAGAAATTTTACAATAAACCCCGCTTTACCACGTTTTACGAAATATGTAATAAAAATAATCTTAGGACATAAATTCCATTAATATAATTATAATTGACAGTAGAGGTTGTTAAGTAAGTTGATGGTATGATCAACATTTTTATAAATATTTTTACTGTAAATATGACATATTACATATAACTGAAAATCTTTGAATATTTACATTTTTTTTCGCTAAAGTCAGGTTATTTATTTTATTGGTTCATCGGTTACGTCAAAAAAGGAAACGAGCAATCTGTATTTATTTTCAAGTCTTAACTCTTAATATAATTAAACTATGTTGAAGAATTTTCAAATTTTTGTCACTTTTTGTAAACATTTTGAATTCGAAAACTTAAAAATAGGAAACATTACGATGGATGATCGATATTTCTCATAACGAGATAATTAATTATTAGAGAATTTGAAATTCCATTTTTATTTAAGTTTTCACAATTATATAGAATACTGTAGAAATGTATTTTGTCTATTGATAAATTTCAATAACATTTATTTATTTTGTGAATTTCGTGGCTAATTCAATCAGAAAAATGTTGTGATTTAAATATTTACGTACCATCCGAACTTATATGATCTTTAGGGAATTTCTTATCAATATCTTCCACTATAAAAAATATAACAAATATTTTTAGTTATTTGACATTTTTGTACTACATTAATACTAACTTAGAAATTTAGCTTTTGCAATTTCGTCTGGAATTTGTAAAATTTGTTATTTTGTAATTATTTTATTATTTGTTATAAGTTATTTTATTTATTATTGGTTATAATAGTAATGACCTTGTACTACGTATCAAATTGGAAAATTTTTACTTATTATCAATTTCTAATACCTATAACTCAACTTATAAAATAAAATCATTACGTTATTTATAAGATAGTCTATATACAACCTATGGTATGAAAATTAGAAAATGTGTTTAGATATATAACTCTCTGTTTATTAAAATTTCCACGTAATGTATACTTTGATGTCAAATGCATCACTTAGGAGATGATAATAGTTAAAAGTTATAAGAATAATTATAATCATCAGCAATATTCTCTATGTACTATGGACATCGACATTAATCTCAAATTATCTTCCCTACCGAAAAGCGAAACTACGCCTATCATATACAAAAGTGAACTACAATCAATCCTTGAAGGATACCAAAACTATATATGTTTTTTCACGGACGGATCCAAAACGGAAACTGGTGTAGGCGCTGCAGTTACATTCAATGAAACCAGACGAATGCTCAAACTCCCTGACTATTGTTCAATATACACGGCTGAAGCATTGGCCATCTCACATGCTCTAGATATTATAAAACAAGACACAATAAACAAATCCATCATACTCAGCAATTCACTTAGCACACTTACCAGCATCAAAAACTTCTTCCAACCTAATAGCATATCACAAAAAATACAGAACCAGATATCATATCTTCAAACCAATGCACAAACTGTCACTTTTATATGGATACCAAGTCATATCGGCATTCCGGGATATGAATTAGGAGATACATGTGCCAAACAGTCCATCTCATTCCCACACTCTCTAGTCCTCTGCTCATATACATTACAAGATTCTAAACACTTCATCACTGAGTATATCCTTAAAAATTGGCAACACACCTGGTCAACCCTACGAACCAAGCTAAACGAAATCAAACCTATTTAAACATTACGATCGAATTAAAAATGAATGGAACATTAAATATTTTGACTAAATTAATATGTATCTCATAAGTTCTATCATAAACATTT
Source organism: Periphyllus acericola (assembly GCA_949715065.1). Lineage (NCBI taxonomy): Eukaryota > Metazoa > Arthropoda > Insecta > Hemiptera > Aphididae > Periphyllus > Periphyllus acericola. The sequence continues at coordinate 36,397,324 of OX454264.1, read as the reverse complement.
TGTTTTTATTAGTTTCTGATTTATTATAAAAATGAATGTATAAAACTTACTTTTACAATCTTTAATTATAAAAACAAAATACCAAATTAAAACGACTTTAACATAACCACGCAATATATTAAAAAATTATTATTGAAAACAAAACGGAAGAAACTGCGAAATGAGTAACAAAATACCAAATTAAAACGACTTTTATATAACCACGCAATATATTCAAATATTTTTTTAAAATTATTATTGAAAACAGAACAGAAGAGATTGCGAAATGAGGATGATACTCCCGTGTTAGGTGATCAAAAGATGTGTATTTTCAACTTAATACTATTGTTGTCGAAAAACCGATTCTCAGCGTAAGAGATCGGGTGGACTTGTTTGTACAACGATATTCGTTTAATCAAATTATGTATCAAAATGAGCAGCTTTGTCAAATATTTGTTTTCAAGTGCATATTAATAATACTTGCCACTTTGAAATAAATATTTTTTTTTTTACTTGCAACAAAGAAAATGTTATGAAAAGCCTTATGTTTATGATATACAAATAAGTAAGGTCTCGATTTTGCAAAGAAATTGTAAGCAATATTTTTTTCTTATTCTCAATTTAAGAAGTTTAAAAATGATGAAATTTCCTATCAGAAAAACACAATGTTTTCATATTGGGGCACTCCTTCAAGATCATTTCGTGTACCTAAACTTACCTCTTTTCACAAAGAATTTTATTTTAATAAATATTTTTAAAATTTCCTTCGTATTTTCTATAATAACCTTTTATATATTTTTATATATATAATTTACAAATCAAATGGATTACGTTATCTGATTTGTAGTGTTGCTCACCTTGACTTTTTTCTTAAAACAAAATATATAATAAAAGATTTTTAGATTTAAATTATTTGATATCCTAATAAATTAGTTCTAAATTGGAACAGGTAGAATATTTTAGAATTTAAGATAAATTATTTCATGTGGTATTAAATTTAAAATGTTAAGGTTTTCAGAATATAACATATACTCGATGATAAAAAATCACGATGATAAAAAATTAGCGCTGGTCATTATCTAGAATAACTGGTCTAGGTGAATAATTTGGATTGAGTAGTTCGGGCATCTTAAACTTTGTCCGTTCGTTATTTATACTAAAAGTTTTTCCACATATACCGTGATATATATATATAGTATACTGATACACTATACACCTTGATTTTTTAAAGCTGGTTACACACTTTTCGGTCGTAAATATGATAAATTTTTAAGGTTTTAACTTATTTTTAATGGAAATTTGAAAGTAAAAAAAATTAAATTCCAATTTAAGCATTTTAAGCATTTTGAAAAAGAAATAGGCAAAAGAAATTCATACTTATAAATATATTTAATTATAAAAAATATATTTTACAAACCTCTAAATTCTGTATCACAAAAAACGATTGGTATTTGAAAAGTATGATCTAAAAACATTTAAAATATTATATAATAAAAATGTTTTGTTATTGTAATGTTCAAAAAGAAAAATCATTAATTATTTGCTTTTTCCACTACTTTATACAACATCATAAAAATGAATTAGCTTAATTTGAAAAAATCACATAATATTGTTTTGGTTTAAGTTAAATCAAGCAATATTATATCGTTTCTAATAAAAAGATTTGTATACAAATGATAATGTTGATAACTTCACATACGAGTAACATAGGTGAACATTATAAAATTTCAGATACGTGGTAGATGATAGCTAATTTATTTGTAAGTACAATGGTTTACCTGGTGTGATTTTAGTTAAGAAGTATATCAAGAAATTGTTGATGTAACCTAAAACAAAGTCAATGATAATTTGTTCTTAACCTATTACTTTGAAGAATCTTCAAAAATATGTTATATAACAATAAAAAATGGTGAAACAATGTTTAAGAATTTATACCTCTCATAAATGTTTATTTATGAAAGAAGAAAAAAAATGGATACACCTATGGTAAATAGCTTACAAGACATGGTTCTTGTGCTATTTATATCAGTTGAATAAAATATTTTACACGATTGTGAACGCATCAATTTGGTAATATTGATCTAATTTTTTCAACTACTGGAGACCGACATAATTTATCTTCATAACTGATTGTTCGGTTTTCCAACCTAACAAGAGGACAGCTTAATGAAAGATTTAATAATAAAACTTTACGAAAACAAAATACTTCAACGTACGAAGGCTTTCCGTTGCGAATTGCCCAATATTCACCTCACTCAATCTCAGTCCTCACATATGACATCAAGGTCCAGATTTTTGGTTCTCGCCGATTCGATCAATGTATCTTCTATTAGAGCGTGGCGCTATTCAAGGGACACCGTCGAAACGGGAGACCAAGCCCTCCCGACCCGTGGGGACGCACGCGCAACGCCGGACTGCCGACTTCCGTACCGAAAACCCGAAGGCCCCAGACGGTCGGAGGCCGTCTGGTTTCTCCAGCGAAACTCATAAGCCCCGTCGAAGCCAACCGCAAGCCCCCAAAGGGGCTCGGCTTCGCGGCAGCCACATAAGACATATGACGACCTGGGCTAACGACGCACCCGATGTACCGATCGTCATTTTGTCAGCGGTAGGACATAGCTCGACGACAAGTTGTAATCTTGCGTCTACCGACTTAATACAGGCAAAAATCGGTCGCCCACACCCACAGCCCGGCCCGGCACGATCACCGCATTTGGCCCCGGAATCACAGCCATACCGGGTCCTACGTGGGACGCGACGAGAACCACCCGGGAGACGCTAAAAAGCGAATCACCCCGAGACGCCAGGTGGGTCGATCCTGCGCCCGACCAAACATCGCGCCAAGGGCTTCAGCTAACGATTTCGGAGTAAATTTGGTGATCACCGGTAGGCTCCGCGGCTCGGAGCACGACCGGCATTTTACGCGGGCCACTGTCATCAAGAGATGCCGCCCTCTCGGTGACCCATTCGCTGTCCGAGTGAGCGTTTTCAATATATTTCGCCCATATACCCCACGACAAGGGCCTGTAATGAATACGAATATCCGCAACCTGTGGACTCGATCCATGGCGTGGCATCATCACCCCAAAACCTCGCTTGCCAAGCGAGGTTTCGCTGGATCCTCACATATGACAATACCAAGTTATTTCACCCAGAAACCCCATATCGTACGATAAAAAATCAATGAAAAAATGAATGAGACTTAACAAATTTCTACCAGAATTTATAGGTACCTAAATTTAAACAGTATTGTAAGAATTAACCAACAATATCGATTTCTGTATAAATACATAGTACTTACTGTATTTTGCGGTTGATTTTACACCTGATAATTATTTTAATTATATAATTATCATCTCAATATATGGTTTTATCCTACTATTTAATTTTTTTGTTTTAGTTGAGCTACTTTTAATAATTGCTTTTGAATGTGATTGTGTGATATTTATGTCTAGTATAGTTGGGTATTGACATGTTAAAAATTTGGAAAGTTTGGTATGATATATACTATGATATTGAATTTAGTATCTAAAATATGACTTACTTGTATTCAGAATCGCACGCTTGAAATATTCTTTAGAAACATTAGAGTCTAGTAAAAATAAAAAATGACAGGGTTTGTTATTCAAATAGATTAATTTTTCTTGAATACGTAGTATAAGGAGACTCCTTATTTTCCCTTAATACGTGTAAAGTGTTATTCTCATATTAACCTTTTATTCATTAAATTTGTATTATTCATTAAATCTATGATACTATGAACATTTGTATTTTTTTTATTATTTTTCCATTGTTACACAATACTATGGACAGAAGGCGATATAAAGTATAAATTATAAAGAATTCAAGCTATAATAATTCAAAATATATACGGCATAATAATTAAGACAAATCAATAAGTAATGAGAACGAGAATATCATATAGGTCATATACCAGTTAACAAATAATCTCATTGGTTTAATTTTATAAGTCAATTTACTTCAATTTGCATACCTGGCATTAAATACCTAAGTTTCTCAATATCTGAATCTACTTGTTCAACTATAAGTTCAAAATAAAATAAAATGTTATACAATATTATTCATAAACGTAAAATCTAATTGAAATTGTCCTAGCAAAATCACGAATACATTAAATCTTTAATATATTAGATTAATTATAGTTCAATAAATATGGTCATGATTGGTTTACGAAAAATATTTTAGAAATCGAGAACAATATGTCATTCTCTTGAACGATATCACATTTTATGTATTCGGTATGTAAAGTACATTTTATTTTTAAATAAAACTTCTTTGGGTGGGTAATACAGAAAAAAATATAGTAATCTATTCTCATATTTTTTCAATCATTATACTTGTCTTAGAAAAATTATAGTCAAGGAAAAATGATTTCCAAATCTTGTGATATCTTACACTTATATTAGATTACTGGTACAAGTCACTAGTAATTTATTTAAAATAATGAGCTGGGTTTAATCAAAATTTTACGAAAAAAATTATGAATAAGCTTCGGACTTAAATTAATTTATGAGATTATATCTAGCAGTTTAAAGTAGGTATTAAATAATCTATAATCTTTCAAACAACATATTCTTGGGTTGACTTGTAAAACCAAAGACAGGACGTAAAGTATTTTAAAAGAATAGATAACGGACTTTGAGCAAAAGGTCTCAGCGTAACTCCTATCTAGTATTCTGTATTTAGTCTGAGTAATTTAGCTGATGACATAATACAATTATTAGCTTTCATCAATTGTTATATTTAAATATACGTATATACGTGCCGGTATTAATTTTCTTTGATGACAGTTAAGATATTTTAAAATAAAAGTTCTCTGATTTATGATAATTTTAAAGTAATTTTTTGACTCGACGTAAATTGCTTATTGTAAAAATGTAGCTATCATTTTTTTTTTTTATAAAAATTCGATTGCTAATGGTTATGAGAGACTTTTAGAAATCGTAGAGCAAGGTTAGTAGAATAATTTTGAGATACAGTGTTCCATATGGTTATCCATTTGTATGCCACGTCATGTGCGATGATACTTTAGATTCTTCATCTACTTACGGCCTATCATTTAACCGATGTCACTACAATAATTATCATATAAGCACAATTTAAATTTGTATTTACACATGGCCAAAAGATACTCCATTGTTTCATGTAACAGCATTCCTATTTCCCTATTGCAATTAACTTGGGATTGATCTTAATTACAGAATCTCTCTAGTATCCCAAAATGGTCAAGATCCCAGACTATGGAAAGAAAAGACAATTGATGTTGTTTCAATTATTTCAATCAACACGTCAACTTGTATAAATAAAGTTAATTCATGTCTTAAAAATTGAACATGGGAAATTAATCTTTTCAATGTCAAATACGAGTTAATTTAAAGAACAAAATAAAATAATCGGAGTATTATTTATGTTACACCATATATATATATATATATAATCAAGGTTTTTTACTATTGAATATAGTTTCCAGTTCAACTAAAATTAAAAATTAAAAAAAATACGATTAAAATCAATGTGTTTTACGATACTGAAACGAAAAAAGAATTAATTTTCAATACATAACTAATAGTTGTTGATCTGTTACCAACTTTTATACCAAATTACCAGGCATTGGGTTGTTTGTATATTACCGGCATGTGTGTACTTACAATTTATTATCGTATTCTTATACTTTCTCAGACAATATATATCATAACCCACTCATTTAAAATTTTTCAATTCAGAAATTGATAAAAATAAGTGTGAAAAAAAAATATAATCTTAGAGTGTAATGATCAGAAATGTAGCAAACAAAGTTATTTAAGAAAAATAGATGCTCATACGTATACAATTAAAAATATAATAAATAAATCATCCTTACCATTACAATTTTTAACTATAAATCAAGTGTATTTGAATGTTTTTAAAAAATTAATATTTCAAGCAACAATGTATTTAAAATATTTTTCGATCATAAGATATATATAATTCTAGTGAATTGCAAATTAAATACAAACGTCGTGTTTCTGGTTTTTCGCATAGGATAAATTTCACCAATTCTTTGAGAAAACCTGCATACGTATTATCTAATAATAAAGCGATTATTTTTATTATTATGAGGATTTTTAAGGTTTTTGATTTAGCTGTTAAAGTCATTTTAGTTTTTAAGGAACAATTTAATTTTTCTGAAAGCGTTGTCAAATGAATTAGACACAGAAATGAAATTGTTAAACTAAAAGACCATTTTGCTACTTCATGACATACAAATATTAGACTCCTTGTGTAAATATTTTAGTGTAAATAAATTTATCATGTAGATGATGATGCAATTTGTTATTGGTACAAATAAAATGCATTATATATTACGAAAAAACATAGACCATCGATTAGAATTAGATCAGAAATGTTAATACAATTTTGGAATAAAAAACTATTATATCTACATATCAACAACCGATGTGTCATTTTAAAATGTTTTCTGTGTATATAATAAGGGTCGTAGAGTATTCGTCGATAAGAACATACGTACACTGGTATTGATCAAACATTTATAAAATTTAAATACATAAATACTTTAATGCTCTTATAGATTTATTTCACCGAAATTATTTTGAATAATATCGTACACCATGATGCAAAATAATATAATGTTATATGAGTCATTGTTCAAATTCACCCATTTTCGTGTGTCCTACACTTGGCAAGGTTTGTTTTATCCCAATATACATCATAATGTGCATAGTTTACTGCGTTTGTCATGTAACGTTACAATATTTACTCATAGTTGATAATAATATCATATAAATATTCATATCAGTTGTAGATACTCGGAAAAAAAACATGCAATACTTATAGTTTTATATAGATCAATTTACAATTTTACGATAAATGAGGTTAAATTTATCAAGATAATCAATATAATATATTTCCATATAAGTGTATATTGTTTGACCTCTTTTTTGTAATTAGCGTATAAATAGCGTTGTTGAAATTGGTGCATGGATAAGGTATTGAAATTAGAGAACATCGTAATGTGTATAGGGTATGATGAGTTTAAACGATATGGAAACAAAAAACCATTGAACTAAATAAAAACGCTAAACAAAAATTAAAAATCCAATGTCAATAATCCAAGATAGATAAATAAATCATTACTATGATAGTAAACATTGTTTTTATTACACTAAAACCGCAGAAATTACATCATCGATTATATTATCATAATGCACAAAAAAAATTTGGCAAACAATTTATCATTATATCAATTTCTCTCTGTGTATGTCTGGGGGATCCATTATCCCTATTTGTGAATACCAGCCTCTCTTCGGAGACACCAGAATACGTTTTATTGTCATTCCTAAATTATTGCCGTCATTCTGATATCCAAATTTTCAATGTTTTTTCTTCGAACCATATTAAATAACTCTCACATAATTAATAGTAATATTTTATGCCCAACAAATTTATATTTTGAAATATGTAATTCTTATGATACCGTTATTGCGGAGTAATCACAGACGTTGGAAAATATTAAGTTAAGGTTATTGTAACACCTATTCTGGGTGTTCGTATCATATCATCATAATTCATATTCATTAACATATCAATTAAAACGTTATCCATAAAAAATAATCAAATTATTTTTAAAATTAATATTGTTTTGATGGGTATTGAATCCTCTGGAGTAATTAAAACGATAAAGAAACAGAAATTCGTTGACCTATAAAATATTTTATCACAGGTTTTTTATCAAAAGCGTATTTTTTCGCACAAATTGGAGTGGTAGGTAACTGACGTAATTACTAATGCTGGGATTTGAATGTCCTAAAAAATCTCAATAAATATAAAAATGATATAAGAATATCTAAAACTGCATTAGAAAATCATTTTATTTTTATTTTTAAAAACAGAAAGAATTAAAATCTAGTGTATTTTTGGTTTTTTAAATAGTGTATTTACGTATAAAGTAAATTAAAAATTCTTTTCATATTTTTTAATTGTATGTATGTTATATTTAGAAAATATATTCACTCTGTGGTTACAAAAACTAAACATGTACTAAACGATTTATCATCGGACGTATATTTTATGAATTATAGTTATATTAGGTTTTGACTTTTCAACTGTTGTCCGATAATCTAATATGAGGTACGAGTAATTCCTACTTTATAATTTGTTGTATTTTTACAAAAATCATGTTGGTTTTCAAGAATCTTAAAATTAAATTTTAATTCCACATTCCGTATCCAAAACCTCCCAAAATTCTCCAAAAACTAAATAATGTCCTAAAAATCTGGTAAAAAAGCTAAGAACTAAAAAATATCAATATATTCAAATTACACTTTATTATACTCGTGCAAAAGAACTTGAAATGGATTTGTGACCTATGAACGTATTATGAGAATCGTACAGAAATTATTAGGAAATAATTGTCTGAATCCTAGCACTTGTGACGACATATTATACATTTTAGCAGAGCCGTGCCGTGGGGGGGGGCCTGGGGGGCATATGCCCCGGGCGCATGGCTTAAAGGGGCGCCAAAATTTTTTTTTATAATATTTTAAACTTTACATAAATAAAATATATGAGAAAGATTATTGTTTTACAATTATTTTGGACCATTACAAATTTTTTCTGAACAAATTTCTGACTATGTTCGAGTAATAACAATAAGTCAACCGTAACGTTTTAGTTTTATTCTTGTATTACCGATTTGGCTTTATAATAAATTATCGTATTCTTTATGTCAAAATCGACTGCACATCGAGCACGCTGAGTGCGATAAGCGATAGTAAATAAAAACCAGATAAATTTTACCAGACTTAAACGCAACTGCTTTAAATATTTTAAACGCAATTAAAAAATATGAACTTGATTCAACTTGTCCAAACTTAATGACTGCATATAGATTGTTTCTTACCATGCCTGTTACCATCGCTTCCGGGGAACGCTCTTTTAGTAAACTGAAATTAACTAAGACGTATTTACGGTCAACTATGTCGCAAGACAGATTAACCAATTCAGAAATATTATCAATTGAGCATGAAATAACGAAAAACATTGATTTTGAAGACGTCATTGAAGATTTTGCTTCAATAAAGTCCAGGAAAATTAAGTTTTTAAACTTGTAAATATAATATGTATATATAATATAATTTGTGATATGTATCATTTTTAATTAATTATTACGGTATAAATTAATAAATTATACCTAACTATTTTGTTTAATAATTACTATTACAATTAGCTTTAGTTTTTTGTCAAATCAATGTTCAAAATACGTTGTAAAAAAAAAATTTAATTTAATAGGAATGAAATGCAATATGATTAATGATAAATAAAATAGGGGGCGAATATTTTTAATTTCGTCCTGGGCGCCAAATCTTAACGGCACGGCTCTGCATTTTAGCTATGCATTTTTACTTAATCTATGAGAATATTGTTTGTTCGGTTCAGTATATTTTACGTGGCGTGTAGCTGTGTAAACACTGAACACAAACATATGAAATATTACTTTACTACGTCGCACATTATAGAAACGTTGTTACTGTGGCGTTTGAAGTTATATAGGTGAATAAATTAATCAAACATCTCTTCACACCTATAGTCATTATGGCTTGTACAACACCATGTAAATAATATTTTAATACATTTTCCAGCGTCGATGCGTGGTTAACTTTTATCTAACTTCTAGGTTTAGTTCTACTCGTATTTAAATCGGTGGAGAGCCATACTGTAAATTACGCACATCTGTTTACCGTATTTTCGCCAACTGACCCCATGGTTGCATAATTTAGTTTGTATTTATTCTAATTTTTTCTTTAAAAAAATACCATTATTACGAACAGGTAGTTTTTATGTCATATTTAAGGGAATGAAGGGGTTGATTATACCGGACGGCAAATTTCAAGCAATTTTAAATTTTTGGTTGTATACGTATATAAAATTTAGGGATTGAAAAAAGGTCAATTTTAAATAAGTATTACTCAATCCTACTACGTAGTTCTTGCCTAACTTACAGCAATTTTATGTATTTAACTATTGGAAGATGAAGAAATGAAGCAGTTGAAATACAGTTGGTATCCTTTGTTGGAATTTTGGAAACATGTGCCTGCTTACTGATAATCTTGACTTCAATTGTTTGCAAAAAAAATTAATGCGCAACTAAACGTTAGCTGGTTAAGTTAGATAATATTTAAGAATTCAGAATACGTTTAAGTTTAAAAATAATTATGTACCTAAATACTTTTTCAACAACTTTATGTAAAATCAACAACCCTTTCATTTTTTTAAAACGTTTATTAGCAAAATTCAACTTATTGTTACTTATTACTAGTTATTATTGTTTTATAGTATCCAAAAAAATGTTGTATATGCAGATCCACCTATTAATCTCCAATATTTAAAAAACAAAATACGACCGGCTTGTAGTAATTTGAGAAGAGAACAAATAAACGCTGCCACATCAACGGAATTATTAAAACGTTTGGAATCATGTTTGGAACATCAAGGTGGAAACTTCGAACAATTTATCAGATAGAACTGTAGAACGTAATTGCAAATAAATAAAAATTGATTTCAAATTCACAATGTGTACAATTTTATAGTTTTCATTACCTTCAATTAGCTATCTTATTTACGATTACTACGATAAAAAAAGTGTTTATTTATATCTTATCTGTGTGCAAACAGGTATTTAACAATATTGGATACTTATAACTAGTAATGAGTAACAATAAGTTGAATTTAGTTTTAAATTTCGTCAAAAACAAATTACTCGTAAATATTAAATTTCATCGTTAAATTTCATATGCCAATATTGTAATTAGAAAAAAACTTTTTATACATAAATTGTTTAGAAAAAAATACTCTATCCGAATATGTAAAAAAAAAATGGTGTTACCATTTAAAAAAAAGTAAGTTGTATCGCGTATCGAAAGTGTTAAAAATTTGAAATTAATCTAAAAATGTACTATCTGTCATTCAGCGAAAACCCCATTTCAGTACAAGATCATCGAACTGAAATATTTAGTGGTACCTCTTAGCGTGAACACACTGTATAGTAATGTATAGAATTTTTCATGGACAAACATTGCCTTTTTATTTTCCTGGGATTAGTCTTATATATAATATTGGACAAGTTAATGTAATTTTGAATAAATAAACTAACCTGTATTTTTATAATCGTCTGGTCCTATGCAATATAAAAATAAATTGTCATTCATGATTGCACAATAATCAAACTTATAATCTATAATAGAGAGTACTCTCTGTTTGACAAATTATTCAAAATTATGATCAAAACATTCTGTTTTGTGTCGTTTCTAGTCTTGTGATGATAGTATGAATAGTGTTTTACATTACATAATATAATAGTATAATCTAAAGAGTCACATAAGATTTTAACATGTTGTATAGAGTAGGTTGATGAGTTCTAAGTATAAATTTCGTGACCAGCACTCTTCTATTCCAAAATAGCATACAATGAGTCTTTTTTCCGTCGTAAAGTATCACTCTTATAGAGAATCTATATTAATCGAATATATATTGTGTTCTGTCTATTTGTTAAGACAGACAATTTTAGAAAATAAACTTTTCAAATCATTTTAAAACGAAGAAAAAAGTATTACCAAATCATTGATATATAATGTTTACAATTTTAAGTTTTTCAAAGCGTACTAGAAACATAAATTATTATATTTAACACGATATGGTTAGACTGTTTGAAATAAAAATATATTTTTTTAAAACTTTAAAACAAAGATAATAAGGAACAATATTAAATTATACACAATCATGTTTAAGAATAATACATTTAAAGTTGTATTTAAGGAGTGAATTTCAAGATATATTTTAGCCTCACCAGATATTGTAATAATTTAAAACCCACCAAATCATTGGCAGGAAAGGTCAGTTGTTGACTTGAGACGTATGCACGCCAACATCACCTGCGGTCCCCTGTGTAACGTTATTTTGTGTTTGTTATCAAATATAAGTCGCGTGAAATGACTGTTGGACGGCAACAAAATTTGGTGTTTTTGAAAAGCCAGAATATTTTAGAATTTAAGTAAATTATTTCATTTAGTACTGGTTAGTTATCCAGCATATTACATTTGACTATATATTTTGTAATTACTCATATAGACTGCGTTCAAAATGATAAGATGTATCATATGCAACAATTGCTACGATGATTAATTTAATTGATAACTACATCCTATACGGTATACCTAGTGATACGATAACTTTTATATAAGCAGTAAGCACTGACACGTCTTTGATTATTACAATGACGTTTTATTACAAAATTGTCGATTTATCAATAGCTTATTTTTGCGTACAAATTGGTAAGATATTACCTTAAGGGTACCTGTAATTTGAATGTTCTAAAATTTTTAAAAAAATGCGATATAATATCAAAATTATATTTTGAAAATAAATTCACGTGGTGGTTATGACAACAAAACTCGTACTAAACGATATCATCAAACGTAGATTTTACCGATTTAAGTAATAGTCTTATTTGATCTTACAACCGTTTTCCGTTAATATAATATGAATTACGAGTACACACACTATACACACTTCATGATTTGTAATATTTATATAAAATTCTTGTTGGTGTGCAGAAATCTTAAAATATAATTTAAAATTCACATTTTGTATCCAAAACCTCCAAAAATTCTCCTAAAACTATAAAATTCCATAAAAATTAAGTAAATAATCTAAAAAATAAGAACTGTCAAAAAAGGCAAAATAAATTTTCATATTCTGATTCAACTGTACATTGTAACGAATTTGTGACAAACGACCATACGAGCATCACACAACAACCTTTGGAAAACTATTTCAAAATACCAGTCCAAGTAATTACATACGTATTTTTAGCAATGAGCGTATACCTTAGTCTGTGTACTTATTACAGTGTTAGACGTCAGCAAAGTTTATGATTGATATTTAACTTTTGTTTGACATTTTATTAGACAACAGTGCCGCGATCGTTGTGCAAACACATACCCTCATGTAAGATATTACTTTACGACGTCGCACGTTATTGAAACATTGCTATTGTGGTGCTTGAATTTGTAGGTAAATAAATGAAATCATTTGCGATTCACACTTATAATTATGACTTGATGACTATGAAAATAACACTGTTAGTACATTTACGATTTACCAGCGTCGATGCGTGGTTAATATTTGTATAACTTCTCGGTTTTGTTCTACTTGTATTCTATATCGTTGGAAACTGACGCACATCGTTTGACCATATTTTCGACAATTGACCCCATAGCTGTATAATAAAATCTATATTTATGCTTATTTTTTCTTATTGAAATATACCTATCATAGTAATTGAACATGATCATGACGTCTTTATCATACTCGTATTATATTATATAAGTAATATGAGGTTACCTACTACAACCGTCAACAGTATTTTAATTCACCCTAGAATTCACAAAATTATAGAACGGAAATTAACTAGAATAGCGTTTAACATTTTAAATTTAAATATTAATGAAAAAAGTGTTTATAAAACATGAGCATGCTCGAATAAATAGGTAGTGCAAAGCCACATGTTGGTCGTGTACAACGAATAGATACATAATCGTGACATCCAGATTAAATTAATGAACGTCGAGTCGTAATATCAACAGGATTATAGGGTTGTACAATGTACAGCTTTGTACTAAATTGTCTTCAGTGGCGTATTTAAGGGATGTGAGGGGGGTTGTTTAGACCGTTTTTGGGTGACTATCCCAGATACTACATTTCAAGGGGCATCCAATGTTGATTCTATATAAAATATAATGATTGAAAACAATTGATTAGAAATAAGTGTTCACAATACCACTACGTAACTATAATTCGTGCCTAACTTTTAATTATAAAAATATTCGACTGAGTAGGTCGATATATACCTACCTACGAGTTACGACTTACCTACATACGCTGAATTTTGAATATATATTGTTAATTATTAACAGATCTAATGTCACCAAAAACCGATTATTGTCACTACGACATAGTCAAGAGCAATTTTTCACTGTATCTACGTAGGTATGTGTCATTGCTACTGGTTTTCAAATTCTGAGTGAAACGAGGAATGTAGATAGGTACCAAAAGTTTTACCTTCATGCTTATTGTTTTTTTTTTGTTCCCACCTAATTAACTTTTCTCTTACGGAATGACAATTTTCGACAAAATTAATTTTTTTTTCATCGTTAGGTACTCAAAAAGTGTTGATAGTAAGGACTCACAATTTTCATAAAATATTTATATATCTATATGTTCTCTAAAGATGGTGTACATTTCAAACAGTTTTCGATTAGGTACCTATGTGTCGGTACTAGGTATTTATTATCATTTGAAATTTAATAGGATTCTCAGTTTTTTTTCGGAAAATGTCAATAAAACAAATTTTGGTTAGTCGAAAAATTTGTAATTCAATGTTTCTCGTGTATTTTTCTTACTCGTGTGAAAAAATCTCAAATATTTGTAGTCACTAATTGTATTAATAAGCGTTTGCATTTAAAATGTTGATAAAATTCAATTAATATCACGAAATCTGCCTACTTTTTGTTCTTCAGAGTTGATAAACACTTCAATATCAATACCTACTTAAGACTTTGCAAATTTAGTAAAATATTTTAGAAAAGTTGCTCTACCCAGTGAATAAAAAAAAAATCTCTCAAGAATCACAAAATTTTTTTATATGCAATATAAAATTATATTTTGATAAAAATAGGGTGTTAAATTATACTTTAAATAACCAATATACAACCCTTACGGATATAATGGCGCCGTGGCTTAGTTGGTTAAAGCGCCTGTCTAGTAAACAGGAGATCGAGAGTTCGAATCTCTCCGGAGCCTTTTACTTTTTTGCAAAACTTAACGTCATTTTAAATAAGGATTTCTCCCCGATTTTCTACTTTTAATTTTTGAACCCTAGTATAGAGGTTTTTGTGACCTCAAAATCAATTTTTATGGTTGAAATAAAATTTTTCATTTATTTATATCGACTATTCAATTTTCACACCTTGTAACTTATAAATATTGAAATACCGTTGCCGTTGCCTCGATGTATTTTCGATATTTCTACATTGAATTAAGACTTATGAGGAGTTTTGTGTGACAATTTCGGGTTAAAAAACCAAAACAAACCCTTCTTAGGAACGTTGTTTGTTCAATTTCCAAGTCTAAAAAGCATTAAAATTAACATTTTTCGACAGTTTTAACTTTTAAAATTGTTGCAGATTTATTAATAACACCACACATAAGTTAAAATCTTACGATTATTATACCACATCAATAGAATAGTAATATTATATAATTTTAATGGTAAATTCAAATCTTAACGCGATTATTATTTTTAGTGTACAATGTACATATATCGTCAAAGAAAAATTGGATTTCGTCATAATCTGTTATTCAGTATAAATGTTGCCTTATTTTTGTAATTATGTAGATTAGATATTATATAGATAATTATAACTTAAAAAGCATATTATATACTCTTAACAAAGTGATTTGTATCATCATCATTATGAAAAAAAAAACAGTTCCCTAAAGTTTAACAAAATACGTACAATGCAGCATAACATAGTTTGATATCATAAAAAATAAAAATAATAAAACACAGCAAGATAAAACCAATGAATTCCTCGTTTCGCTTAGAATCCGAAATTTTGGGTGACTACTCGTATGTTGAATCACGCTCTGTCACTTCTTATGTTTCACCGTTTCAATAATTTCATATGCTCAATAATAATAATAATAATTATTATTATTATTATGTATGGGCGCCCAGGTATCACTGTACTGTGTACAAATAATATATATTTTTTTTATAATATAGTTTTTGTCATATTTATTTATACGACACCGTTGGTTGCTCGCGCCTATAGGCCAAATGCGCTATTAATAGCCCGTGGCACAACACTCTTACTAATAAAACACAAGTACACAAAAATCTAGCGTCGTAGTGATTGCACATGCGTACTCCAACACACGTACTCTGTCCCGGTCTCGTCTGACCGGCTGTCTTAAATAATTTCCAATGCGCTACCTCGGCTCATTTGCTTTATTTGCAAAGGTGGATACAAGGGGGGAAATAGGGGCAATTCCCCCCTCCCCGTTCACAAAATAAGTATTAAATATAAGTATGAATTAATAACATTAAATTATTTTTCCCATTGGAAATTGTACATTTTTATTTAATTGAAATAGTGATTCGCGGCCCAGTATCTTTTCTACAACTGGTTATTTATTTCGTTTTGACTTTTAAACCCCAGTGACAATATACATACAAATATAATTAATTTAATATATATGATAATACGTGCTATATTCTAAAATCAATGTTCTTAAGTACTACAGTTTTTACGAAAATATCAGTCACCAATTTTTAAATTAACCATTCCGTGCTAAAACAAAAATAAAAATTTTTCAGTATTTTCTTTATAATGTATACAAATATACAACTATATACTGATATTCGATAAAACTTTTCAACTTTCCATCAAAATGTTTTTTTAATATTGATTAATAAGTATTGATTTCAACTTTAATTAAGTTTCATATTCAAAATGTTTAAGTTGGTGCATTCTAAAATAATAAGACCTATTACCACTATTTCTGTAAAGAATATGATAGATTTCTGTACACAATTAATTTTATGTCGATTAATAATAAGACAATTCCTATTAATCTATTTCATTCGTTTATAAATATTGCCCCCTCCGTTTAAGACCTCTGTATATCGTCCTTGGTTATTTTGTATCGATTTCAACTTTAATTAAGTTTCATATTCAAAATGTTTAAGTTGGTGCATTCTAAAATAATAAGACCTATTACCACTATTTCTGTTAAGAGTATGATAGATTTCTGTACACAATTAATTTTATATCGATTAATAATAAGACAATTCCTATTAATTTATTTCATTCGTTTATAAATATTGCCCCCTCCGTTTAAGACCTCTGTATATCGTCCTTGGTTATTGGTCTATTTTACGTATAAACATTGTCTGTATGACAATGTTTTTTAAATTTCAATTTTGGTCTTGTTGGTATACACAACACAACAAAATAACGTACGTTCTAAATTAATAATACATATTAAAAGATTTATGATCAAAAAATGTGAAAATATGTTAAAAAATATAGTAAAATCTAAAAAGTTGTAATGCTCCATTAATTTCTAATGATTTAAAATCTTAAAATTATAAAAATAATAGCTTTTGAATTTTAAATAACAAAAGATGTAAAAAATTAATAACATTTCAGTTCCCTGAAATAGCGATAAACGTAAAAACTTAATTACGTTTCGATTCCAAATAACGATCGAATTAATTTGGATAAAAAAAACATTCAAACCATTTTCATTCGAGTAGTTTTCATTCGAATAAAGTTTTTTCGATAAGAAAATGTTCGGTCGCATCAATCTTTATTCGAATGTAATATTCGATAGTGTATACAAACTATTCGATTAATCGTCCTATTATAACAATAATAAATATGACGTTACGACCGTGATATCGCAAAATTGCAAAACGAATAAACTGTGGTAACCACGTGAGCAACGATACCTCCGTAACGTTTGAGCATTATTATAGTAAACACTCTATGCGCAACGCGTTGTAGGATATTTATTTAATGACACACATGTGGTCGTATAACCGCATACATGTTCTAGATATTAATATATTATATTATTATTTGGATTAGTGGTGGATACAAAATCAACAGTTGTCATTGTGCAAAGCAATTTTTATTGATCGCAAATGTTCAGCTCTATAGCTGTACGTTCGATAAATCATTGTGAGTTATGTATTCGTGTATGTATTATTACGTATGCTTTATATCCGTAGGTACAGTAAATATTGTTCGCAAGTATTTTGAATTTTCTATCTAAATCTTCGATTTCTATGTGATTTGTGCACGGAAAGCTCGACCGTCGGGCGATGAATACGATACGTCACAAGAGCACGTCCTACAATATTACTCGACCGTCGAACTCAAACATGACCACGCTGAAATTAATCAAGTTTCCTTTTGAAAAATATTAGCATTACGTCTTCATTGAGGACATATTAATTGTCGACCCTAAATTGTTCGTTAGCCTATGCGATTAAAACGATGAATGATGATGAGATTAAAGCAAATTCCTGGGTCGCAAAAATAACTGTAATATTTTAGTTAGAGGGTGATCTATGTTTCGTTTAAATTGATGACGCCCTGAAGTTGTACAAGTAGACTGATTACGATAATATTATATTGCAACTGATGTGTGTAAAAATGTACTACTATGTACGGACTACAATAAGTAGAAGAAGATATATAGATATAAAGAGAAAAATAATGAAAAAAGTATATATATAAATACTAGGTAACATACATATATTCGATAAAAGTCTACACATTTTTTAATGTAATAAACTAATAAACATATGGTATATCAATGCGAATTTACGCTATCTGGTCAATAGTACACTTCAGGAGGGAGTTATAGGATACATGGAAGCCCCAGGATGCACTTTTCTGGTCACCAAAATCGAAAACGTTAAGTTTGAATATTTATGTTTTTAAATATACTGCGTTCCCATCGTAATATTCATAGTTTCCATTTTGATTCAGATTTAATTGTAATTTAATTTTGATTTCGTATATTTTGTGTACAAATTGTTAACCATAGTTGATTTTTGCATATGTTCCATATGATTTAACCGACTGTTGATTTATAATGGTTCTAAGTAATATTATGTAAGTATACCAGGGTATAAGCACATATAGTGAGTGGTCTTTTAAATCAAGCAATACTTCTCGTTCTTACACATCAAAGTCCCTTAAAATAAAATTACCATGTTCAAGGCCTACCATCATTTGTTGTGATATAATACACTTACTGCTTGATCAGGCTAAATCCGTTTAATTGAACCGTCGGACGGTCGATGCCGGTTCAGACGGTTATTTTTATACTATAAAATTAACACTATTATAAATAATTTCTATGACGCGTCATGACGAGACAAAAATCTATGACCGTAGTTTTCTGAGTGTATCCCGACGGACGTCACTCAGTATACATAGTCGTAACAGGCGCTCACACAATGTTTTAGTTGTATTTTAATTTTTTAATCAAAAAAATCGCTTTCCAAATACGTATTAATATTTCGAAAAATAGAAAACGAAATAAATGAGATACATAATATGATCATGTATAGATTTTTAATTTTTTAAACGGTATTTGAAAATGGAAATATAAAAAATTAATACTTCATACATGTATATAACATGATGCACAATTTCCTAAAACGTGCTGCATCACATCGTCAGAATAAATATTGATATATATTATATTATGCGCAATATTGTACAAAAATTATAAAGAAAAAACAATCGTCAACATTTTAGTGATAAATTAAATTATTTCTTATTCAAATATTTACAAATTATTACAGTTGAACTTTTGTTCGCTCCCGAATACGTGGAAAGCCGCCAAGAGAATGGCTGTCGCATTATATACAATATTCACAATAATTCCACTCTAAAAAGTTTCAGAGTCTATATTTGACTTCTGAAAATACCTACACAAGAAGTATACATTTCTGACGGAACAAACAGTTTTAAATAAAAATAAAACTCTGCGCAATTGTAACAAGGGGGAAAAGGAGTTCGGAACAAACAAAATAAAAGTGATTTGTGGTAGAAAATATTACCAATAACTGCGCGTATTGTCATTCAATTATAGCATTCATCTTTAATAGCTCATTGTTATGGCGTATTAAATATTTTGAACATTTATTAGTACACCGCAACGAAAAGTCGAACGACGACCAGCTTATAATTTATAATTATAGTTTTGATACGTAAATTATATAGATATATAGGTACGGCTTGAGATTTTTATAAACGAAAATAAGAAATAAATAAGTAGCCATCACCATCGATGCAATTCATAATTTTTTTACTAATCGAACAAAATGTATAAATTAATGAAAGTGGATTGGTTCTCGTTAATGTTTTCAGAAACACCGCACTCTTGAAACTTTCCATTCCTAGAATTGCCTTAAGTTCATATTCCGGGGATACCTATATCGTGTACGGAATTCTAAAAAGTTGTTTTATTAATTATTTCTCTGCGGCGTGTAAATATGGTAAAACGGGCCCGGTGAAAAAATTACATCGTCCTAAATTGAATACCTATTGAAGCAAGTTGATTCGATAAATTTATCTCAATAAATAATTTACTCGAGAGATTGTTTGTTTGCATAAAGTATAAAATCATGTTTAAACTATATAATACAAGAGAGTACAGGTTGAATATTTTTTCCGTTTCAACAAAAGATTTTTTTTCTTTCTTTGTTAGCCCGCTTAAGAAAATCACGAAGTTTACATTATATTATATTATAATATTTTATATTAAATTGAAACCTGTCTACGGCAGGGTCACGTTGGTCAGTTGGAATTTCCATTTCCAACGTGTCCGTGGCAACATCCACTGCAATATAATTTAGATGTGATGTTGAATACGGCTTTCTTCTATTGCGCAGGGTTTTCGTATTACTCGGCGGAGTCTATACCTGAAATCAATTTTACTGCACAGTTGCACCAAAGGTATGCGTATAGTGATGTTGCATAGCTCGGTTACACTTGACTGGAGCAACAACTCAATTTGTTCGGATAATAAACACAATAGTTGATGGTCTCCGAGCGAAAAAAACAATTTCTGTCTAATACTACTTAGGAACCGAACGTGTTTGGGCTGCTTTACGAGATGATTCCTGGGTATTGCAGTTTACTTTTATCGATACCGGTGAATTAATTCCTCGGCTATTAACTGGTATGTACAAGTTGATCTTCTTGTGGTTTTGAACATCGGTAATTTTTGAAATTTTATCGGCACTGACAATTGTTTTTAGATAGCATTTTTTTTTTTATACATAGTTGAATTACTAAAAGGCGAACTGCGACGACGATTACCTAAAGTATTCTAGAACAAAAAATGTATTTCTTATTGAAATTAGATCGGTGGAAATAGAGCTGGACGTGAGATAAGATGATAAATATCTTCAATCTATAATTATTTTACTTTTTATTCCTCGTCCGTTTACTCGTAATTTGATCATATTTTCTACAACTTTCTTGTACGTATAGCTCGGATTGCAAATAAACCATTAATTAAATAAAAAAAAAAATAATATGTTATACAAACTAAAATCATGTGTTACAGTAAATAGTAAATAGTAAGTCTCATACATATAGGTAATTATATTTAAAACACATACATAATAAAATTATGGTGTTTAATACGGCTACAAGATAAATGCAACCGTCTAAAATACGTTATTTATCGGCAAGTAGGCACAAACGTACTAAAAGTGATAACAATTGTGAAATTTCGCAAAATTATCCCTAGACGTAATATACGTATGAATAAAAAATTGTTTTAACAGGCCGCAATTAACATAATATGACGTATAAAATGTACCCGGGATGCAATCTACACAAAAAATTAAAAAAGAGAAGCAATTTACCCAATGAGACCCAATACCTGAATGCATTAAATGAAATATAAACAAAACATATAAAGATTCAATATATTTTGTTTATGTATAGCAATGATACTTATTTCAAGAAGTATTTTATTTTTTATCATAAATGTCAATGTTAGTTGTTTTGAAGAAAAATTAAAAAGAAATTCTCAGAGGATTTAAAATAGTTTCTCGTTCCGTCTCTTTAATTTTTTCGAAAAAGGCATTATTTTTAATACCTAGTCGATCAGGTAATCTGAATATTCATTATGGTACACTTAACAATACATATATTCTTATACATTCTCGAATATTCCTGATAACCGCTAGTCCCTATTCACAAATAAAATAATACTGCAAACACAGAAATTGCACATTAATATCATAATATCATCCGATCGCAATATAATTTATTTAATCGATGTATCTCGAATAGTACTGTTGTCAGAATTGCGGATACCACAATAGTGTCTGTGGCAATTGTTCACTGCAGGACCATATTATCTATTAGTATGCATTTGAAACGTCGTGTTTGTTCTCGTCGACGAAAGCGTACGCGCATGAATTTAATTTTCACTGCGAAAACCGTTGGGTAGGTATATACCTCTACGTTTTGGAAATAATTTCACAACCTACGGGCAGTGGCGTAGGAAGACTCGTTAGCGCCCCTGGCAAACCTAGAAAAATGCGCCTTTTTTGCGATTAAGAAATTGACGTAAATACGGAATGATATTTTTTAACATTTATCTTTTATGTATATAATTAGATAATACAACATTATATAATTATCAGTTATTATTATAACGTAAATTTCAAGCTTTAAAAATGTTCTTTTCTTGCTTCAAGGCTAGAGAATTCATCGATAAAAATAAGTACCAATTTTAAAGCACAAATTTGCGCCTCTTCATAATTTGTGCCCCTGGCGTAGGCACAGTCCGCCATACCCTTGCTACGCCACTGCCTACGGGTTCCCGATATCAGTGTAAATGTGCGCGTGCGAAATAGCATGGTACGATAAATATAATATTTCGAACGCAATTTTTCCGAACTATTGGTGCACACCCGGTATACGGTGGCAGATCCCGGAAAGATAAAATAATATTATACCAAGTCATCGCCGTGTAAATTCTTAAATCGGGCACTGCGCGGCGTTTTCGGCTTCATTTCTGTTTATAGTGATAAGATGAATTTTCATTTTTAAATGTTGTGCCAAGTACACACGTTTGGTGTACGGTACATAAGTACATTGATTGCAACCTTTCGAGTTATCGAACGCTGGTGTTCTGATGAATTTAGAAGTGAAACAAATGAACATCCAACGTATAAACTACTGTACTATTAATATAGAATAAAGGCGGTAAAGCGAATTTTTCTAATTGACACATTTAATAGCATTTCAGTTGATCAGGAAACCACGTAAAAGACGCAACACGAACTCACGTGTTTTTACCACGTAATGCAAAGGTCAAAAGCCAATCGAAATCGCCATTCATAGAAGTACCTGTAATATTATTCTGTTCATAGTATCATACAACCGTAACACGACTCATGCACTTGATTTGTACGAGATCACAATCGTGTGATAAGAACATACACTTCAATAGTTAAGCCTAAACGCGCCTTAACGTCGTGTTTTGATACGCTGGACATTGGCATTCTGATAACACTCGGCAATACAAAACAGCGTGTTACCAAGCGTTACCGGAAAGTTGAAAAAATATTCAACTTTATCGACGTGCGGTCACGTTGATTTGATTGTTATCGCCCACGATATTCTCGGATATGTTACGACGTTACGCGGTTAGGTTCACTAAGTCACCACCACGGCGACTCGTTCTACGTCCACCCTTAGATCACGTGATCAAAAATACCACCCGATGGATTGTTGGACAACACGGTAGATATATGAGTGTAAAAAGGTCCCTTGAAGCAATAAATATTGTTTTCGGTTAAATAATACAGTAAAACGTCTGAATAGCGGACACTCACGGGACCGACCAAATTGTCCGCTATTGAGAGGTGTCTGCTATTGGAAAAAATTGATAAAATAATATGTATGTACTTATGTCTGAAAATTAAAATGTTATTGACTTTTTAAACATGTATTTATCATTACATAATTTATTATAATTAGACGTAATAAAATATGTTACACAAAATTACTTATTGGAAAAAAAAATCTGAAATTTTAGTTTGTTTTTTTTCTTGTATTGCAATTGCCTCAAAATTAGACTGGAGTTGATTAACAAGTGACAATGAAACTGCATTACTCTTATTGAGACAAAACGTCTTCAGCCTATTCGCTAACTGTAATGCTTCTTTGAGCGATATTTTTTCGTATTTCTTGGACAGCTGTCCGTTATTTAGATATATTTAAACACTTCGGACTACCTAAACCTGTCCGCATCCGTTATTCAGAGGTGTCCGCTATTTAGAGGAGCATTATCTATTATTTTCAACGGGACTATGCCGGGACCGGAAATTTTGTCCGTTATTGAGAGGTGTCCGCTAATTAGAGGTGTCCATTAAGAGAGGTTTCACTGTATTATTGTTCTTCAACTAATATTGTTCGAGTGTCGTGGTATTGTTTGCCCTCTACCGGTGTTCTATCGTACTGCTGGTGGTTACCGGGCTTCCAAACGACAGGCGCTCTCTGTTGCCTTTTTACTTTTTTCCATTCGAGAAGTTTCTGATAATAACGTATTACCGCTGTAATAATAATGTTACACTCCGTCGTCAGTTTCGCACTCGGTAACGAATCATCGAGAAACTGCTATAGACTGGACAAAACGAGACCAGACGCAACAAATCGAATCTCACGATATCCACAACATCGGCTACTTGGGTACAATTATAATAATTACGGAATAACAATAGAAAACTAATGACAGAACAACCAAATGTACGATCTAGCTTTACTCGTCACTGCACTCGGACTAGTCTACGGTAACAACTTTACGTTTGAAGGGCAAGAATACCAACTGGTCTATAGCTAATAATGTTATACGTGAGAAAATTGTAGAGCCAATCCGCCCCACCTGTACCCATACTATGTATTATGTACAGTAGACGCCACTTATAAGACTCGCTTTGGAATGTATATGTCTCATAACCGGATGAATCTGGGGTAGTAGTGAAAAAAAAAACATTTTAAATTAGTTATTGACTTTATTTTTCTATTTTAACTTTTTACATTTCACCGAACTCGGATATAATTTATTATTTTTCAAAAAATTTCTTATTCTTATTTATTTTCTATCATATTTTCGATAAATTTGCACATGTATAAGTATTTATAATACATTTTAAAATAACGATGATTGCGATAAATATGAAATGCTATACAGATTAATGTACTCATATAATATAACGGCTGAATTGGATTCGCCGCAATGATCACACGAATAGCTTTTTTAATTCGAAATTTTACCTAAGATGTCTACACTTTCTACCAATTTTTGCGAAATTTGAAACGGCCATTGAGCAAAATTTCAATAATATAACTAAGGTCATATAACCGACTTCATTGTGTTACGGTGTACCGACGTCCGAACTGTTTCAGACGTTTTTGAGTCTTGTAAAGCGATTGAACCGTATACGTGAATCTTAATAGCGGCGCCCACTGTATTATGTATTATGTATTATGTATTATGTATTGTTCATCCCGGCGTGGTGGTCTTCGGGACCGTGTTCACGATCCGCAAGTGAGTAGTCGGCCTCACGTTCAATACTGAATCGCGATAATATTAATACCATGACTTGATCTGGACTATCGGAGGGCCAGGAGGGGAATATTGTATTTTACTCAGAACATAAAACATATGCCGTTCATGCGATCGGCGGTGTACAATAGTCGTTTCGTCGTACGAACGATTTCTACGTCGTCGGTAATGTAATATTATATTATTATATTTTTTTTTTTTTCGGTAAACCATAATATGGAGCTATCACTGCGCGTTATATTATGTTATAGTTAGTAAATAGTACGTAGCGGGTCTCTATGGCTGCGATATCTCGAGTACGACGACCACTTGAAAAACGGGCCCTAACGATGGACTCGACGGCGACTCGCGCGCGCAGCAGTACGGCATTTATCGGGATCCAGAATCCATGTGTGCCCACGAAACGGACGGGGTGTGCAGGAATAGCGGGGCATATAGAGCGACCTGGTCTGAAAGCGTATTGTACATTTCAACCGGTAACATTGTCGACATAACGGTATTGTATTATAGTATTGTGCCGTTGCGATTAGTACGCCTACCTGCGCAACTTTCATTCTGTTGCTGCGAAAGAGCAAGGGAAAAAGTCTTCTCAACGTTTGTACCACCAACTCGTTCAGAATTATATTATCGTTGTATTCGCACGCCGCGAACGTCTGTTCGTCGGGAACAGCGACGGTGCGTGTTTCAGACGACGAGAATAATGTACTCTCCGCGGCTCAACGGTCGTAATAATAAAATAATATGCACACGTATACGCGGTTCCGACGATATATAAAAAATAAAAATAAAAAATGAAAAAATAATGAGCTTTACAGGTCGAACAGGTCTTGAAAACGTTTTACGCTTTGAACGCACGACCGGTGCACGGTCTCTACTGCAGCGGTGCATACGAGTGTACTGCATACGGGAAACGTATTAAAATAAAATATCCATTCGTTTTCGTTTACTTACAATGCGATACTGTTTGTCGTGTGCCCAGCGGTGTAATTTCGATGAAAAATCTAGGGGTGCTTAAGCGCCCACGAAAAATACAAGTTTACACAGGTTTAAAAATTATAGATAAAAAAAAGAAAAATGAAAATCGTTAAATCAAATAATTCATCGGTAGTAGTCACAAACTGTTACATGTAATCCTTCACTATTGCTACAATTTTATGTTAATAATATTATACACG
Organism: Periphyllus acericola; assembly: GCA_949715065.1. Classification (NCBI taxonomy): domain Eukaryota; kingdom Metazoa; phylum Arthropoda; class Insecta; order Hemiptera; family Aphididae; genus Periphyllus; species Periphyllus acericola. The sequence goes on along the minus strand of OX454264.1, from coordinate 36,370,910 downwards.
GGTGAAGCTGAGTAATTCAGCTAGATTATAATAATAAAAACATGTACTCTATCAGAGCTAATTATGATAATTATTTTGGCTTTAAAGACACATCTGTTAACATATAGAGAAGAATTGCATAGCACATTATACCTTCGATCACCAATTTATAAATTTTCTTAGTTGACGGATAAAAATATTATTTTAAAAATTTTTAAAACTATATTAACCTAATACAATTTTTCTAACACATTATGCTGCAAAAACAGAAATAACTTAATTTTTATCGATTTCAATAGGTAGTCTTTTTCAACACATAAAATTGACTAATCGGCAAACTGTTCCAGTAAACAGACAAGTTATATACAATATCATAAAAAATGATGTAAGTAATGGATTATTCCAGAATACTAAGGTAACGGATAAGATTTAAGGAACAATAATTTAGTATTTATTTTCTATCGAGAAAACCATACGTAAACGCGAAAACAATTTAGGGTTGCTAATTTTTAATGACCCCACTTCATTGCGACTACGCGTATGTCTAGATACCCCGGGTAGACGATCGTGATGAGAACAACATTTTAAAATAGACATATTAATATATTCGACGCAAATCGAGTGGTTCTAAAAATAAATAGCAGCAATAATCACTTAAATTTATGGTTGAACAAATTTCTCCAAACAGCTGGTACCTGGTGAGTATAGAACTATAGTAGTACCACAGAATATTTGAATTATTTTGTTATTCGGCTTACTCTTCATCAATTCAGCTATCATATATTATGGATTCTTTTATCATGCTCGGTATGAAAATACATATTGTCACTTACATATTATACATTATTCAGAAATTAAATTAAGCATTTTGTTAACAATATTAGGTTGTGATATAATTATCAATAGCCTATTACATACGTAATTTTCAAAATCACAATCCATTTTCATAATATTTTATACAGATTACACATAGAAATATACAATACGTTAAGTCTGAATTCTAAAAAAAAGTAAAAATGATACCATTACCGAAGAAACGATTGTATTTATTATAAAAAATATTTATTTATTTACTTTTAAAGTAAAATATTTATTTGTACCGTGAGTTGTAGAGTAAAAAATGTATTATTCAACCTAACCATCGTAAGCACAGTATAAGTATTGAAATAAGCAAATCCGTTTGGACACCAAGTACAAGTTTAAAAAAACCAAAATATTCTAACCTTTAAGCGACTCATCATTTATTATATAGTATATATAGTATATACCATATTATTATCTAATACATTTGTGCATTATCTCATATTTTATTACAACGGGCTGTAATATAAAAACACATTCGACTACGGGACAGGGTTATAGCCACATATTATATAGCTACACCGTTGTGTGAATTCGTGATTGTCTTTATGTAAATTTTAAAATATTCAAAATGTAATTTAAACGTTGATGGAAACTTTTCGAAAACACCCCACATTTAGTTGTACATTTACGAGTCAATTCATATGAAAATCTAAACAACGCTTATATCTGCAATAAGTACATACTTCTATGAAGTTCAAAGAAAATTTATCTCTTATTAATTAAATCATATTTTGTATCGGGTATTTATTGAGTGAAACTAATCCTATTATTTATATCGATAGAATAATTTAAATTATATTTATTTTCTTTTTTTCTCTCGGCAAGCACTTATTATTGGATAATATTATTCTGCGGCATGAGTTAAAAATAATCCTAAGGTATGATTAAAAAGTGAGTAAACACGAATGGATCTTATTTAAAAGCTCAAATTTTAGTGTTTTCCCAAATCTTCGCGTGAAACAGAACTGCACGTTCCACTTATTTTTGAAATATATTTATATTTTATATATACATTTTGGATACATTGAAATCATTGCACTAGAACAGTCTAGATACATTTAATCAACCCATCTGCAACTTCGGTGCTACGAAGACTTATACAATTATAAATTGAACAAATACTTTAGCTCCAAGGTTTATAATTAATAATTATAATGAAAACTGATTTATTATTTTCGGTTTTGTTGTTATAAGTGGTTAAAGTTTTGATATTTGATGGAGATATAGGTTAGGTACCATGAACATTAATCTCAACATCACTCGTATTTCAAATAGGTACATTTGAGATCGGTGTATTTAATTAGATTATAATAATGGACAATTATGTTCTAGCATCGTATCAATTTTATTCTAATTACAAGTTAAAAACCGACGGTCTTGACCCGGATATTTTCAAGAATAGCGCAATACGTATATTTTAATTGGATACGTGTGACATTATAGCCGTTCGTTATTATATGATGCATAAATTACGGAAATGCAGTTTCACCAGAAATCAATGACACAAAAATTGCATACTCGGGATAATTAGTATCGTTTTTCGTTGCTTCTAAATTTAAACTTTCCATAGCCCACATCGCGCCGATCATATGCAGCAGCTGCTGCTGCTGCACTGGTGCATTTGAACGAAATCTTTTGTAGGTTGAAAACTGCAGTTTGCGACCACTCACTCCTCTTCGCGCAATATTGCAGCGCTCAAAAATCCAACATTCGACTGCGATACATCAAAAAACCCGTGCACCGCCAAGAATGCGGTCAATCGCAATCGTAGCACAGACAGCACACTGCGCGATTGGTATTTATGTGGGTGTGCACATACGCTTGCATTGTACTCGCCATACACGGTTTACACGTATAATAGTGTTGTTTAACTAAATTATGCAAAATCAGCGTTATGCATTTTAAAACATTCGCTAGGCCTCTACGGGATTCATCAGCAATGCGGATACCGTTGTGAGCGGAACGGTCCGACAAAATCTTCAGCTTTACCGTTTATAATTTTCCGTCAGCAGCTAAATAGTATACTTATCAGATTGACCAGATAGGGTGTGTTTGTATAATTATGTGCGCTTCAGTTTTTAGCATCGTGGTGATGTTGAATGTCATGCATTACTAGGGGAAAATAGTGACAAAAGTCTTTGTAATCGTAAACACACATAAATATAATGTAAAGGGTGTTTCAGCATTTTATGACAATTTAAAAACGTTTTATTCTATTCAATAATTTTTTTTTTTTTTTTGCCTTGAAATTAATAATTTAACATTATATTTTACCGTTTTAGGAAAAGTTCAAAATAACAATTTTTTAAAATTGATTGTTATACTACAAACATGTTTCTAAAAATGGATGGCTATTTTTATATTTGTTAAAATAAATAATAGAACGACATTTCAAAACCAAAGATTAAAATAATATTTAATTACTATATTCCACAGTGTACACTGCATACAAGCGCATTGTAATTCGTTGTTCGGTGTCTGAGACGCGCGTATCACATAGTATTATTGCTTTATGAATGTATAAAACTGCACATAACGCTTCGAAGTACTCTGGCCGGATACGAAAATTTTCATATAATTATACTCTCGTATTTCCTTTTTTTTTCTTTCTGAAAATCGGCTTTTGAGTGTTACAGCCCGGAGCATTATTGAAGAGGATAAGTTAAACCGTGCATTGACCGGAAACAGTTTTTCACGAAAATAAAAACTTAAATAAATGATACTTAACTTCACGGTCAATATTTCATTAAGTCATCTGGTAGATGCACTGTATACATATAAATTATTTAATTTGTGCTTTAAAAATTTAAATCGCAAATCGCTTCGTGGAATAATAATTCGTATAACATTACTGTCGATGTGGACGACCACGACGGGTGGGTCGTGCGTTATTCGCCGTTGTCGTGCATGAAGATAATGTAAAAAGTTTTTACTCTCACAGTTTTTCGACGTCCTCCCCCCAATCCCACCGATAAGTACGTCGTGTAAATTATTGATCGATATACGACCGGATAGAACGATTTAATTTACAGGAAATGTATCTCTGTGTACAGTCGGTTCGAGGTAAAATTTGAAACGATCTAAGGATATATGGATGCGTCGACAGCAAATGTTATCGAATGCGTGTTGAGGGGCTATAAAGGCGTACGTGAAATTACAATACTATAAGGCTATATAGTAGATGAATACAATTTTTTAGCGGTTTTCCGCTGCAACGAACGCGCGTTATAGCAAGTACGACGATTTTCTTGCCTGACCCACTCGAGAACACGAATAAATAATACGCAAGATTAAGAATTCTAGGAGATGACGTATTATACTACGATCATTAAGAAATTCAGCGAACATTTTAGGTTAGACGACCCTGAGGTTTGAACAAAGGTTCTCTAATCAAAAGCGGTGGTGGCAATCATTACATTTCCAGTGAGCCGATATAAATTTTTCTTAAAATTCAAATACCAAACACGTCTTGTCATGTAAATATTATGTGTTATCACTAAACTTAGTGTAGTCTGCAGCTTGATATTTTTTGTGGATAACAAAATACTGCGTTTTCGTCAAAGAACTTGAATTATAATTAAATCTAATACATTGTTGTTTTATCGATTACATCTACATTTGATAATTTGTCCACATACTTGTTTCATCATAATTATTTATAATTAATCTCGACCTTTTTCTCTCGAAAAACGTTGACGATGCATATAAACATGCGTAGAATTTAACAGAATTCCAACGCAAGCCAAAACTTTAATTATTTGAAAATGTACTATTTTAATGTCAACATACTCGTAAAACTCAAACTTAAACCTTGGACCTCGGGGAAAAAACCCCTTGCAAAAACCATCACCGAAACGTACTATATGAGATATTATTATGAATAATGTAACAATAATTGTAACATTTATTAACTTCATACATAATTATAATTACACTCAAGTGTGGTATATTTTGTGATATTAAAATTATTTATTATTCAGCTTATAAACATATAAACCAGTGTGATGACGTAAAAATCATGTAATTGTAGCTCTGACCCGGGTGATTTAGGTACCTACCGAATCACTGCGTAAATAGAATGGAGGCAGCGGATCAATAAAATTTTCTCTTTCTGGAGTTCCATTGTCCACCGACCACCACCGACGACCGTCTTGAGGCGACGGAAATATTCAGTCTATGAATATCCTCATCCCTGACCTCAACGACGTGCTCTTCCAGGAATTACATTATTTTATTCTTGAAGATAGTAAAGTTGATACAGTAACTTTATTTTGTAATTTCGTGAGCTCTTGTGTACTTCTACGACTTCAACAAAAAAGGTATGCCTTGAAAAAATATTAATTTCGTATAAGTCTCTATGAATTATGTATTATAAAGTTTTTTTCGTTGGTACTCATAGGTTAGACGTAAAAAAGTTTTCAAATTCAAAGAAAGTTATGGTACTGTTATTTTATCATCTTTATCGTCATCGTTATTTTTTACATTTTTCAGCAATCAATGACCTTTGTGGTAACTCATTTTTTAAAAAGTGTTTAATGTCACCACCTTAATTTGACAGACACAATCATATTATTATTAGCCTAATAGCACGAACCCACTACGTTTGATTATAAAATTTATCATTTATACACCACAATCAAAAGATTCGAGGAAAATACTTTTCTTAAAAGTTTCAGCATTATGAATATTCCTCGAGTACATATAATAGGTACCGAAAGGTTTATTCAGAATTTATATTTGAATACCTAATAACCATAGTACCTACTCGGTTTGAATATTTATAAATAATTATACGAGTATTTTCTTGTGGCTTACCGAAAGCTTTTATTTGGAATGTTATGCTAATAGTTATGTTTAGACTAATAAATGTTATACTAGTATATAAAAACCATATTATACTCGTATAGTTGACAATTCACTTGGTCGTAATTATAATGGATTTAAATCAGAATACAAAAATACGGGTGAAACTTTTAGGTCGGGTGAGATACAAGAATGGATGACGATGAATATTATTGCTGTATTGGTATTTTGAACTTAAAACAAATGTATACCATTATCCATTAGTTTAGAATAATCGGGTCTGATATAGTGAAAGAGGTTGGTTGAGTCAGTTTATATTTCTAAAAATGGTTGGATAATAGTTGAACCAAATTTTTTAACAAGGTAAGTTGAACTTTTAACGGTCTAACTTTTTGACATGCAATGTCTATTAAATGCTTATATAGTATACAGCGAAGGTTTTGAGTCATTACGAAATTATAGAAAAATGACCAAAAAACTTTTGTCATGTAATCGAAATTCGTTAAAATTATACCCAATGTCGTCAACATTTAATTTTCACCCTTTATGAGTCGCGCTATAACACTCTAACGCTGTAACGTTATAACCGTCTTATAACTTTTACAAGTTATATCGCTTGTAAAATTGTTTGCGATTTTCCGGTAAACATTGTTTTTCATCGGCTACAAAAAGAAAAAAGGCTTACAAAAATGTTTGTAGCCCTGAAACATAAACAAGTTGATAGTGCGTGACGAAATGTACTATTTCTCTATCTCGGTTGAAGTTTTTTTGAAATGTTTTCTTTGTTTTTCCTATGGCGCCATATTGAGCACTCCGATCAGTATTCTCCTCATCTCTTAACTGACTAGGAAAAAAAAATTTTGATTTTTTTTCATTTATATCAAATTACAATAGCTACAAGTTAATATAAGTATTTCAATGTACCTATCACAATTCGGAAATTCGAATTATTGATTTCACAATTTAATGCCAATGTCAGTTTATAAAAGAGGGTAATACCACTGCGCATACTGTGACATGTTCCCGTCTCTGTATCAATTGGGATATTTTTTACGTTAAGGACAAAAGGTTCATTTTTTTATCGCCGATTGCGACTGACAACCGGTCGACACCTCAATCGTAATCGTCATAAATATTATTGTATATTTGGTTGGGGTTTGTCACTTGCTGCTCTTAAGGGTCGCCTTAAAATTTTTTTCTTATCATTTTAATAATAAAAATAATAATAATATAATTATGTTCACATGTTTCTTCGGAAAAAATTATCCTACTTTTTCCTAACTTCTAGACAATAGTGAACTATAAGGGACTTGAGCTAAGACTAATTGAATGCGAAGGGGTGAATGACAGTTAAAAAAAAGAGATGGTCGCATCGACACACACACCCACATACATACACACATACATATATATATTTCAAAATAAAACTAGAAAAAATAATTTTTGCATATCTAATACTTACAAATTTTACGTCAAAATAAATATAAATATAAAATTAAGTTTTTAAAATACGAATACGTTTACGTACTGTCTTAATTTATACAAAATACAATTAAAAAAAAATATTTAGTGTCAAAAATGTTGATAATATGGGGTCGAATTAAAAAAATAATCATATTTGTAATGTTTGTCTTCAAGAACGTATCTTTTAATGTATTTGAAAGTGATATCTAATGAATATAATCTGATATTAATTTTGGCAAGCTGAAATCACATTTCAGACCACTGTTCGACGCCGCTCGTTGGACAACAGAGTTTTGTGAGATTTAAAAAAAAAAGGATCTTTTCTTGGAAAACGTTGCCTATCCCTGGTACCTATAGCTGGTATACACCGGGTAATAACATTAGATACGGGATCCTGGGACGCCATGTGGACGGACGCGTCACCCCGCGTACATGGATCGTATATGACACGCGCGACAATCGGCGACAGTTTCGCGACTCTGGTGAAAATACAAATAAAAAGCTTCGAGCCGGCTACGACGACAACTGGCAGCTCCGGATAACATCTTTTACGGTGTAAGCGCGATTCGCGGAAAGTGTCGAAGACAGCTACGGCGATCCCCGGGGATGACGCTAAATGGAAAATCAACAGCACGAGATTACTGGTCGGAGTATTTTATACTTCTTTACACGTCGTCGTGGCAACTGCAACACCGGATACGGTCGCAATGAAATAAAATAAAAAAGCGATGCCTATGTCGGTATAAGGATATATGCGCAAGTAGGTCAAATGGCAATTATGTTACAAATACGTTTTGACCAAAATTAATATATACCTAACGGCTATCACAGATATTTTTTACAGATATTCTGTTTGTATTACAGGCTTAGCTACCGAACGAGAATATATAACATTATATGGCAGACGGAGGGACCAGAAAGAGCTTTCCCGTGGTGGACGTATAAATAACGATCATAAATATAAATAAAAAAATGAATAACATTATATTGAAATGGTAAATTAAACGCTAATACGAGTATAGTTTTCCTTTATGCGAATTCCGTTGTTCGAGCACCGTTGAAGTTCGTAAATTACATACCTCGCGTGTGCAGAGTGTTATATGACCGTGTTTAAGGTTACCACTTGCGCCCACACAGAGGTGTCAGAGGTTGTACAGCACATCCAAGTCACAGATTAGCAACCCTTATTTATTTTGAAGTAACAAATAATGTTTCAAGAGGATTATTATTAGTATTTTCTTCACAAGAATAAGTTCGTCCCCGTTTGCAATGGTATAATACTATAAGAATAATATGCAAATAATCCACAGTGCATGGATATGTGACGAATAATGATTTAAAATAAATGTATTGTACTTGAATTTAATGTGTATTGATGTATATTGTGTAATAAAAGTGTGTTCGTTGAAACTCGGATCTCTTTATCTAGTTCAGGCGATAAAGTGTAGTTGAATAAAAAATATTCCTATGGTTTAAAATGTAACACAAAGATTAGATTAAGGAATTCGGTTTTAGACTTAAGAGTACGTTCACTTACTCTACTGTCCTCAACTAGATAAAATTAGTTTTTTCATATTTTCTCAAAAGGTACTAACTTTACAGAAAATTTACACCCATTCAGTTTTGTTAAACAATTAATTTTATTTACACTTTATACAATTTTCACTAAAATCAATATTTCTGTAAATAATATTAAAAAATGCACTGATTAAATGTATACTCATCCCGAAAACGTACCGTTGACTACCACGCGCCGCGGAGCGATGTATTGACATTCGATTTTGTAAAGTTGTTATACTAACAATTTTAAAATTAAAATATTTTACGTCAATTATATTTAATGTAAATTACTATCACCAGGTAACTTTTTCGATAAGGAAATGCTGATAATGTTATTATTATTTTAAATTGTATAAACTGTACACTATTTTGTAAATATTAAGAACCATGAAGGTAATAAAAATTGAAAGTTGAACCGTTAAAAATCTCAAAAAGAAGGCCTATAAAATGACTGTCTTCGATTATACAAAAATTATAAAATAAACAGTTAATTTTTTAACTGCTTTAATAATATACTTTTATTTAACAAGATATGATCAACAAAATTGCTTATGCCCAGGGATGCTCATAAAATAAACAGAATTTTACTATCTCTATATTAACATGGAAGAATTGCTTTGTGTAAGTCCAAGGGACACCTTGTATATAGAGAGAGAGACAGAGAGACAGAGAGGCCACCGTGTGATCAAAATCTCGTCTTACAAATAAGCAAACCACAGAAAAATCATAAAATTCAATTTTTTTGAGTCTAAAACAATTTTAACCCGAGCCTTTACACATAATTTTTTAGAATAAAATTCTAATCCCTCTTTATATTTTATATTGTACTCAGGCGTTATTTATATACTTTCTTCTATATTTTTGATTAAAACGATTTTTGCATCACCGCATCGATGTACCCATCCGTCTTAAACAATCGTCTAGTGTTCTACAACTCGCCCTTCCCGTTAACGGCTGTATTCTAACGGTAAACGAAAACATTTAATACAGCTCGTGAATCAATATAACAACTTTTACGGGTACACCGGGGCGGCACGGGGGCATGCAGGGTTCCCTTATGATCATGTTTTTTTTTCCGAATCGTTACGAGATTTTATATAAGTTGTAACACTCTTAACGCATACCGTGGAAAAGTTCTGATGTAGTGATGTACAAAGTAAATCGTTGATCGTCGACGACTTTTCCGTCAAGTTCACCTCTAAGTTTTGTCTGTTCGACTTTGGCAAACTTTGTTTCGAAATCGATATAGTGATTACACGCGTTATGACGCCGTACGAGATTCGATTGACATACATTGTACACGAGTGTTGCGAACGCGTAAAATGCATATAGGTACCCGTTGATATTTGAAAAGAAAAAAAATCGAACGAGCTACGTTAACCCCGTGCACGGTTCCCCGCTCCTCTGTAACATTTCACATTGGTTACGTGTTACCCGTAATTTATTATAACATGTAAAATAACACTGAACGTCATCGATTTTTTTTTTTCAAAGTGAAACTTATTCTTTATTTTCAGTCTGCAGATTGGAATTAATGATGTAATGTTCCTCCATCCTTCCCCATCGACGGAAACTTGCTTCAATTTTTTTATTACATGAACCTTTTCATGTGTAATCCTGCACATTATTTGCCCCGTATATATATATATATATATACTCGTATATCGCGTATATGCTCATGGTGTTACTCTTGCCGGTTTCTCTTCGATTTTTTCCTTCAATAACACATGTTACCCGTGTCACGTCGTCATAGAATCATGAAATAAAACCTCGCAACGTTCTCGTATACTGTTTATAACAGTGTTTACAACGAGTGCGGGGTGAGGGGTGGAAATTCATTTCCAGGAAGAAATTTAGGTACGGCAAGGAGTGTAAACACATTACCTCAAGGATTGGACGAGTTGGCGAGAAATCAACGATCACACATCTTATGCTATAAAATAAATTTTTGAAAATACCTAACAGTAATATTGTAATAGTAATAAACATATTAGTGTAAGTATTAATATACATTTTAAGATTAATTCAAGTGTTTCGATATAACCTACATGTACAATGATAGAAGAAAAAAAAGATTACCAAATTGAATTTATAATTGTATACGTTACCGTTTTATGGTTTATGTCATTACTAGAGTTAGGATGTTGATGACTTTTGCATTTTTTTTCCTTTTATTCTGTACAATGCTATCCTAGCAAAATAATTTGTTTCATGCTCCCCTGATGCAGAATATTCTAATTTTATTTTGCATTTTTTTGCATTTTTTGCATTTTTAGCTATAAATGCATTTTTTTTGTTTTTTAACGTCAATTTTCAACATTTTCAAGTCATTTTTTCATCTTTTAGGGCTTTTTTCGTACTTTTTATACAATGTGGGGCATTTTTTCACAAATTATAGATTTTAGGGCAAATGTTACATCCAAGTTTGGAAACAAATTTAATTTATTAAAATCTATCTTTGGATTTGGACTATTAGTAAAAATGTATATCATTTAATCGCGTTCCGATAAGATTTACTCTTTGAGTGTTATATATTGATGAAACGAGTGCTCTTTCAGACATACGCCGATCATACACGCCTATCGAGTATTATATTTATAAATTGTATGGAATAAATCCGATAAACAAGATTAAATTGAATATTATTATAACATCAACATCCCAATACTAATAATGAAAATATTTTTAATATAATTTTTTTTTATTTATATTTTACTTTTTAATTTATTTTTAATATTGAAATTTATGTATACCCATATCTCTAATAAAAATTTTTCACTTACTTAATTAGTATTTTAGATAATTTTTAAGGTCATTTTTTGAAGTTTTTAGGGAATTTTTGCACTTTTTTAGGGCTTTTTTGCATTTTTTTTAGAGAATTTTTGTGTGTTTTTTAGGTCATCAACATCCTAACTCTAGTCATTACTAATTTATCTGTTTTTGATAGTTACAAAAAAAAACGTCATCCACATTTTTATATGTATGGGCGAAGAAAGAAATGAGATTTTTTTAAATCTACGAGAGAGGTGTAATAATAATATAGATTGCTAATCACCGGTTAAACACGATGATGTTCATAAAATGTTCGCGTTCAAACGATCCGCTTTTGTCCCTTATATGCCGCACGTTAACCGGACACGTACCCTTGAGCTGGTAACTAGAGTTCTGAAAGTATAATTAGATGTCATTTCCGAATATTTTTTTAAAAACACTTTCTCAAAAAAAGCTTAATACCGCTAAACCGGCCAGGCTATTCTTGTCATAAAATCGGATTTGGTTATGATTTATTCTATAAAATATTATTATACCAAGGTTCGGTTGATTAATCTTTTATATCCCCAACGGTGTAACTAATTATACGGGGAAAAATCATGTCGTTTTTAACATATAATAACATTGTATTTTAAAAGTATGAAATATCGTCGGTTATTGAAAAATAACTTCACTATTTTAACATATTGGAGACCGACCATTTTTCTTAGTTTTTTGAATTTGAGACACACACCGTGTTCAACTCGGCTATTGTTAAATTATACATTGGACAATGACATATCCCGTGAACATTTTTTTTTCGGCCCTAATGGCGATAAACAATTTTAATTTTGTATCTCAATTTCTAAACATGCAGCATTCATTCTATGTTTCCGATTTGTAACTATTATATTTGTACACTTTAAGGTACGAGCTAATCTCGATAGTTAATGTCCAAGTTCTAATCAAATGTACTTAGTTATACTGTAGTGATAAATGTGTTTCTAATTGTCAATGTTTAAAATGTCTGTAGGGTTGTAGCTATATGTTTAGTCGATTTCGTTGCAGTTTTATTATAAATAAACGTACTAGAATTATATATTTATATGTAAAAATTGTATTTTTAATTACTCGTATGTTTATTTTAATTTTTCATGTGGTCCTTAAAGAAAAACTGTAAAAAAATATCCGCGAAGAGGAAAGGGTTGACGACCCCTGCGTTGGACGGTCCTATTTTTAGTATGGTGTTATGTTGAGTAGGAGGGCCGTTTCTAACTCGGTACCGGACTTATGTCTAAAATGACGTGCATCGTATTTGGAACGATGCGTACAAATAATCGTTCTAAAATATCTATATTTTATTTACAATTCATTACAATACTATTGAAAATATCGCAATACCAACAATTGTTTCGATATTTTTTCCAGATTACGTTATTTTTCAGTCGTATAATATTACAGTAAAATGCACTCGTTGCTCTCATTATTTCCCCATCAACCGCCGCTTCATCAACGATAGTATATCTCCACATAAAATTGTTTAATTTTATTGTGACTCGCTTTTTTCTTGTCGCAAATTGTTTAATCGATTTAATTTCGACTATAATTCATGGTATATCAACTTAATGACGATGAAATCACCGTATTAGCGTATGAGTTTGAGGAGAAACAGTGGCTCTGATTTAAATATATAATTATCTTTGCCCGCCAAGAGTATCGCCCACCGAGCATTAACATAAATCTGAATACGCGTGGGTTTTAAGGGCACGCAAAAGTCACTCTCGCAATATTAACGTTATTAATAGCTGTTATCACTTATCAGTGAATAATGTGGGTGTCAGTGCAAAAGTGAGTTCCGGCAATTCAGACGTATCTATACCGTTCCTCTTAGAATAATTTAATAATATAATTATATTCTAAAAAGCTTCTGTCCTTTGTAAGCCATAAATTCGTCCGCAGAATCATTCGTAGAGCTGCACGCTCCGCTGTTTTCTGATTATTAAAAGCAATATAATATGTACTTCGTTCCCCACGGTGCGAATAACTCAGATTCAAGTACGAGGGCGGCAGACGTGGGAGTCGGATCCAAACAAACGTAATTTTTTTCCACTTTATTTTATGGGAGCATGACGCATGTTGCTCAATGTTTCCAATGAAGTAGTTGAATTAATTAAGCATAATTTATATAGCAAAAGTCGGTTTTCAAGCATTGATTTGATATTGTTTAAATTTCAAATATCAATTTTGATAAATATTTGATTTATACAAATATAGTACCTAAATGTTAATTACTATAGAACAAAAATAGTAAGATGATACAATATAAAATAACTTAAAATAAAATACTATATTAATAAAAGTGATAAATAGGTCAAAGTATAACATAATATAGATGTAGAATATAAGATTAACTTAATAGAACAAAACGAATATTAACCATTTGAAAAGCATTGGCTTAAGGACTACAGATCTCTATTATCAATAAAACGAAATTGTTTTTCTGAAGTACGGTGAATTGGAATTGAGGATATTGTATTGTGTATAATGTAAATTAATAAACCCTTTTTATGTTAAACCAAATTTTAATATACTTTGACTTTATACTTGTAGTTATTAAATACACTATTCGGGTAAAGATCTTATAGTAGCTCCGGGCGATGAACCTTTGCTAGGAAACGAGAAGCACAAGGTAGTTAAACTTACTAAACCCTACTCGTATTTTTATACTGAATACCTGAACTTGGCGTGACTTTGGTAATGGGTATAGAAATGATAGACCTAGAGATATTACGACGTACGGAAATTACCACTGCCATACCGATACCTTTGAATGTTACACATCAGAGATTCTGCAATTTTATCAAAATTATGATAATATTCACGATGAATTGAAAACGAAAATAAAAAATTGATACGTCAACATTTTCAGCAATATAGACATAAAAAAAATGGTATTTCAAACATTTTCGAAAATAAAAAGTGAAAAAGATAGTTCAAAACGGTTCATCCAAAACACAAAAATGTGATTTAAATATAAGTGCTTATTATGTAGTCATCGTCCGTACGAGTAGCGTATTAAAAAAAAAATTATTATTATAACCATTATTTGACCGTCATCATTCTCGGGTGATTACGATTTTGATGTATCTCCGTGAGACACTCTGCATACACACTACACATTTATTAATTTATAGGGTTCGGGGGACATAATAAGTTTCTCGCTCGTCGAGACACACGCTCGGGTCACCGGCCACCGCTCAGAATAGCACGACTGTAAGAGGCCGAAACGAAAATCGTTTTATAATATATTCATGGCATTTAATAATAATGACGGTGACAGTAACGATAATAATTCTCGGAATCGCCTCGACGGACGCGAACGTGAATGGCTTCGTACCGAGTACACCTCACTACTCGCACCTATAATAAATGCAGTAATAACGGGACCGAAAACGCGTAACACACGCGAACGTTAATTATTTATTAATAACCATACGTACGCTGGTGCGTATATATATATATTTGTACGCATATATACGCCAGGTGCCATCGACCGAAGCGGCCGTCCTCAATTTGCCGGGGAACAAATTACGAAATGATTTTTTTATTTTTTTTTTATTTCTATCAACCACCGCCCGACGCTGCACGATTGTGCACCGCTACATTATTACAATGTTCTGACGGCCACGTTAAAAATGCATGTTGTTTGCGACAAGTCTGGGGCACCTCCGGCATTCGTTTTCATTCCGTTTTAGAAATTCTACACGGACTTTGGCGCACTATACCGTTGCCGGTCGAGATAATAATACCCGTAACGTTTCATCCGGATTAAATATACGCGCTATAAGTATTCATAATCGTCTCTCAAACTGCAATTTCATAATGACAAAGTAAAATCAACATAAAACACGTCAAATGTGTTACATAAGTACCTAAGCCGCAAAAACAAAAATGACTTGGCTCACACCCACGCGTAATTTTGGTCGAAAACTTGTTCCAAATTATTTAAGTGAACTTATGAAACAAAACCATTGCTTTGAGTTTTTACTATAACCTGCAATTGCAGACAAGTTTATTATTGTTATTATAGTATAAATTGACGGTCCAGTCATTAATTCACAAGTGTGATAAATGTCATTTAATGTATAGTTTGGTACAGAAATTTCAAAGTTTACATCTCGATAAAAATTTGAAATATATAGTTTTGTGTTGGAGGTGTTTGATATTTTTTCTAGTTTTTACTATAAGATAATGTCATAATGCCAGTGTTTGGAAAATTTCAGGGAATTGTATAGAACACTCAAATAATTTTCACCAAAAAAGAATTGTTGGATTACGCTGTACTATCCTCAGTACCTAACCATTCAGTGATAAAACTCTATCTACTTTCTAAGACCAGTAGACCATAAACCGGTATCAGTTCGGTTCTAAAGATTTGATAGGTCATACAAATACATAACCTTATCCTTAAATCGCCATTGACCGTAAATCAACCGGTTTCAGATTTAAGGCAAAGTAAGGTGTTATTAAAATACTCGACGGAAGATGAATTAGTAAACGTGTATGAAATTTACTCAGTTCTGAGACACACATAACACATGTGACACCATTTCGTCCAAACATGGGTCATAATCAAAATTTTCTTTCCTCATAATATAATTCACTGGCTCATTAAATTTATGCCTAGCTGACCCAAAATGATATCCCATCAATACTCCAAAAAGGTATAAAAAATGTTCTTAAAATTTTAACGGTAATTAAAAGATGAAAAAAAAATTATATTAAACCAAAAAAGTCCAAAAATATGCTAAGGAAAGTAAAATTTAAGATAATATTTGAGTTTGTCCATGATCAAATTGCATTTTGTGCTTGATAAACTATATCTTGTAAATTAGAAAAAATTCAAAAGTTTTTTGAAAAAAGTATTGTTTTTCAGAAATTAATTTTTTTGTTACTATTAAAAACTGCCGAATTTGTTTTCATAAAATGTTTGAATGGATACCGAAACTCACAACATTGAATTCACATAAAACGACTAGAAAGCCTATTTTGTCAGCTTTGTAATAAGTTGTTAAATCGGATTAAAAGTTTATTCGGTTTTAAGGTAGGAGATAATGACGCGTATAAAATTCACATGCAACCATAATATGGTCAGGCCAAAAATAAAAAAAGTTCTCTTCGAGTTACAATGTTATTGTTTTTGTTTCTTTCGTTTACATAAACAAAATTTGTAAACAATATTTAATATTTACCATAGTTTTTAATATAATTAAGTACTCATTGCTTTTTATGCGATGCACTTTACTACGTATTAACAAAACTTGACTATAGGTTGTAATAAATTTACTTTTTATATTTCATGATAGTATAAAACCAAAATCTAATAAAAAATTAATTTGACTTAATTAATTAATTTTTTTTTATCAACAAAAACGGATGAACACATTTAATTAAAATAATTTTAATCCGAACTGGGTTAATATTATTGTTTTGAATTATTTATGTCAAAAGGAAATTAAATCTGTTAATAACAACGTGTTGTGATTTGTTATACAATACTTGCATAGCATAACATTTTAATCTTCTATTAATACGAAATAGTTATAACTGGACATTACCCTAAGTTATATTGTAGAATATGAATATCTAATTTTTCAATTTAATATAACAGATTACTAATATTTAGATTTATTATTAGAATTACTATTCATTATTAACTTATAAGTAAATAATAAAATAATTCAAGATATTTCCAATTTCCATTGTACATTCTTTATCAAGGGTATCTTAGTTTCTTTGAACTTTTTATGGGCTTATTTTAGGGATTTTCTCTTGAGTAATTAAATTAATAATACATTATACCTACCATGAGTAAACTATCAGTTAACAAAATACAATGAGATATTTTTTTACATTTTAATTTCAATGTGCTTAGAGTTTTAGAATTGCAAAACAGTAGGTTTATTGTTTACAATAATTTGTACTTCAGGACTATAGAGTGAAAACGTAATAATTTGTCGAAACATGTTTCTAACTATTAAGTGGAAACGAAAAAATATAACTAAAGGATAGGTTATCCAGTCAACATGAGATTTTCGATGCCACTAAGGAAGCTATTACCTGATAACCGTAATTTTAAATGATAATGACAAACGGTTACTGGTATCAAAAATGTTTGGTCCCTGCCGAGGTCGAAAACCTCATCGGGGATAAGCCCTGTTAAGCTCTATATTTTTTTCGCTGTATTTTCTTTCGTTTGAAGTTTGGACCAATTAAAAACATGAACAACAGTCCGAGATTTGAGTTAACACCAGCGGTTTTCAACCTTGGAGTCGTGAAATATAGGTTTGGGGGTTGCCAAAAACAATAGACGAAATTATTTTTCTATATTATTTAAAAATAAAATAAAGTTAATTATTTATTTTGTTTTATATCTATAAAATAACATGCCGATGAGTGTAATATTATCGGACGACAGCGGATAATGATTATTAAATTGTTTGAAATTCGTGTATTTGATAATAAAAAAAATAAAAGACATAATATTACTTCATCTCAAAAATTTGGAAAACCATTTTAACACACTGTTTGATAAGTTTCCAAAAAAAAGTAATGATGGATAAGAAATCCATTTTCTATTAATATAAATGAAATGGATTCTGAATTTAAGTTAAGTTATGAAAGAGGAACTAATCGATTTATCTTTCGATGAAAATCTACGTATAATAATTAATTAAATAACAAGTGATACATTTTGGATTTCTATAAAATCAGAATACCCAGAATGGTCAAAAATAGCTATATCAACACTTCTACCATTTGCATCCACTTATTTGTATGAAACGGCGTTTTCAGCTCTTACAGTAATAAAAAACAAATATCGGACGAAATTAAATGTAGAATCAAACTTAAGAGTTCCAGTATCTTATATAAAACCTAGTATGGAATCAATAATATCAAAAGTTCAAGCTCAAGTATCCCATTAACACGTGAATAACAAGGTAAATTATACATTTTTCAAATTGTATTTACATATTTTTTTTATATTTTAATTTATTGTATATGCTTGACAATACGTTTTAAAATAATGTTGTGTAATAATTTATTATATCTTGTGTAAATTCATTAAAATTGTATACCATGAAAATATTTTATCAGTTTTTAAATCAAATTTTGATGAATAAAACAACATATTATTTGAAGGGGTCCGCGTTCCGAAAATGGTTGAAAACCACTTGTTTGACACTGTGCACGTTTTTTGATGGACAAATTATGTTTTTTAAGAATTTACGATCAAAATCAGCACTTAAATTTGATTGGAACTCACATTTTATCGGTAAAACAATATCTTGACTTCATGGCTATATACTAATACGCATAATACATGATACATCATGCGTGTTTCAGGATTCATCTTTTGTAGAACTATGTACAATAATACTCGAAAAACTGTTTTAAACGATTATATATATTTATTTTTACCATTCATTTCTTTTAACGTTCTAATGCACCGGCTCGGAAATGTGTTCAGACAATTTTTCGGTCGATCAATTGGTAAGTGTAATTGAATATTTGTACAACACACTAGATTAGTGAGTTCCCTACGAGGGTACAGCCACACCCTTGTAGGCATTTTGAATTTTGAGGGGCGTTTCCTTTAAGGAGTTGATAAGGGGGGCGATTCTAATGTCAAATACATTCTTACATTATCATTTTTTTCGGCTCAAACAAAAGACTATGCACCCTTACATTTGGAAAGGAGTAGCAAAACTGAATTATGACTTTTTCATTGACATACCTACATAGTTGAAAAATGCTTAAGTGCAGTTCAACAACAATTCACAAAATCAATAAATCGATAAGAAGAATATGAATAGGGAGACTCAAGACTGAGGCTGACATCTATATTGAGCCGAATGTTATTTCATAAGTAGTAAATCATTAACCCATCATCAAACCAGCTACAACAACAGCCAATACATTTTTTTTGTAATCACTTTATATTATAAATTCGAAGGTATATTTTTAATATATTTTTTTAACGAGCTATTTTTTAAGTGTAAAATACATTTTTTTGTAAACGACAATGAGCTCTGGATGAACGCGTTTTCTTTTTGAGGCCGAGTCCGATACAAAAACCTCGAACCCATTATCCGCGCGTGTCGTTCATGAAAACGATATGCCACGCGGCATAAATCTCGACAGTTTTTGGTGGTCATCGCGTGAACGATCACACACTCGTGCGAGTATGAAATAATTTAAGAAAACCGAGTGGGCACGCACCAAGTGAAAACATAATGACGACAATAAATTTAAAAAAAAACCCTCGTGTCACGCGCATGTATGGCAGCGTCGTGTCACCCCATTGTTTGTTCGCGCACTGGTTGCAAATTATCATTATCGTTCCGTTGCAGCCGCGCACATGTAAACACGCTCGCAGGTACCGCGTAAGCCGCGGTTGGTTTGCGATCGGATTCGTGCGCTAAGTATGAATATGATATAATATTTTCCCCGGTCGAACGAAATCGAAAAAATCCGTTTGTTCGGCTTGCGTACGGGATTTTGTTTGCGCTCCGACGAACATACTATTATTATTATTATTGTTCGTTTGGTTTGTTTTTTTTTCCCCCCGCGTCGGTAAATCGCTTTGATACCGTACTGCAAACAGGGGCATCCATTCGATGCTTACTCACTCGCGTTTAATTGTAACTCGTGCATGTAGAAATAATCGTCCGCCGTTAATTAGTAGCTCGTGCAAAACTTAGACTCTTATTTCATAATACGAACGCCGTGTACACAAGACTCACATTGGGACCGGCGCAAGCGGTGCGAGTCTATAATATCCGTATGCACCTTATAGGCGAAGTGAAGAAAAAAAAAAAAGGAAAAATAAACATTGAAACGGGTATGTTTTCGAAGGGTTTATTTGTCTTATAGAAACATTATATTCTTTATACGCAGTGAAATGTACTTGTTATAAACAATGAAATAATCAAAGGTTTTAAAAGTATTTAGTCGGGCGGAAAATTACGTTAAATGATCGTTTGTACTGCTAAAGTTCCATCGTACTTTGTTCGTGCTAAATGACAGTATATAATCGTTGGAATTTGAAGTATTCTTATTATACGCACTTAGGCATGTGTTCTTTTGATTTATTTCAAACGATAACTTTGATAGTTCCCAACAACTTATGTTTGATGTGCATTATACTTTGATAATTATTCCTGAATAATTTGTTATTGTAAACATTTAGGAAAAACTATAACGTCAATATGGCAAATGCGGTAGATAATATTATTTGTTTATCGCGGTGCACCCAATATTGTACTCGATCAATTATAACAATATAATTTTATTTATGTAATATAAACTGAAAACTGTATTTTTTCGCGTACCATAATTTAGTTTATTTTTAGGCGGCAGTTGTACTATGCATTTGATTATTGGAGTATTTGAACACTTTAACGTTATTGGCATATTATAAAGGAACCATCACTGTAATATACTATCTATACTCTCCGTTCTAACTTTATTCCTTATTCAATTGACGAAAGGCCGCGTGAAACTTTTAGAGCACTCTTACTAATCACGAAAAAAGAAATGCGGGTACCTGTATAAAAAAAAATATACCACATCACCGTTAAACAAATAGTTTCCTTGCGACTTTTTGCTCACAAAATTAGTTATAAGATGAAAACAAATATCGTTAGCTCGAGACAAAAAAAACTCTCGTGTTGATGTTGTACATCACTTTCATTTGCAATGATTTAATCACACAAAAAATGTGTTATTATTATTATTATTATTTTTAAATTGCAACGTTAAGCAGATTATAAATACACACCTTGTCGCGAGCTCGGAAAAGGTAACTTCAACTGAATATTTTTTTTAATAAAATAGTGTTTCGAAAGCATACATGTCAAAAATATTGACGATACGTAGTTTACCACCATAATATTGTGCAGAAAACCAAAACCCTATTGATTGATAAGTATATGAAGATAACAATTTATTATTTGGAATCGTTTTGGTTTCATCTAGACTATTGCGATGTGAAAAACAATCGAAAAATGAAAAAAAAAATTCTACCCTTTGAAACGCCGCGCCACCCCGAATTTACCATATTATTATAATAATAGCTCATAGCTGTTATCGAATATGTACACAGAACGGTATTGGACATCGGTATGTTGCTCCATGTTTGTATTTGTAAACCGGCCTCGTCGGCATAATGATTATTATATTTTCAGTTCATGTTTTGTTGTCATTTTTAGACTCATTTCTCTCGTCGTTAGCCTACGATTCTATTAATGTAAATGCATCACGTGTACAGTCCGCACATGCATTTTAATTATAAATATAAATAATAACGAGAGAGAAAAATTCCTTTTTCCTCACTCCGCAACAGCTGTATAAATTAACTTTGTACTTGTTTCTATGTATTAAAATTCATACTACCGTTCATAATATTGTTGAGCTGTCATAATATTACTAATAGCTGAAAGTACAGCACTTTATCTAGGAAGGGTTTAGAATATAATAAAAACAGTACTCATTACACTATCCCCATCTGTAATATTATTCTTCGAGTACAAAACTAAAATTTAAAAATTACTATATCACATCAGGTAACATTAAATCGTAACAAAGTCGCATAAAATATTAACACTTTTTTGTTGTATTCACAGTTTGCCGGTGGATGTGGAACTTTTCCCTTTCATTTTTAATCCTTCGTTCTAGTAAACATATTTTTTCTCGTTGATCCTTATGTTCCTCCAATTACCACAACAAATGTGTGCTTCAGGTTTTGACCAATTGTTTAAGATTACTCTTATCGCATTTAATAATTTATTCCGCCACAGGTTATGGTCGATAAATTATATTTTAACTAGATAAGATCACGCAGTATTTCCTGAATTTTCATTTCGAACTGCTTAGCCAGATCTTAATTCTTAATTACTAGCATTGAAATGTATTTTTTCGGCCGAAAGTTGGATCGATCATCCGGGCTTTATTGCCTATAATAACATGTATACAACATCTCACTATAATTCGTTATCACTACTTCACTTTCTCAACCACAGGCTTTGATATCTGTTATAAGTGTATTTATCTATTTTTTTTTATTATTTAAAAAAAGGTTTACGTTAAGTATATCTTAGCCAATTCCTTTTTAGACTTCGTATTATATTTCTTGGAATAGTTAAGGAGAACATTTTGTTGATAAAGGGGTTTTTGTGGTTAGTAAGTAAGTAAGTTAGTTGTGAAATGTTTTGTAATATTGATGGGCTAGGATTTTGAGCGAAAGGATTTGTAAGTCATTGCATAGATTAAGGTTCGAGACATACTATGACCACCCGGTTTATAGTTCATTTATCATTCATAAACTAATTGCCTGAAACGCTTCCAGTGGGTGAACGTTGGATGGTTTGGCTTGACACCATATTTGAATGTTATATGACCAAACAGAGGCTAAAGTTGATTTGCGAATGAGTATTTTGTTTTTAAGGCCAATTTTTTAATTTAAAATTGGGCTTAGAAGTTAAAGGCTTGAGTTGCATTGGTTCCTTTTGTTTTTGGTATGATCTTTATATTCAAGTATTTTATCAAATTTTAAAACTGAAACTACTAATTAATTCTTTATTATTTTATTCATATTATGTATATATTTGTCCATACTCTATACGTCTTATAATGTACCCATACCTATATTTATTTTATGACTTAACCGGGATTTGGACCGTTTTTATTCATTTACATTCGAATAAAAAATATTATTACCATCAATAAATCGGTCCTACTGAACGCAGATGCATTGTTGTACGTTTGTCAGACGGTGACAATACGTTGCCGGGTAGCGTGCGGTGTCCTCTTAAGTATTAAAGTGTCGTGAAATCCTACGAGAAGACGCAGATGAGCCCTGTCTCATTGTTTCCGTCAAGTTTGACAATAATCGTTCAGCTTACTCAACACTACCCGCTAAAGCTAAACGAGAGCTGTACCGAACGCAGATCTGCTACGTTGTAAGATCGTAAGACGGCGCATATGAGCTGCGTCCTGCAGAACACTAATTTAAGGAAAATTTTCAACCTTAGATCGCTACGGGTTTTCCGGAACTCAATGCAGGTCATGTATAGGGGTTTCGGAAAACGTGCGTTAGATTTTATCGATGCTCTTGGGCGCGTTATCAAGCCGAAATTCTTAAGGCCGCGGACGGTGCGCGCGTGCTCAAGTGCGAGACATCGACTGGCGCGTCGAAAGAATGCACGCGTATGCTTACGCGGAAAACGTCGAGGGAAGAATTTCCTTTTAAAATCTTAAAGCTCGAAGTATAATTCTCGGGATCAATCCCGCGTTCGAGTGAGGCGACGCGCGCGTGGTGGGATATTCCCGGAACGGAGTCTTACTACGAACGTACCCCGATGAACTATGCTCTCATTGTCGAACAAAAATCGTATTGGTGTAAAGCTTGTTTTCCCGGAACGGACCTGTACACTGTATTACATACCTGTACTAGATTTTTTAGCGAAAGAGGAATTTTCCTTTTTTTTCTACAATTTTTTTTTTATTTTCATCAATTAGACTCGGTACTTTATATTATTAAATAAATAGAAATACATGTGGTATACGTATGGTCAGCCCTAGATGTGAAGTATCAATATATGTTTAAACAATTTTTTGTCCTAATTGAAAAACCTAGTATTTTATGTCTTTTGAAAAATTACAAAATATGGGGTAAACCCAGTGGTTATTGCACCGGACAATTCAATTTCAACAAAAACTTTAAGAATAAGACGCCTAAGCCCTTTTAAGAGAAACAAGAAAAATACTTTTTTAACGTATTTTTACACAACGGCTAAAGGATTCTGCGAGTATGTGTACGTTAAAATCCTTAACAAAAATTATTATTAGTATTATTATTATTATTATTATAACGAGACGAACACACGTATCGTTTTATTATTTTAACGAATATAAAACCGTCGTCCCAGAATGCTTGTTCCGTAATTTAACATGGGATTAAATTTGTCGGGCGTAAAAAATAAAATAAAAAGCAAACGAAAGAAAAAAAAAACGTAAAAAAAAAAAGAAAATCACCGAAACGCGCGATGTCGTAATATTTATTTATTTTTTTATTTTTCCAAATGTAATCAAAACTGGATTTTCATAATGATGTCGCATAATAATAATCCTTTGTTTGCCTCGTAACGTTTTACAATTCCTTCGGAGTTACATAATAAAGTAATATATGTAACGTTTTTATGGTGGTTTTTCTTTTTTCCTCCTCGTTTGAGACCGAAATATAATCGGATATAATTAAATTCGAATCACTCCGCGCGTGCGCGGAACATCCATTTAATATTAGAAAACAAACCTCGAAGTTTATCGGGAAATACGTTTTCCCCCATTATATCAATTTTCCGACCTACTCGATGCACATAATACCTACCCCGTTATTTCGTATCGTATGCTCCACGTACTAAATGTTTACACGCCAAAATGTCTACCTACGCGAGAATGAGTACTAAGTAAAAAAAAAAAGTTACAGTAATAATAGTGATTATCAAAATGGTCCGAAAAAAAATGCAGAACACGAATACCGCACCTATTTTGTATCTAGATTCTAGAATGTTCCCAGAACAACAAAGCTACTATTTTCTATAAAAGATTCTTCTGCCAACTTGAAAATCACCGACATCCGCTAAAAGGTGCCCTAAGTAGCCCTCGAATTTCTGGAAATTCCCGTCGGTGGTTCAAAAGAAAAATATATATACTGTCGAGATCTGTTGATTTAAACATTTGCAAATTCTGTTCTTTATTTTTTTAACACAAGGTAAGTGTCAAAAATGGGTGACTCTTAAATCATGAACATTAATTTTTGAATCTCATAGCACGCAAACTTATTATGCTCTTTTTCGTATTGATTGTATATTTAACATAAAAAATAAAAATAAAAATAAATAAAATATTCCAGAATATACCAATCGGGGTAAGATGACGCTTACGTTTTTAAAACGTCAATGCCATGCCATCATCTAATGATGAATGATGTTTTCTCGGTTCGGGCAAACTCTATGAAACGGAGGCAGTAAATCAATACGATGCTTTCACGTGTGTTCGTACGTAAAGTACAATGAACATAATAATGCGCGCGTGTTTGCGCGCAAGGACACAACGAATTTATCATTTTCATCGTCGCTGGTAAACTCAATTTCGTACTAAGTGACAAACACCCATGCTATCTCAGCAGTCATCTCTAAGCCCTCTCCAAAGTTTCGATGTTTAGTTAAAATGAACAATGTGTACCGGCGCTGCTATATGTGAAACACTCTAACCTAAATTATGACGTGTGCGCTGACCGGACAGCTGCACCGAAGTGGTTTTCTCGTTTTTTTTTTTTCATTAAACAAAAAACGCACCCGATTGCGTTTTCACGATTACATTTGAAGTGCGCTGTTGACGCCAAACACTCGACTACTACTGCAGTTGACTTTTATCATAACAATATCGTGATATCGCCGTGATGACGAAATCCAACAGGACGAACTGCCCCACAAGACCGGGACCGCTCGAGTAACGCATTTTTGGTTGCCGTTTGCGATCTATACGCGGTTGCTTGTTACGAATCGCAGTGTGACCGCAAGTTATCATGAAAACTAAGTTTTCCACCATGTTTGTTTATTTATTTCATGCCGCCTCAAGTATGTCCTGTGAGGACACAAAGTTTCGAGTTTTAAATGGGAGCATCCCATTTCCGCTGCGGCAAAATTCGAACGAGTTGTTTTTGAAATTATTCCAGTTAAAGTATTAAGGAAAATAGCATCATTCCATGATATTATTTATCATTTCATGTTATCGCAATTGCTATAAATTCGATACTCGTATTTTACACTTTTCATACGCAATTTTAAATCCATTTAACACCGAAAGTATCCGTTAGAATTTTGACTACGTTCTATCAAAATTCCAGAAAAATTAATTGAATAATATTTTGCGTAAAAATATGGTGTTCGCACTTGAAAAACAAATGTTTTTATCACCACAGGACATAATTATGAATAGTACCGCGGTTCTCGTAACTTTTTCCGCAGCCCTCCGAATATTCCCTATGCCATTCGAAATTCTAAAAGTATACCTACCAAATCAGTATTTAATTGATGTTTATGTTTCGTGGATATTACGTTTTTACGATTATAGTCTACGTGAGCTTATCCCACCCGACTCATTATTTTAAGAATTTTGAAATTTTTCTCTACTTATACACATGGTGGCCAACCGGGATTTATACACAGCGATATATGCCGTGTTAATAGAGATAATCAAATTCTATTTTTTTACGAGCATCCATGGGAAAAGTAATTTTATTGACAATAGTTTGGTAAATATAAGCGTATTATTAAAGAAGTTAAATGATTAATTTTATATTTTATAACTTTTCCAAAAGTCCGAAAATAGCCATTTTATATTGTTTATTTTTATGAACATTTCGTCGGTTAAACTTTCAGTTTTAATTAACTTCTTGATTTTTAATAATTTTCCTAGTTTGAATGAAAACATAGTGGTAATATTTATAAAATTTCAAGTAATATTAACTTTATCAGAAAACCTTATCGGCAAAATGACCAAATTATAATAATTTACATTGTTTCTTTACAAGCTAGATAAATTATCAAAATTGACGAAACCAATAAAATCTGAAAGTTGTATCTTCGACATTTTCAGAAAAAGATGCCTATAAAATGGTCATCTTTGAATTTCATAAAAACTATGAAATGAAAATCTATCTATATTAACATGGGATATATAGTTCTATGTAAATCCCGGTGAAACACTCTATATTTTAGTCAAAAATAGATAATACCATTGATAAGACAAGCAATATAACTCATAATATGATTGTTGATATAAACAAATATATTAGTAGTAGATATAAAATTATGTTTATTGTTGTTATAAAATGCATTTAATTATTTGTAATTACGTAATTATTTAGATTAATCATCTGTATATACATCCGTTTGTATTCTTATATTTATATGTATTATTATACGCATATTATAGGTACATAATAAATATTAATGATATTTTTAAAATAGTCACTTACTAATATTGTTCAGTATTATCTATAGATATAGATAGCCATGGGCTAGGAATATCTTATTTTATTAAATAAATAAAAA
Source organism: Periphyllus acericola (assembly GCA_949715065.1). Classification (NCBI taxonomy): domain Eukaryota; kingdom Metazoa; phylum Arthropoda; class Insecta; order Hemiptera; family Aphididae; genus Periphyllus; species Periphyllus acericola. The sequence continues at coordinate 36,343,308 of OX454264.1, read as the reverse complement.
AAGGTATAACAATTGTGTTTTCAATAACATTTATTTTAATATAAATTAATGCGGTCCTCAGTGAATCGCTAAAAAACGTATATGACCCGCGTAGGTAAAAAGGCTGATAACTTCAACTTTATGACAATGCGTGCAATTTTTGTTGCATAAGATTACAGAGATAGTTGCTAAGTCGAAATTGTATAATACTTAAATTTGTATATCATATTATTGATAAGATATGCAAGAAGGTACTAGAAAACTGGTTTTAAATCAGTGGCGAATTGAAGGATCGATAAAACATTTGATCCATGAAAGGATAAAACATTGATATTAATTTCCAGATTCAAACGAGTTTTATATGTTCTCCGAACCAAATATGTATGACATTGTCCAAAAATAATACATTTTTCTGGAACGAATATAAATTATTATAATTCTAAAAAATTATATTATAGGTGGGTAGAGCATTGTAAATTATGTTTTTCAGATATAATAATTACACGACTGTAGAGATATTTTCAATTTACATACAATCAAATATGTCTCCCGAATAATAATTTACCCAGGGAATAAACTTAGTGGTTGAAAAAAGTTCTTCTCCCGCCTCGCCTCAACTTATGAATCGAAATTCAAAAAGAATAAATCATTGATTGAGAAACTAATTTTCATAGCTCTAATTTTATTTTTACACAACTATACCTATATAGTATGTATGAATTATTTTTTATTCTGTTAATTTTGTTGCAGTTATATTTTTTAAAGAGCCACGATTCAGATCAGATTTAATAAAAATGGTTTAATATATCATTAAAAAGTGTGCCATTTACAGCTTGTGGTTTCAATGTTTTCTCTCTGGTTTCCTGATTTTATCGAAAACTTTTAATTTACTGTAGACATATTTTCATGATTTTTATTTCCAATCTGTTTTAATTTTCTGATCCAATCAGAGAAACTGCGTTCAATTTAAATGCACTTTTGATCTTTACAAGAGTCTAAATATTTAATTAAAAATTGTCTTAATAATAATTGGTTTTCTGAGAATCACTTTTTATTCGACCAATATGTAGGAAATGCGATCATGCGTTTACATATTCAGGTGATTCTTTGAAGAAAAATATTTTATTTTGAAAATAATACTACTTTGCTTTCCATGAGGCTCGGGTTATTTATTTTCCATTTTTAGAGAGACAAACACATAATCAGAAAACGGACGGATAATTATTAAAAGAGTGCTAAATTTACTAACTATAGTCATAGTGAATAAATAATATTTCTGTTCAATCATCCCTTCAAATAAGTGCCATATAAATTACTAGAGCTCACAAAAACCTATTTCGTCTTACGTACATATATTATTATAGATACATATTGTCATAAAATAAGAATTTCGGTTTAAGTTACAGCATTTAAATTTGTAACTAGGCTAAAGTTTGATGACCATTTGGTGAAGATCTAAACGATTTTTATTTGGAACTTGAATAGTGCATACCTTTTGTTCAATAAATATCATTTAAATGAATAAAATGCAGGTATAAAAATCAACAATATTTTTTAGCTACTTAGTGTAAATGTTTATGTGGGGTATGAAAGTGGAAATAACTGAAATTTTTTTCAGACACATGACGATAACTGTGCACGGATAAGGCTTTTCTTGTATATCCAATTTTTTATTAGTACATTTAGGTCATGTCTCGCAGAAAACATTTTCAAACCGCAATGATTGGTCAAGCAATACGGTTTTCCTGTTCGTGTTCTCGAATGCGGTGCAATATAATCCTTCCGTGCAAATTTCTTCGGACACGCGTCGAGTACAGGTTTTCTCCAATTTGATACTCCTGTTCTATTTATCCGAATCGTGTGTCATCCGAACATAAGGTAAAATAAATTATGATTGTATTATATTTGTTAAAGGTATGTTAGGTATGTTAGGTCAATTTGGTATTGTGCACGAAAAACTGTATATTGGCATTTCTTAAGTCCATTTAAATCAACTGTTGTGAGCCATACGCAGTGATTTATATATATATATATATATATATATATATATATATATATATATAAATATATATATAAGTATGCTGATGGTCTTATAACTATACGCTTCTCTTTACGCCGAAAAGTCGGTTTCACACAATGTTAAGCTAATGTGTGAACGTTATACACAAGCACTGCATTAGGGTTTAATTATCATTTATTTTGCTGTAATATTTTCGCATAAGACCTCTTAGCTTTCGAGAGACTTTTCAACCGCGTACAAAATGTACGTTTCAAGAAACACAAGGGAATAATAATGATTACGGAAATAATCACGGTCGTCAGTTCTTGCTCGCGGTACACAAACTATTTCTAATAGCTCAAGTATTTCTGTTAAGTATTTACGGTGCTGTGTAACCGCTATAAACTATACTTGATTTCACTCGCGACGTAATTCGTGGAAACGTATAGAAACATCAATCGTTATGGTACATATATAATTATGACCAGACTCAAACGCGCGCGTACACTCGTAATGGAATGCACGGTACAGACAATAATCAATAACTTATAGTACACGTATGCGGTATGCGGTATGTGATACCGTATGAAAACAAACTATTCGGCCGACGGTTCAGCAACACATAACTATGATTATTCGGTCCGGGGCCCACGCGCGCGTCGAGACGTTCGGTGTTGTTTTTTCGCAAACACGTGCGACGTGCCTACCCACGGCAACTTATTATAATTACGATTGATAAACTGTTAGAATGATCATTTACATCGTAGCTCGTGGTTCGCTTTGACTATGTGCTGCTAGTTTCCGCATCGGGTTCAGCTCGTATGTACAATACACCCGTGAATTCGCGATGATTTACATCCCCCGACACGTGATCCGGTGTTCTAATCTCTCCGGACAGCGGTAAAACGCGCAGGATAGTTAAAACGTTGTTCCGCGTAAACCAAAGCCAGTTGAACTAAAGTCATATTACAGCATAGGTATTGACCGAGTGGAAACTTTTTCAGTATTCAATCGTTTAGTATGAACGCTTTTATTTGGACCGTTCGCCACCACTCGCCCCCAGTCCATCGCGGGAATATAGTGACCAAATGACGTGTACACCACTTGAAGTGTGTATAATGTTATGTTAAGTGGCAGCCAAAACTTAAAATTTGAGGTAAAGCAAAGTTGTAGGAACAATTCAGACACAGATTCACATCCTCATGCACAGTTTCGACCCCAAATCAAGATTTTACGAGCCACTTACAAATGGGCACGATTAGGCCCATATAGATCTATACCTAAATATAGGGAAAATATTCTGGTAAGACTAGGGAAAATGCACGATTTTATCGCTATGTTAATTAATGTATTGTTCAAAATATAGGCAAAGCCCAAACGTGTAATACAAATTATATAGTACGAGTACATAAAGTTATAGTATAAGAGTGTTTAAGATTAAATGTTCTGTGAATCAATGCTTAATGTAGAGAAGGTGGGCTTGTAGTCAACAGTGAGCATTAAGCGAGTGATATGAGAAGAATCCAGATAGTGGACGAGGAAAAATACTAAATGGATCTATAGCAAACGCGTGGAATGTGTAGTGTGAAATTTAAGAGGAGGATTAGTTCAGGAGATTAGATCAATTAAGTCAGAAAGGAGATCAGAAATAAAGGAAAGGTCTGACCGATAACGCTGTTGAGTTGGAGATCAGGAACAGGAGAGTAGTCGAGTGGTGAGTGTGGAGAAATGCAGCAAGAAGTAGAAATTTACTTTGAACCCTTTAAACTTGTTTAAGTGTTTAAATTAAAAAGTATTTTTTTTTTACGTTACTAACCGACGTGAACAGAAAATTATTACGTAAATCTTAAAACTGTTCTATTGCCATCACCCTATCTTATGAGCAGTCGTTCAAAGATTTCGTTTTGTTCTCGATCGTGTTCCCGTTCATTTTTTCATGTACGTGAGTACTTTTATAATATTATATCATAAAGATTTTAGTTTCTATTTCGTAGATTGTGTACTACGTTATTATTTTCAATAATATCAAATATCTACATCCGCCGTTATAAATTATGATTATTATTACTACCGACACGCGATGTTCAACAGAAACGTAACACTACCTATGCATTATAAAAACTTGAAACATAATTCAAATCCCGAGAAACTCTTCCGCAAAATGAACAATGACAGTTTCCGTCGGATATTGTTTACATCCACTGCAGGGCGCGGAAGTTTTATTTTCCACCATACGGTGACGGTTTTCGATGCGATATTCGAGAATTTCATCCACAGGTGCGGTCAGAGATGTTATCAGTGGGTTCATCTTGCGTGGATTTTGTAAATAATGTTGAAATTGTTTAAGTTAAATTAATTTAATTAATAAAAAGTTTAGGACAATTTTTGTCATATTACATGACAACACGAATAATAAACAGTCGCTGTCGACGGTTACAAAGTAATGCTACTACTATTATATGACAGCATTTATTTTTTTTCATTTTTTCGAAAAACTAGGGGGGTACAAGTGCACACCCTTGTGCCCGTAGTTTCTCCGATCAACGATTGCGATTGAAGGGTGAAACGAAGCGAGTGTAAATGCACGAGACGCAGTGATGCACGAGGTCGTCGGGACTGCAGCAATTGTATCGATATACACCTGAGAAGTACGCACGCCCGCTCGTCTAGGTTCCACCAATATTGTTCCGTCGAACGTTTAAGTACGCCCACGGGTATTGGATATAAAATCACCGTCCGAGAAAATTTCGAATTAACATTACGTATTTATAGAATAGCTTTTTTCCTTCCTTCTTTTCGCCCCGAGAAAATTAATCTCGCAGCCCCGCGCCCGTAACGCGACGCAATGCATATTTTAATTAAATTAATCCGAAAACGCTACGGGCGAACGTCTACTATGTACATAATAATATAAAAATATATAGGCGCAGGACCCACTGCAGCAGAGTCACCGGCCTGGTGTTGAGTTTCTCTTGACGTTACTCGGTAGACGACATTACGGCATCGTGTGTAAATAGGTACACTCCTGCGCACTAAACTTTGAAAAATTTCTAGTTGTTTTTATCGATTTTATGTTAGACACGTCGACGCACGAACTTCATATTTTGGTGTTAAACTCCGCGAAAAAATAAAAATCCCTATTTCCCGTAGGTAATTAAATATATCCATGTGTACAATTTAAAATCGGTTTTCAACCATTTCGTTTTGTGGGAAGGGGGGAGGGAGGACTAATTTTTATGATTCTAGTTTTCATGACTTAAATGAAAACAATATGTAACCGCATTGATTGATCAAACCGATAGTGTGACGGCCGCAGAGTAGGTACACGAGGTGCTACGATTCGTCCAGTGATACAAGTAAATGGTACGTTCATCGTAATGTGTCTGTCGTATTTTATCCATCGTCTCTCTAAATGCGTTAAATAAAAATATTTACAATATACAATGATTTTATTATTATTCCTCTAAAATGGACTTGGATGTTTATTTGATGTTTATAGGTTACGACACAATTGTCGCTGCAGACGTGGGCTTGGAACATTAGAGATTTGATATGATGAAAAAGAGCGAACACAAGAGGATTATTTTGGTGAATCAGTTTTGTCTGGTAATTTTTATAGGTGAATTTTACAAAATTCTGTTATAGTAGGTGCTTACAATTTACATTTTATCTTATGAGCGGTATAAAATCTCATTTTGGTAAAGATAATTCACTCGTAAGACCATTATCGCGATCAAATCGTGTCAATCTGTAAGCTTATACTGTTTTAGTGTTGAAATCGTTCCGTTTTAAAAGTAATATTATATTAAAAGTTAAAACTGCTTAGTGGAAATATTGTGCTAGGCCATTAATTCAAATTGTACGGTAAAACAAGACGAAGAAAAGTTGAAAATAGCGATAACATTTGGTACGTCTTCTCTTGTCTGGGGGTCTTTCATAATTTTTTTTATCGAGTTCTCGACGATATAATGTACGAAATGTACTCCAGTAGCAGGAAAATGAATGTATTTAGGGTGTGGATGCGTGATCAAGGTTGTAGGGGTAGGTGATTTTGCATAATATAATCTACTGCGTTTTATACGTCGGTACGCACCAGGGAAGGGCAACTTTAAATTACTTATGGACTAGTTTTTAGACCTTTAAAATCTAGCGAGCCGGAAAACTAAAACCATGCAACCGAATTTGCACGACGTATACCCACACGTTTTGAGACAATAAAATAAGTACTATGAACTATTAGCCATGGACATATCGTATTTAGACGTACAGCAATGAAAATATAAATTAGTTCTATAGCACATGATGATTAATGTCAACATTCTATAAAACGAATAACATACAATAATAACATAACCGATAAGCATTTTCTAAGCATTTTCTCGAGTAAATTTTGTTTTGCAACTTTACAAATATCAATTTTAAAATATAACCCGGGACAGATGAAAATGTCACGAGGGCCGGATGCGTCCCGTGGACCGTCAGTTTTATCTCCCCGGTATAAACGCATAACCATGGTCGTCACCCGTAGGGGGTCGAATAACAGGGCGTTTTCTCCCCCCTCCCCCTGTACTTCAAAAACAATTTTGTAATTATTTTTTTTTACTATCGTTTAAATAAACATCGATAAGTTGATTTAATTAATTTGAATTTATACATTTAAAATTGACAAGGTTCATATCATACTGAATATAAATGAACTTTTTTTTTAATTCACTTTGGAATTTGATTTAATTACGCCCTAACTGATAAATTTCAAAGCAGGCGTTCCTATACGTGTAATATCAGTAAACTTAAATAATAACCAGACATTTAAAATTTTCCGAAATTTCACTGGAACTATTTCTCATCACACACCGTTAAACGGTGAAAAGGTGCGATAAATCTACATTTATTTTGAATCGAAAAAGTTAGTAAAAACTTTAGAAATAAATGTCACACTAGAGGGAAACGATATCTACAAGGCATTTAAATCCGGTCAAATCCCAACCACAAGATGGTTCACTTGCTCTGGAACACTGTAAATGTATTAACGGATAAACGCGATATATAGGTAACTACGTCAAAACCTCACTGAAAACCGAATAAGGAAAACGACGTGTCGATACACCCTATGTACATACAGTGAACAACTTATTGGAAAATTCCACTGCCAATAACCGAAAAATCAACTTGAAAATATCTACAAAAATCTATACAATGCTTGATGATTCATTTCAAACTGAAAATCTAGAAAACTTGCGTCATCGCACGCGAATAGCGTGAAATCATGTTCAATAATATTAGGGCCCAGAATTTCAATGCAAATTGCGTTTTTTTTTTATTTTGATCGAAGACGATTTTATGCTATCCGTGCAAGTGCCTAGTTCGTTTCATGCAACGGACATCTCAAAGTGGAGACTTTTATTTTGCATTTTTCAATGTTTTTTACATTTTTGAATCATTTACCGGTCATTTTACTAGTTTTGATGCATATTTGTAAATTATAGGACCTAAACATTTACTTTTACCGAATTCACAATACATTATGTAAACATAATTTCAGTCGACACCATCGTCACCACATCAAATAAAATGTTTCAAATTGTGTTTGTAAATTATAAATTAGGTAACTAATAATAAACATCAAATTTAATGAAATACAATGTAAAGTTAAATGTTTAACTGTATATTAACGGTAAAATGCATTTTTGACTTTTTTTAGATCATTTTTCTATGGTTTTTAGCGAATTTAAGCGCGGGTTTTGTCAACTACGTTTAGATCCATATGTAACGTGTAAACCGATATCAGACGATTCACGCTCACGCGTGTAATTTATTTTCCTCGCGTGACATATAATTAATCAAAGAGAGAATTATAATCATAATACGTGTACGTGGTGTAACGACATGACCTGACGTGTAAACCGAATGATAATATTAGGTATTATGTTCGCAGTCAACGGCCTCCACGGACGTCGATGGTCTTTTAGGCGCGATACACCGTTTAAATTATCCGATTTCGTCAAAATTTTATATTCCGATAATATATTGCGTGGTAACATATCCAATTTCTTTTAGATACTTCCCGAAAAATTTTTTTTTTCTCTTTCTTGGCCGTGCAAAGAAAAACTTGTGAAGAATCTCGTATTCAAGTTTTTACTATTCGAAAGTTTATGAATACTTAACGAACCATAAAAATGATTCAAAATTACGTGATTTTCGTCGAGTTCTATCAACGTTCGTGAAATTCCGAACGCTTATAAAGAAGAAAAAAATGTGGCTCTAGGGATTTCCGGTATTTTTTATTGGAGTGAGAATATTATCTATAAATAGTATATCGTTACTCCATTTGCGTAAAATTGTACGTCCCTGGTCCAATTAAAGTTTTGGCGGGGTCCGTATCTTAATACTATAGTACCGCGAACCGCTGGTGCCTGGTGTGTAACTCCGTTAAAATATTATACTACGTTGCGCATACTTAAAAGTAACTAAAAACGATAAATAATAGGCTGCATCCGAGTTGGGTCCGAAATGAATACTAGTTTTAAATTGTGTACGAATTGGGTCCGTGTGAATAAAATGTTTTGTCTGAATTGGGTCCGGGAGTATCAAATGATGCGTTTGAATTGGGTCCACGTATTTATACAATTATTTTGTATTAATTAGTAATATTATAAAGTACGAATATGGATTAAGGACGTACTTTCTGGCAATAAAATGATATCTTATCATAGTTATATACAGTACGAAAATAATATTTTAGATTACGCTAAGTTCCCTCCAAGATTATGGTCTGAATTTAAGCCTAATACAATAAGAACTACAAACGCATGTGAATCCTTTCACTCACACTTCAATTCTATGTTTTATTCTGCTCACCCAAATATATATCAATTTATACACGTTTTAAAAAATATTCAAATAGATGTTTATATTAAAATGAGAAGTCCAGAGGGAAAAAGAAGGAACTTTATAATATCTAAGGAAGAATTCGTAAAAGAAAAAATGACAGAAAAATATTAAAAAAAATGAATTTCTACGAATTCGTAAAAACTATGTCTTATAAATTTCAACCCTTAAATTGAAATATTATTAATCATTAAAAATCAGATGGACGACGAACGATTGTAAATCAGGAAAAAATTAGAAAAAAACATTTTTAACCATACCTGTAGTAACTATAGATGTTATAATAGACAGTCCTAAGTCTGTAAAAATGGGAAGGAAAATGTTTTGCTCGTACAGTAGACTGGTTTACACGGGACCCAACTCGTACAGTAGGCTATTTTACATGGGACCCAACTTGTACATTAGGCTATTTTACACGGGACCCAATTAGTGAACAATCTGAATCATGGGACCCAACTAGTATGCGCCGAAATAATAACTCAATGCCTTCTTTTCCTTTCTAAAAAATACCAACTATCACGGAATATCAGTCGAATTGTACAACATTACGAGCGCTGTTACATATACAAACTTTGTTTTATTAGATTTAAATAAATAAATTACAGTTAAAATATCACAATTCAGCATGAATTGTTTGACCTGATTAAGTTAGTATATAGGAACGTATGTATAAGTTATAAGGGAGAGTTGATTTCAGTGTTGGTGATATCATATAGTTGATTAGTGTAATAAATTGAACTGTTGATTAACAACACCAAATAACAAGTACAACTGTTGAACTTGTATTTGTCTATTCTATTTTGTACCTTATACTTACTCGTAACTTAATCGATGAGTACGAGGCCTAGGTTAAGCTGCTCGTAACACTTGTTACTCAACTCTCATCGGCAAAAAATCCGGGGCAATCTACAAGATATACCAATAATGCAGTGCGATGTCGTGTGACCGGCTCATCGTATGAACGAGGAAAAATAAACTTAAAAATTGTGTAAACGAGTTCCTTACCGCAACAGCGAGAATTCGGAAGTGTCTTCAATCCGTTCTTTCTGTTATTATTGCCACCGCTCATCGGCGTTACGCTTACTGTTCTTTGTCATAACAGAATGCCGAAATAAAATAAAAACCGTGTAGAACAATGATATAACGTCGATATTCGTATATTATGATAAGCACATCACGTTACGGTTAGCCGTTTCCACCGTTTAACGCAGTGAAAGATTTCGCGGGAGGTTTCGGTCAATCTCGTGCTGGCACGTGTTCGTCGGGTCAACATTTTACATTATACGACCCTTAATAATTAGTTTTACGTTTAAAGTCGTTTCCGGTCGCATATGGTTAGGTGTGTGACGTGGCCGTTTCGAGTTTTATAATACTCGGCGGTGGGGCGATGGGGCGGTGGTCTGTGCAGAGATAATCGTACCCCTCTACCATTTTTGTTACATTATTGAGCACTAACCGACCGTGTCGAACAGCATTACGCCCTCGGTATCAAAACGTTCGTGCGCCAAATCCCGTGGGCGCCGGATTCACGGGTGATAAAAAGCATACGCAATCGGTCTGCAATACATACATATAGCTGCTGCAGGTTTATCCGTAATTGGTTTTATTCGTATTTTTTCCACAATACTAGTTTTTTCGCTTTTATTTCCATCAAAGTTTGTCCGATATTTTTGATACTAACACAAGATACTTCCTGCGACGACTCAAAAAAAAAAAATGATCGATGAAACATTGTTCATCAACAAGTTAAGAAACAAGTGGCACAATATGTGTAGAAAACAATGCGTCCGCCAAACTGAACGAAGAGATAAAAGAGGACACATATCGATGGATAAGCCCAGACCTTAATAGGAAATAGTAATAAACAGGTTACGTAAAGAATACTCCACCACCACCATCACTTACGGATACTTGATGACTTGGGAAGACCCACCCCTCATGTGTCATATATTCTGTGGAATCGTCCTTTCCATACCGAACGCATCATTTCTGAATGTTTATTCTGTAAGCTCAAGATTTAATTGAATACAATATTCCCCATCACCTCGACGAAGCACACTTGGACCGATTTTTACCAATCATAGGATAATTATACAAATTCAACTTTGTGTCCCGTACGAAAATTATACGGAACGCATTATGTCCCGTTTTTTTTCAAGCCTGTCTGATTATAAACGTAGCGGAATGATTATTTGACAAAATATCTACTTTCAATGGTATTTTTGGGCTATTGTTTTGACCATTTACAATTATTTATCTCTATAAATATTAATTTATTTTATTTCAAAAACCTTTACACCAGACGCGTGTATTTTATAGTTAAAGACAAAAAATAGCAAGAAAAATGCAAATTTCGATTAAAAAATTAGGTGCAACACTTTTTCGGCCGATCGCCAACGAAATCAAAATTTGATATTATTTCTTAAAAGGACCGATTTGTTCGACCATCATATATTGCAGACATAACGTACGAAAAAATGTATGCAAACTAAAAGTTAATAATTTAAATGTGTAATAACTAAATACAGGCCTGTGCTGCTTGTGTCATAAATACGATCAACGAGGAAGAAAAAAAACCACCTAACCGGTGCGGTGCTGTCTGAAACACTTTTCCGACTACGTGCATATCGCGTCATAAACGTGCGAGTATAGTATAACGTTATTACTCGTTTCTGATGACGCTACGCCGCGCATAGGTGCGCTGCGATTTCAATTTCGCATTGCCGCCGTACATATTATAATATTATGGCACGTAACGCGAGACGACCGATGACACGAGCAACATCAAAGGTCCTGGCGCGCGTTCAAAGGACCTGTACACTATTTTAATATGCGTGTGTATGGTATGCACATGTTGTATACTATAAACGCTTTCGCACGTTAATAGCACGCGGAGTGGTTCGGTTTGAAGTGATTTCGTTTCACGGTTCTCTGAAACCGTATCCGTCCGCGGATGAACGCGTTTGATATTAAATAATGTAAATATATATATTATATTATTCCGTCAGCTCGAGTTATGTTCTATGCCCGACACGAATGTATTCGAATGCTAACCCGTAACTCGAATTAATAACGAGATGACATTTACGTGTACGCTGCAAGCGGCCATGGTCCACTAAACTAGCTGGTCCCACCGATCGCTATTACGGTGATATTATAATTGTTGGTGTTTTGGTTTAAAAAAATTTACGTTATTTATCCAACATTAAAAAAGTGTTATCGTGATATTTATCGATCGAGCGGCGTATGCATCTCGTCGAAGCTGATATTTTCGTTTGAACTTCTATCCATGATACAAATTGATTAGAAAGGTCTGCTGCAGTGACGTTGCAAGTCTATAAGTTAAATGGTGTAGCAACAGGACGTATCTTCTTTAAACATTCGTATCTTAAAAGTTATTGTATTCAACCGTCCAAATCGTCCCATCAAATACTAGTATATATTTAACTATAAGTTAAATATTTTTAAGTATAACGATGGACACAAAGCAATACTTTAGTTTTGTATTAATATTTCAACGTATTATTACCTTCTCACCTCACCCCTGACGTATTTCAAAATAAGTACCAGCGTTTACATTTAGCAACATGTATGCGTGCCATTGACCCTTTAAGTGTTAGCGGAGGATTACATTTTTTAATTTTGCAAGTACTTGAGTCTATCAGTTAAATATTTCTCTTTTTGTATACCATCGGGTTATTGTGTTAATTAGGGCTATGATAATTTGCGCCACCTACAGATAGTTGTTACATATATATTTTGCTCTACGTAGTATCCTCTCATTATGTAATCTACGTCATATGCTCTTATTTATAATCTCGACTCCTCGACCAAATTATATAATAATTAATTAACTTCTATAGTACCACGTATTTTATAGTGAAAATATATTTATTTTTCTAGATACAAAAACTATATTCTTTCAGCTAATATTTTATATTTATTTTTATTATTTTATCACAAATTTAAAAAAGGACACTTTAGAATACGATTTCCATTTTACGTTAGTTAGGTCATGTTCATTATGTTCATTCATCTTCTCGTTTAACACAGCAATATTTTTTAAAGAAGTATAAACTTTTCTAGGACAAGTTTTTATGGTAGAGCGCAATCTTATAGTACCATTATTCGTCTGGTAAACTTTACAGTACCCATAGCCTTCAAATAATAACAAATATTTATCTCTTGTACTTTTGATCACTATCCCAGCGTTGTTATGTGTATCCATTGCAATTATAATGAAACGGAAAATATTCATGAGTATGAACACTTAACTGGCGGTGAATATCGGACTGACGCGATTGTCACACTTCTACCGCGATGTCATTTTAAATTATCAACCGGAATACCCGATCGATCAGTTGGACAAGCTTTGAAAAAATGGCAAATTTGGGCGGCAAATGACACGGTACTATTCGTTATCGGTCATGGCGCAGATTACAAATTTACATATTTGGACGTGGCGCAGATTACACGTATTTTTTTTCCAGTAAATTTTGGCGCTAATCTCGTACGCTTGTTAAATACGTAGATACCTAAGTATACATGGAATACCATATATGTATTTTATTTCTTACTATTTTTTTTCATTTAAAATATAAATTTATAATGTGTACAGTCTGTGCGATCTAACAATATGTAAACATGATGTAACGAATATGATTGAGACGAGTATTTTATTGGGGATGAAGCACATTGGTCACACCTTTTTTAAATTTTTTATCTACACACATATATTACAATGTAATTGTTAGCGTTACCTAAGTTAGATTTGCTTCCGTACGGTGTCGAAGTTGACGACTTATATCGAAGTGAAACACTAAAAAGTTTATTTTCGTTTTCGACACTAAAATCCTATACAAATCTCACCGATACACTGTTAACATATACCACACGCGCGTTAACCTCGATTCGATTCAGAGATTGACGTAACGTCGCATGACGTTCGCTAAACACGATTGATTTCGTTATCTTGATATTATCAGCATTGTTTTAGCTTTTCTTAACGTAGGATAGAAAACACGATTACGCTCTGAAACGGGACGATAAACGTTAGTCGCCGTTTCGAGTCCGCACTACGGGCTAATATGCTTGCAAGTAATACGAAGGGAAATAGTTAATCGCAAATAATATCATATTGTTCTACGTACTACAGCAGCATTATACGTTTTGAGTGTAAACATTAAACTTAACGTATAATGCCAAGTGTATTGTGCCATCACTCATAACAATGCTATCGCTATGCAGCCTTTTCGACGGGAAAATGTTTTTTTTTTTTTTTCCACGTTTTCAGGCAACCTCGTTATTCTCTACGGACCGACGACTTTTGGATTCCCTCGGGGCGACGTTTGCCCCGTATCGGTCAAAGCTACTCTTGCGCATCCTAAGCCGGCATATTGTATTACATATATTGCGCTCACGAAATCTTTACTAATACATGCAGTGCCCACCGGGCATATAAATAATTCAAAGCCGGTGCGTGATGCGCCGTAGGCAATTACTACTTGGTTTCAGCGAGCGGTCGAAAAAACATCACCAGGGCGCGTAATGGACGGTCTTAAATAATAAATGGACATTGGAACACTCACACACATGCATTTCTTAATACTAATTTATTATTGTAAACCAAATTTGGACGTTTCATTAAAGTAAAACACAGCCCGCTACGAAATTCGGTGTACAATTTGATGCGATCAGTGGCGTACCTATCGCAGGGGCAACAGAGACAGCCAGTTGCATCGGGGCGCGAATATATTTTGGGGAGTACATACGTGTGGTAGGGGAACTGGTGATTTTTGAATATTTGACGGACAGACTATGGTCAACTTTAATAATAAATATTGTCCAGAGTAACATATAAACGATATTAAAATAGTCGAGAAGCTTCAAGTTTCACGCCAATTCAAATTCACTACAATCACGTCGCACTTCATGCTACAGTGGTGGAAAAAATAATTCTCCTTGGAGCTCTTTAAGGTGTATGTAGTGTACCGACTGTAAACATTTAGTACAATACACCGTTAACGTTAACGTTTCCAGACATGTCTCGCTCTGCGGTTATGTTTAGTGATGTAGGATAACACCAATTATTATTATTCCTATTAATATATTGTTTATTATATTTAAGCACAAAATATATTTAAATTTGTTTATTATAATTTTAAAAAATATTCGAAAATAGTATGACCGAGATTGTGGGCTAGACCTGAGAAATAAGAAGTCACGAATTAGCTGACTCGTGGATAACACGTTCAGCCAGTGTTCGTGCATGTTAAGTTGGACATATTCTAGTTCGTCATGAGACCTGTACCCTATTTTATACAAAACAAAATGGTATAAGTCGTCTGGTTCAGCAAACGTAAAACAACAACAACTATTTGACATTTAACGAATAACCACTGAATATAAGATCTGAATAATGTAATAGTTGCTTTCCGAATCTATGCGTTAATTAGTATAATATTATGTAAAAAGGATTTACGACTATTGAAAGTACATAAATAATATACCCTTCCACTGTTGAACTAAGTTTATAAGGAAAACAATAAGACAAAAATTACCAGTATGAGATAAAGGGAAACGCCCAAACGGCAAATAGATTAGGCAATACTGGTTATACTATATATGTTGATATGCCATTGAATAATATGGTAGTTACATAATTTAAACGCTCATCAATCCGATTTTTAAATAAATTATTATTGAAATAAATAAACAACATTCATATAGTTTAAAAAAAACTACCACTGCCGATGAAAAAATGAGCTGCACGAAAAGGATGGTCGAAAAAATTGAGAAAGGATGAACCACATACTATTAATATTATTATATATTTATTTCAGATTCCGAGCGAAGGAATATGTGGTTGGTATTGATTTCGGTTAGGTTTGTATTTTATCATTTTTTCCGAGCGAAGAATCAACTTAAAATTAATCAATTCGATCGAAATGTATTTTGTTTTTATATGATTTAAAGATTTAACATGTAAAAAATTATAAAGTACTCTTTTTTTTGTGTAATTTCCAGAATTGAGTGGTAAGGTTTTACATAAATTTCTTACAAAATAATATATTTGTAGAATAATATTATAAACATTTAATAACATTTAATATCATTAAAGTTTAAGAAAACAAATTGTAATAAATAATTATTTATTCACATTTAAGTGTACATTGATATTCTGATGTAAAAAATAAAAATATAATTGTTCTCTTTATCTCAATGTATTTGTCAATGTGTACTTAGTATGTAACTGTAATTAAAATTGTCAATATAGACATAAAACCCATACAATTTTTTTCTTAAATTGGAGTTTTTGATTTTAATGTGTAAGTTAGCATAAGAGCTAAAAGCTAAAAGTAATAACATTATAACGTTTTTTTTTCGTATCTCCTGGGTAACTTGTGTCGAAATAAACTTTTTTTCAAATGAAAACTTTTCACTGCCTTACTGTATTGAGATTATTTTTCTGTGAATATCGAGGTATCAACATCAAAATTCTAACGATTAGTTTTTGAATAATTTTAATTTGAGTTTTGCGTAAGTATGGTCGAAAAAATTCCCCTGTCTATTTATGACTTCCATATTATTTTTACGATTATTACTTATATTGCTTAGTTGACGAATACACGCATGCCACTTAATGGTTAACAGAGGTCACGCATACCTCTGGAGCTTATTCCACGGCTTTTCGTATAACGCCTACGCTCGAGGAACAATCGCCATAGTTATTGCCTTTTTTTTTGTGCTTACATGTGACTACGAGTATTACGGCGCGTTTACCTTTGGCGAAATTTGTTGTTCATATTCCTGTGAGAAATGTGCTGCCGTGAAGCTGAGTTTCATCCTCAACGCTCGTTGTTCACTGTCCAAGTATCTCGCTACGCATTGACAATCAACAATAACATATTATTATTATTATTATCATCATTATTCTAACGTGACACCTGTGTTTCCATTTAACGTACATCATGCGTCATCTTCAAACACAGTGTGTTATCGCTTATTGATATCGAACACGTTGATGTAGTTATTATTATTATTATTATGTTACATACACGTGTCAGACGGTTAAATTGACTTTTTTGAAAACCAACAAATTAACATCGTGCACTACGCGTTGTCGTGGATGTATAAATTCCGCGCCGAATGATGGAAGGAATTAAAAAAAAAAAAAAACGATAATGTGTGAGTTGAGGTAACATTTTAGTATACTACTTTTACCTCAACTTGCTTACCTTTGAAAACCGAAGCTTTTAACGGCAGGTTTGAAAAAAAACACATTCGATATCATCCACGTCCGTAGTTATAATAAGTATTGGGATGAAAGAACTTCAGAATACGTTTTCCCGAGAACTTGGTTTATCAATCGATTCTCAGTATTGAGGATCATCTTATTCGATCACGTATCAACTTATTTATATGTTTTTTTTTTTCATTTTAAAAATGTTTATTTCAATATGTGAAAAAAATAACATTGTGTTAATGAGATCGTGATGAAAACAATGAAAATACTACAAGTCTAAAAATCAGTCGCATTTTCAATATTATGACGTACGATTATAATATTATCTTGACATATTTAAACATAAAGCAAAAACTAAAAATATTTACAGTGGTTATAATGCATAAGCACTAAGACGTAAGGAAAATAATACTCGTGTAGACCTACACCGCCTATCGCATTGCATAAAAACATATTTTCTATTAAACCGACTCAAAAGTATCTTTTCCTGCGTTATATTACTCATGGAAGTCGGAATCAATATTCAAACAAACATACATGGGAAGCACGTATGACACTGAACGACACGTGCGTACCTAAGAGTATAAACATTGTTTACCGTGCAACCTTTACAGCCGATCAAATGCTATCAGCCACGAACGCACAGAGTCGCCCTCAATGCGTTTGGTAGAACATTGCCGCACAGGTCGACTAAATCGACTTGAAAGTGCACATTACTTAATACATTTTTTCTCTTAAAATAAAAAATCTTAAATTTTTCTCCTCTAAAAATCGAATTTGACCGTTGTTTTACATTAGTATGTTCACAGCTGGTTTCGTAATTTTCTTCAGGCCGTTTTACAATCGTTTACTTTTCCTGGTGTACATAACAGTCGAGCTGACAAACAAATTGAAACTACCACGGTATTCGCTGTAATAAACTTCCGAAACCACTAGCTCGGAAATTACACCGGCGAATAATGTAAATTGGATGCGGAATGTACGTAGAAGTATGTGAAACGTCAGCGCCAGACGTCTAAGTCGCAGATTAAAAATGAGAAAAAAAAATTATCTGGCGTACGGGAACGGTTGCACGTAACAGAATATGTACAAACCGCGTTGTGCGCGAAGGGCACGACTGAAAAACTGAAAGGCGTAAACGAGTAAAAAGTGTTTTAAAAAAAAAATCTCAGACGGTCGGTTGACGATGAAAAATATAATAAACATTACATACGTGTCGTGTTCAATCTTGGAGGACGCCCGTAGAACGCATGCGTTGTCTCCGTATTACAAACGTACAGCGTAACACAGAACTGCGTTCGGCGGGACAGATTTTGTGTTGTTAGCTTTAATATTAGAGTATGCCTGAATAAATAATCAACATTAAAGGGAAGAACGTTATATTGTGTGGGATGCGGACATGGGTTTTTTTCGTTGTTTTACTTTTCAAGCGACCTGTGACTGTGTAAAATATTACAAGCATTAAAAATATTCACGGGAATCCACGCACACGGTGTTTTTGACCGTGTATTGAAATATTTCAATTAAAACTCGATAAGTTGAAATAATTATTATTGTATTGCTTTAAAATAATTATAATGTAAAATAAAATTGGAAATATAGTGATACTAGAATAAGAAATTACCTGGTAAAAATAAAACGTAATGATGATAAATTATAGAGAGCACTAAACGATGTAGTCGTCAACGGAAATGTTTGTTTTGGATTGTATTATACGCTCGACATTTTATTCGTATTACACAGTATGGCAAACCAGTGTAAACAACAATCTCGACTGCTACAATGAAAACAAATTAATGATTGATAAACATTTATCGGCCAAAAATTATTGAGAAACATAGTTTAAAAATAATCCATTTTCATAAAATTAAATTGTTAATAAATGTGACAGTCTAAAAGACCGTTTTTTAATAGGTAATGAACTTTTAACTCTTCTATAGTACAGACATCAGATCGTATACAGTTTGGAGTTGCATCTAATTTTAGTTTATCACCTGATTTGAAGGTACCTAGCTTGGGCTAGGTTAATATTTCGTATTTTTAAAACAATGAACAATATTCTAAAAGCCCGGTCTTTTAGACCGTGAAGCGTGTGCTCTAGGGTATAAAAGCTCATCACTCGCTTCAACATTTGAACATCGTAAAAAACATATGACCGCGCGTGGACAATGTGCTTCCCTTTAAAATTGATAATAGGTCAGTTAACTCTTATGTTAGGGGCTGACAACACAAAATCAGTTCTGCTGAACACGGATTTGCCATGGTCTACGTTTGCGAGACGGTTACAACGTACTCGTAAACGGGAATGGCGTCCTCTTACGAACACGCGAAACACTAATATCGTCGAAGGGTTACGGACCATAGTTATTATTAGGTCCCGGAATTACATGTGTATTTTCATTTTTTTTTTTTTTTAATGTTCACAAAGTAGCTTTGATAATTTCGATTATAGTCAATAGATCCGAATAACACTAAATTTTATTTTTCCATTAATTCACTTGTAATGCAAATTTCTGTATTTTACGATTTTCCATTGCACGTAGATGTTCATTAAATGCGTATTAAAAATATTTTGAATAAATTTATAGTTTTATTCATATAACTCATGGAGTACCTCGTATTTCATACCCACGTGTTTTACCCACACATACCTATGGGCTGTTGGTTCTCAACGAATTGGTTTTCTTATCTTATTTTAGTGTATTATAATTAATGCTGTTTATATTGGTCTTCTGATTGAAAAAAAGGTCGAAAATTATTAATAATAATATGAACTTTTATGCAAACAAACTAAAAATAATAAAAATAAAATACAATTTCGATTTTCTTATTTTTTCAACAAAATAAGACCATGAATGCATATTTTATGGTGCACATTTACAAATGTTTTTAGAACATATAAATTCGGGCTCTAGTTATTAATGTTGCGGAGAATTTGTTTGAGCGAGAACCGCAGTGCAACAACTGTCTGAATAATCAATAAGCAGAATTCGTACGAATGATAATGAGCGTGCTTTTTATACCTACCTGAAGATGATTTTTCGAATCGAAATCGGTCGTATTGATTAGCACTTCATTACAGGTGTAATATTACCCGAAGGTAATATAACTGTAAATATAACCAAAATAATAATAATATTATACTTTTAATAAACATCTATAATATGCAATGGAAAATCGTAAAATACAGAAATATGCAGCACATGTGAAAAAATGGCAAAATAAAACTTGGTATTTCAGATCTATTTACTATAGTTGAAACTTATAGCTACATATAGCTATAGGTACTTGCTGGACTGTTTAAAAAAAAAAAAAACAATGCAAAATTCTTATAGATCCGGGCAAAATTGAATCCGCAAGACGCGAAAACGTAACACAATAACACGTATTATTCAAATAATGTTTTTAATTAAAAATGTTCAGGAAATAATTAGTCACTCGTTCAGAGTCGACCAGACGACAAGTGCACATAATAGTTCTGCGTTAAAAGGCGAGAAGTTTGAACACAATGACTAAATTACCATCGCACCGTACTCTAATCATATTTCACGTTACGTCGTAACACGAACACTCTTTGCAGTTATAATTATAACTGACGACTATAAAACACAATATTTACGAGTCACTTAAGTACATTTTATTTTCGTATATACAATATCACGCATTATTCAAATATAGTAAGTATATATTTAATTACAAATTATCAGAAAATTACTAGTCATTCGTTCACAGTCGACCAGTCAAGTGCGCATAATGTTTCTGTGTTTAAAGGTGTGAAGTTTGAACTTTGAACACGATATCTTTCTTACCATCGCACCGTACTTCGAATCATGTTTCACGTAACACGAACACCGATTGTAATTATAAAAACTGATGATTATTTTTTTGATTTTTATTGAAACTTTGTAGTTTTATGATTTATATTAACTATGAAGAATATTTAAAGGATTAATCGTAGAACATAATATTTATGAAAATTAAAATGTTAATAAATTAAAATAAATTAATGTATTCATAGTGACAGATAAGTCTGGAGTGTGAAAATTATTATTTCAATTATGGAACTGCAGATGATTATACAACACAATATTTTAAGAGTCACTTAAATGTGTTTTATTTTCCTATAATAATTAATAATATCGATTATGAAAGAAGTTTTGAAGAATCCTTTCATTATATTAATTACTGCAGTATCGCCGAGACATAAAATATTATATCAACATGAATAACATAATGTTTTTGATATTATGATTAATACTAATAGAAACTTTCAAAGTATATGCCCGCAGTTGGGTATAATATTTTTAATCGCTACCGTTAACAAGTATTCCAGTTTTATGACTACGTACTGACAATGCATTCAACTTAGGTGTTATTAAAAAATGTCTAATACATTCGAGTCACGATTGGAACCTGAACAGAGGAATCATCATAATTTACAATATTTGAGTTATTGAAAAAGAAAGAAATAATCAGTGATCACCGTATTAAAACTACTATTCAGTACCACAGGGAACACAATATTTTATTAAGATCCCAAAAATCGTGTTGGTCTAATCATATATTTTCTTACGCATTGTCTATTTTGTAATCAAATACTATAACAATCAAATAGATAAATACAACTAAAAATATGCCATTTACATCAAAAAGATTTTTTTTAAGAATTTGAATTATTCCGTTATCTGTATTTAAGGAACAAAGGACGAGACAAATTTGGAATACTATATATTAGAGTTTAAACAAACAAAAATAAAATACTCTCGATAATTTCATAATCCGTTTCAAACCTTTTTTCAAACGTTTAAAATTATCAAAGCTTAATCATCTATAGGGCAAGGGTTTTAATAACATAAAAAACCTCAACTATTGACCAGAAAATTATCTATATAGAAAAAAAATATCTTAGGAGGTACTTAAAAATGTATACTATACATTCAAAAAATATTTTAAGATTCATTGTACGAATTATATTTGAGTACTACACAGTATGTTATTGAGTATCCAATGGAAAGTATCGAATGGTCTGAAATCGATACATTAAAAAATACTGTAAAACAAACACATTATATCCGTTCGCGTACTTATTATGTCGTGTAACAATGATATTATGTCATGAGGACGAACGCGTTTACCAATAATACTAATAATAATACTAATATTAATTTGTGTCGGCTTCCACACCACCGTTGTCGTATCGGATGTTCACAGTAATCGCATGATATGCAACTTATAACTTTTACACGTGTTTTTTGACCACCCGTTTTTTTACGACGACCGCTGCCTGCTCTGCTCGTAGGGTTAGGTTTGGCTTATTTATTTCGCACGCGGCGGTGGGGGAGTGTGTTCTATAACATATCATATATACCAATCCCGGTGTCACAGGAAATTATTACCCACCAACATTTTTACCCCCCCCCCCCCCCCCCCGGTAATAATTTTCAGGGGGTAATAATTTCCCAGTGTAACAGGAAATTATTACCCTCCCGGTAATAATTTCCCGGGCGTAATTTTTTCCTTATGTAACAAGCGGTTAAATAAGCGAATAACCTACCTATATACATTGAAACCTCTGAATAGCGGACACCTCTGAGACTGTTAGAAATGTCCGTTATTGAGAGGTATCCACTATTTAAAGGTGTCAGTTAAGAGAGGTTTCATTGTAAATGTATTCGGGGGGGTAATAATTTCCCAGTGTATCAATCGATTATTACCTACTTATATCTTTATACGAGGTGGGTAATAATTTCACGGTCATAATTTTTTCTTTATCAATCGATTATAACTTACTTATATATTTATACGAGGGGGGTAATAATTTCCCGGCCGTATTTTTTTTCTTTATCAATCGATTATTACCTAACTATATACGAGGGGGGTAATAATTTCCCAGTGTATCAATCGATTATTAATAATAAGTTCTAGAAGGTTATAGTTTTCTTTGTCTTTACATAAATATATAAAAATATTAAACGTAATTTAAAAATTATTTTTTTTTTTTGTTTTATTATTTTTATACATATATTACAACTTCAAAATGTATGTTATTGATTTTTTTTTAAATAAATACATTTTTCATTTGTTTTTAATTTTTTTTTTAAATTTAAATTTTTTGAAAATAATTTCCATGTTTTATAATTTGTGCTGTATACATATATAGATGTTTTTAACATTATGGCAGCAGCACAAATTTCCACGTCAGTAGCCCATATACATTAAAAAAAAAAAAACTTTAACTATTATAAGCATATTTTACAAATACATTTTTGGGAGTTGATTAATAAGAATAACTTGACTATGTCACTGAGTTTAAAAAAAAATTATTGATAAGAATTTTTAATGTTGCGGTGGCCGGTGGGTTAATAGCGTCTCACATACTTGACCTCAACTTACGTGTCGAATATATTGACGTTTTTTGCGTCCCAAATATAATTTTGAATCAAAATTGCTTTATCAATATATATTTATTAAAATAATTTAAAATTAGTATGTATAGTTTAATGAACAGGTCGATGAAATAAAATTAATTTTTTATCAAGAAGAAAAATTAAATTCATTGAAACTCAAATAAGCAAATTTATAAATTTTAAAAAAAATTATTACCCACCTCGTATAAAGATATAAGTAGGTAATAAACGATTGATACACTGGGAAATTATTACCCCCCGAATACATTTACAATGAAACCTCTCTTAACGGACACCTTTAAATAGTGGATACCTCTCAATAACGGACATTTCTAACAGTCTCAGAGGTGTCCGCTATTCAGAGGTTTCAATGTATATAGGTAGGTTATTCCCTTATTTAATCTCTTGTTACATAAGGAAAAAATTAAGCCCGGGAAATTATTACTAAGGGGGTAATAATTTCCAGGGGGGTAATAATTTCCTGTTACACTGGGAAATTATTACCCCCTGAAAATTATTACCGGGGGGGTAATAATTTCCAGGGGGTAAAAATTCCCTGTTACACCGGTATTACGGGGTGCGTATTGCGATTGCACAACCTTGACGCACTTATCGATTGTCGACGGTTAACCAACTACGCATTTGAAACTCGCCAAAACATTACGACGCGTAAAATAATATACCACGCAGACGACCGCAAACAACAGGTACGCTAAGTTTACATGTAATTTTTTGAATTGATAAACAGTCATCCAAATAATTGAAAAAAACAGAGAAGAAATTGCAAAAAACTCCAACAGAGATCGAGAAAAGAATCCTACATCGTCAAATATTTTCGTCACGCACCATCCACTTATATTTAATAAAATGTTCTAAAATTAGTTGTTATTCTTACAATTTTATTTTTAAAATATATGTAGTTAATGGGAACATACATATATTATCGATACATTCACATTGGCATTTAATAGAAGTCTCATAATTTTGGAAAAACATTTTTCGCAAAATGTAGAAGAATAAATGCTCAATACCTACATTATTGAAAAATGGATCTAATATCTAACATCGACTATCTTTAGAAAGTAGAAATCGATTCAACCGACTTCTTTCACTGAGAATCGTTTTTTTTGAAAGCAATTGGAGACAAATTTGCTATAACCGTATATATCATAGGACCGCACAGTCTCGCCTGATTCAGAAGTTTCGTTCGTGTTTTTTTTTAACTTAAAATGTATAAAATTGTGCCGTATAATTTGTACAGTCCAAATCTTATTCAAGAACGACAATGACATTATAGGTGATTGCAATGTTATAGGTATTACTTATATTTCAAAATTAAAAATAATAAAATCCATGTAAAAATGCTTAACACGACGGACACTGGTGCAATGCACAGTGTAAAACGTATATCAGTGAATTATGTATTTTGAAATGTAAAATAAAAGCATGATTAATTTACACGAGCAAGTTGCACGAGCTACTTAGTCAGCTGAATTAGTTATACGAACAGGTTAATCAACACCATCGGGTTAAAAGCATATATGGAAGAAGTACAAATACAACAGGCGGACCTACGAGGGATCGATGCGATAACAGCTCCGGATTTGCACAGAAATCTGTCGTATCCATTCATTCAGTGGAGAAGTTTTATAGTGTCCAGCCGCCAGTATACATTTTACTTAATTATCTATTGCACTCGTTTTAAATTGAATCACTTAAAAGTAATAATAGACGACCATTACTAACTGTTACAAACAATATACATTAAAGTAACTTTAATCACTTTGCATATCATCGGAGGTTCAACCGGGCGCGTAACAGTAAACATGAGTATTAGTACGAACAATTAAATCATTTAAATTTAGAAAAATACTACAGAGTTGCGTGAATTATTGTCGTACACGGGTAGTTCAAAATTATATTTCATGTATACATTATTTTTTCTTTTAAAAATATGGAAAATTAAAACTAATACAATTATATTTCACTATATGCATTTTGTTTTAATACAAGATATAAGCGTTTGTGTAGTTATAATTGAAAATTGTATTAAAATTTAAATATACGTATTTTCCTTTTTTTTTTTTTGTGAAACTCGAAAACGGCCAATTTTATAGGAATTTTTTTTTTGGAAATTTCAGCTGTTTAACTTTCAGTATTCATTTGACTCAATGAAAATTATAATCACATCGTCATTATCCTGATATTGTTAATCTTATTTGAAATTATGTAAATATCGAATCATTTTTTTGTACACAAAAAACAAAAGATTAAAAATCAAGAAATTAATGAAAATTAAAATTTTAACTGTAAACATTTTCAGTAAAATAAGTACCTACTTTAAAATTCCTACCTTTGAAATTTTTAAGTTATAAGACGTAAAGCTTTTAACATCTTTATACACTTAGTTATTTACCTAAATATTGTCAACTAAATCAGCGTTTAATAATTCATTGTATAATATCCAACAAAAGTTTAAATAAATTTCCATTTGATTGCGCAAAACGGACGATAATAGTATTCATCTTTGTGCGTCACAGGTACTTTTATAGTATAAATGCAATATGATGTTCAATCTTTAAGCTCTGCGGCCTAACTCAATTATAACCTACACGTTGGCAAACTTTTCGAATATAGATACTTAAGTGACGTTTAAACTAGTACTCGGAATACGTTTAACGTTTACCCAAATCGTGATGCATCAAATAATAGTCGGATTCAAATATTGAGTGCAATCATATTTTAACTGTTCGAGATGGGGTGGTTCAAACTAACTATGATGAGATAAGATTTTTCTTTTAACGATTTCTGTGACGATATTTATTTTGTTATAAAAAAAAAATTCACTTCTCGATTCACTCAGAAACGAAAACAATAAGTTTTCATTTATTACTATTTTTCAAGCATAATAATATGGGGTGTATTATAATGATTTTTTTTAAATTTTTTACACAAAAAGAAATTACCACTACGAAATCAAACGATATAGCAAATATATTGCATTGCGCGTATTCAGTGCTAGTTTTCCGACATGGTATCGGGTAGTTTTTGTTTTCCATCAACATCGTAGTAGACACAATTTATTATATACACTGCGCACATGTATACCGCAGAGCCCTTAGTACATAATATAAGTGTGGCGATGATTACATTTTGTTCAATCAACGTAGTATCCTTTTCGTGTTGCAGTATTATAAAAGCGGTAAAAAATATTTATTTTTTCCTCGTGCAAAACATTCCTGCCGCGGACAATGATATTCAATATTACACAGAAACGAGGCCAATGGGGATAAAAATCAATGTTACATAATATTTTGTGCAAAAATAAAGAGTAAAAAAATGTCCGTAAACGTGAAAAAAAAAAGGAAAAAACGTAATGGGCAAACGTATTTATAGAACCAGTGTGTTTATCTTATAAATATTATGTCGTGAAAAAAAAAGAAAAAAAAACGTCAGTTGACGTATTCCGTGAAACAATATACATAATATAAAAAAGCTACAGCATGAGAAAAAAATAATATCGTTTTCATAGGAGGTCCGCGTTGAAAATCAATAGCGCGCGGAATTATTTTATTTACACGTTTTCAAACACTTCTGGACGCAATATCCAACAGGATCAAATGAAAAATAATCGTGATCTACTCGAAATATTTTAATTATAAATGTTTATTATTTCGTAAAAACGATAAATACGTTGCGATACATGTAAAATGTGTATATTGAAAACATTTTCGAACACAAACGGCAAGAGAAGTTGTATTGAACAAATTGTGAAGTTAACCCGAGAAAGATTTGGACGAAACTACGTTGAAACAGTTTCGTAGCATGAACTACGGTTCTTCGACTAAAAACAAACTATTTTCTAAAATCACGTATCCTTTACCTTCTGCAATGAGTCAACTGAAAAATAGAAAAAAAAACAAAAAATGACGAACAGATATTATATATTGATTTCTACACAAACACTGATTTGCGTTGGGTCGAGTTTAATCACGATTGAAGTAAAGTTGTTTGGACGAAGTTTTCACAACTTTTTCCATATCATTATCAAACCGTTCCCGACTACCGCGTCGTGTATCACGCGTGATACGGTACCGTCGCTCTAGTAGCAAATTATCATTCACATATTTTGTGAACAAAAGATATATTTTATTACATGTATAAGTGTAGCTGAATCGCCCGACCTCGCCCGGAAGATATTCTACTATTTCGGATTAGAGAAACTACACAATTTCGAAATAAAGAAAATATTTCTGGTCGTAAAACACACATTTTCGTCGCGTATATTCTAATGATATTTATTTTTATTTTCGTGTACCGTATTTATTTACACGTAACCGAATATTATGAGAATCAACATATCAAAAAAAAAAAATACAATACGTTTTATGTGGGTAACCGACCAAAAAGTGAAAAAATAAATATACATCGTGTCCGGAGGCTTAAAACTTAAAAACGGCGATAAATCCCCTGAACATATTAAATAAATCGTTGTGGTAGCTTTGGCTGTACGCTGAACTGCCTGGCTTCACACGCAGTTGCATGAGTCCTTGGTCTGCACCGACATTTTTATAAATCTCTGCTTATCTAGAGCACCTATTAGATGAAACCCTAGATGTCTAGTTCGTACGTTATACTGTCGTTTTAGATGTGCAGCGATCAGTGAGCGAGTAAACGCGGTATTTGAAATTTATAAACGCCTATGGATTACGTTTTAAATTTATTTTAAACCGGGATATCATTGCAGTACGATACTTATCTACTATTTGGCTTTAGTCGATTGTGTTGTCTGTGCAATAGGACGACGTTGCGCCTTTCTCTCGTAAATGCCGCATAATTTCTCTGGCCGTACTAAAATTGTGTCAGCCTTTAGCTAGATTATAACTGAACAGCACTCGCAGTCGTTAATGTATTAACATTATGCAGCAGCTCGTCCGATGCTTCTTCTATTTCGCACAATATTAACACTTTTTTCAAGCTGTTTTCTTTAAACATGTACAATATTATCGATTCGTTCCAAAGGTCTGACATTATCCGTCCACCATCTATCCGTCATCGATCCGGTCTTTTATCGAACCAACGACTCCACCTCGCATGGTGGTCTGCTGTCCCCTGCGACTGAAAGCTCCACGCCACTAATTTGTTTGCTTGAATTCCTCCATTTTTATCGCAAGTATGATATCCGCGCTCCATTTGAATACCACGTGAAAAACTATCCACAGCTTTTCGTGGACTGTAATCACAGAACACTTTACGCACGACGAGTTTTAAACTCGCAAACAACTATTAAACGAAGCAATATTTACCCGTGAAAAAATTAAAAGACCACTGTTGTTAACTGACAGGTAAACAAATTATGTTTATAGCTCGGTACATTTCTGTGGTTTGAAAGGTCAATGTCACATTTGGACGAAATTGAGATTATTAGACCAATGTTATTATTTTTCGAGCATGTTTATCGTAATAATAAAAGGGCCAATGTATACAGCGATGAGTGGCTAACTTAATACTAAGATTGGTCATTTTAATTGTTATCAATGACCTATTAATTCGAAAAAAATGCTCATCATTACATTGGCTGGATAAAATTTTACGAACCTTTGACTCTGTATGTTACTGTTATAGAATGCGATTATAGTATAATATGTAAATTTAATACTTTTTATAAACAACCGTCGATCACGAAGAGTGTGATGAGCAAAACCTTTTTGATCGGACGGCAGAACAGCTCTCGGTGTAAAAACACAAGCGAACAGTCCTGGTAACGACACGGATCATTACCGTTGTCATAACCTTCTAAGAACATTAAACATTTGTATTCTATTTTTATTTGACATCGTAATGTTGTTAAAATAGTTTTTAATCGAATCGTGTTGTGATTTGTATTATTTGTATTTGGATATCTAAGCGTGTTCTTAGCAATAACAGTATAGTAATTAATTTAAAAAACGGTTAATGTGTAGTATTAGGACTGAAAAAATATAATACTTGCAATCACATTAATCCTACAATCTACATACATCCAAATACCAGACAGTACTAGGATAATATTTCTAAACCAATTTAGTTGAAGGAAATGCAGCAAACGCAGAAGAAGATGATGATTAATTATTATTTTTTAAATAATATTTATTAGTTATTACTTATACCTAAATAGTTTGTATCATCTAATCATTAACTTGTTATGTTGTTATCTTAATACTTTAAAGTTATAATTTAGTTTTAATAAACATTAATATTCTTGGAAGTGAATAAAAAGCTTAATTGCAGAATATTATTTTGTACTTTTTGATTTTAATTGAAACTAAAAGATTATAACAATGGTATTGATCAAAATTTTGTGAAATTGTTAAACTTGAATTTAAGTACACTCATTATGTGCAATTTACCTTGTTGTTTATTCATAAAAGTAAAATAACACTATTTTATGAATTAAATTATCTTATTTTTTCATTCAAACGTTGGCCAATGTCAAACAGAAGTAAATTTGTATTGTTAATCCGGCTGGCCAATTACTACAAAAAACTTACACATTTGTAGTTAAACACAAAATGAGAATCATACAAGAAAAGAAAACCAAATTTAATTGAATAAGAGCATTTTTAAAGTACCTAATTTGATTTATAGATATATTAAAATATTGGCCAATTTGTATTCTTAAATTCCTATGAATTGTGTAAATATGATATTGGCGCTATGACATATTTTGACAACGACATTGCACCAACCCATAGATTGATTGGAAGTGCAGTTTACTGACCATGCTTCATTCAAGCAAAGAAGTAAAGTTAATAGTAATGGGTGAAACTAATAAAGTTATGTTTGATGAATTTAATCGTATCCGAATATTAGGATAAGCTGCATTAAAACCACTACCGTTGTCTGAACTACACCATATATCTCGTATGTATGGCCAAGATCGCTTTGCCGATTTGAAAAAGAAATCAATAATGCACGTAATTTTTGTGAAACAATCAAGTGATTTTTATTCGCGTTGCACAACAATTTATTGTTATCACAAAAAGTCATCAGATCCAACTGTTCTAAATGTCTTGTATGATGATAATCATTATTGCATAAAATTAAATCGCTTTCCTGTTATATTATGTTAAATCTGAAGTCTAATCTATATAATATTTATAAAAAAGTCATTAAGACAATTAATTCCGTTTCGCTTTCAGATATAATTAAGCATACAACTTGAGTAAACACTGTAATGAAAGCAGTTTATTATGTTTAGGTACATAAATACGTAATGGTGTTTAGTAGTATGAATCATTTAAAACATTTCAAAACGTTAAGCCCTTACAATCAGCTTACTCTTATGAGATTATACGAATAGATAATCTGATGCGGTGTATATAACCAAATGCTGCTTTGTCTAATATTTCGTTCATAAATTCATATCCTGATGAGTGATGAGGAATATTTTGTAAGTAAATTGCAGTTACGTAATAAATACACAATCGGTAGGCGTGATTATATATATTTCGAAAAATATTTAAATAGCGAAATGAACGTATAGTCACATTTTTATTTTGTAATTCATGTATTCATTCAATGTTGTGCTAATTTACATGTGCAATATTCGTGCGACGTCATGTAACAGGCTTTATTATGGATACGAAAAACAGTAGAATTCGCAAAATCACCAAACTCGGTAGTAGCAGTTGAAAACTTGTATACGCGTATAAAGGAAATGTTTCGCTATCGCTAGATTTCAGTAACGATCAAAAGTAGAGCGGCGCCATAAGGATTCGATACAAATATAATAAAATATCTACTTTTTCATTACCTATTTAATAGCACCTCTACGACAAGCTGGTGTTGTATAATTCCTCAAAAGGATAAAATCCGATCCACGCGTCCCGAATATAATATAACACAAGATACGTCATATCGCCGCTCAGCCCACGCGCCAATCCTTAGGTAAAAGTATAAAACTTCTAACGATAAATGTTTGCTGAGCTTAAAATATGTTCGTATACACAGCGAGTAGGTGTAGGTACTGCACGTACTACGTGTGTGTATTTCAACAATTTCTCTGCACACGATGTGACGTATCATACTACCACCTACAGCAAGAAAATATTTTGTAAAATTTGTGCGATGTAAAGTAAACCTTTTTAATTCTAACTACGACGTTCGCCCGCACCTTTTTTTTTCTCTTCGTTAAAAGTTACGAGTTATAAATTAGTACTAATAATAATGTTACAATCGTCGTAGCAAGATTCAAAATGTACCGAAAACTCACTGAAAACGAACACTTGCGGTATACGCGGTTAACTCTTTGAAGCACAGACCAAAACTAACTATAATCCATTATCCCCTCAAATGCACTGGAACTTTTTTTTTAAAAAATGTTTGCTTCTTTGCCAAATACTCATAGTATTATGTTTATAAGTGTTTATAGTATCATTATTTGAATAAAATATAACTTATAAACAAAGATATTTAAGTTTTACTGATGGTTATCTACATTAACCACCATGCATTAAATAACAGCTTCATTTTTTTCAATTAAAACAACTTTAATTAGAATTCAAATATAACATAAATTAATGACCGATTAACATGTTTAATAAACAATATTATAAGAGTATATTTTTAAATATAAAATAAATTTACAACTTCTTGTGTTTAAAAATAAAACTTGTAATAAATATATAATAAGGATAACAACTAAAAAATGAAAATTCACTTTTGATTTTACCCATCTACATTCAACCGTCTGAAAATGTAAAATTATATTTCAAATACATTTATAATAATAACCCTAAGGTGAACAAGTACATAATTTTTTCAACAAATAAGCATTTCAATTTATTAGCAAAGCAATAACAACAAGTTTTTTTGTAATTCATTTCTCCTTCTAAATACTGTACTACATATTTTTGCAACATTCGCGCGCGCGTACTGTAGACAATATTATAAACGTGGCGGACTTGGGAGCTCGCAACATTTGTCGCGCTCACATATAATTTCTGCTCGATCCGCGCATCGTTGAACTGATTCGTTCAGATTCCACGCGAACCTTGTTCGTACTCGCACGGAAACGGCCGCAATGACGAACTGCGTGGTCGGTGATATTTTATATCGGGTGCGGTGGACACGCTATACGGTTCAGGGGTGCCACGCGATATTAAAACTAAAGTGTGCATGAGCAGATTAAAAGACTTGACGTTATATAAACCATCGTTTGGTCTTTTAGAAACATCCCTTTGTCGTAAATGTCACTGAAAACTGATGCCCGACATTAAAACGTATTTCTATCGACGCAGCAGCTTTAGAAATTGACTCTTACTAAACTATTAACTGTGGGAAGACGAAGGGTCGAAACAGTTCGAATACAGTTGTCATTCTGTCTTGGAGTTTTGGAAACATATGCCTGCTAAAAAATGTCCAAACATTACACGTTGCAGCACTCGGAAATTTAAATCAGTTTTCCGAACAACACATATTCTTGAGAATCTATACACATGAAGGGAAAAATTAATGAAATCTAAACATCGGCCGAATTTAATGGAGGAACGGAACTGTTAAGGACTGCTCTAGCAACTAGCAGTCAGAAAACAAACTTTAAAAAATTTAATAAAAAAATTGACAAGCAAGAATTAGGTTATAATAATTAAGGATTTAAAAAAATAATTACATCTTAAAAAATAATTACGTGTGACTATACATACATTTTAAATAAAAATATAATATAAAATCAAATACAGTGTAATTTAAAAAAAAAAACACACATAAAAATCATTCGTAAGTTCATAAAATATTTAAATAATTACATAAAAGTAAAAACTAAAATATACAATTTACAATATCATATGAAAAAGAAAATTTAAATTCCTAGAAAATCTATAATTCCTTACGTAAAATATGTTGTTTGTTATTCAAAAAAATTTAAATTTAAAATCAAGAAAAAATATACAATTTAAAATAAATACACAAATTATAGTAGATCCAAAAGTACATTTTAATATATTCTAATATTTTCCCAAAATTCAGGAATAACCTGAAACAAATTCTGATGAATGCCATATCGATTTTCTTTTTAAATTTCCCGTGGTTCCTTTATGTATCGTTGATGTTTGAATTCAAATGAAATACAAATTTTATATTCATAACAGAATAAAGTAATTTGTATTATAATTTATATATTAATAGTTTTATAAAATTAGGTATTATCATTGTAATTTATTAGCATCAAAGGACTCACATTTTGAAACAAAATAATATTTATTTTACTTAAGCGGACAACAATTACCAGTACACTTGTACTTCAAAGTGAAAGTACATAAGACTAAAATTAGTAGTGACGATTTTGTAAAACACGACTACCAAGAACCCAACGTAATGGAAAAAACATTATTTTTCGATATTTAAAAAATGACGCGAGTTTCAAGTTAAAAATATTTCCAAGTTAACACACGAAGCGTAAAACATTTCACACCCAAAGGTGTACACGAGTCATGACCGTAATAATAATAACATTGTTTTATTATTACGTGGGACGCGCGTACGTGTAACGAATCATTTTTACTCGTCGCGCACACAGGCCGAAGCTCTTCAAAGCTTCACAACGGTCGATAAGTTGCGGTACGCGCAGAATTTTATCTCGTCCATACACCCCGTCGGACCGTGTCGTTTCAAGTTCGACGAGACTGTACCGCTGTGCGCGCCCTAAGTGTACATTATGTAACCCCGCGATGTCCGCATCGGGGTTTCTTGGGGTGAAGTAGAACGGGCCGAGCCGACCGTCGGAGAGTTACCGTGATAACACCGGGTTTCAGTTCGGGAACAAACTCATCGTGGCCTCCGAAACCGTTGGCCCCCGCGACAGATCTTTACGACACAAACTTTATAGCTTACGGCGAAGCCGAGGTGGAAAATCTGAGCGTTTCCGGGCAACTTGTAAACGGCTTTAGCACTTTCTATAAGCTCTTAAATTACCCGATTCGTCGGCGCCGGGCACTTTTAAATTATTCAGCGAAATTCATACTTGTGAAATATCCAACACGATTCAAATGTTTCAGCATCTCGATAATACGATAATTTATAATACAATATTATGCTATGACCCGGACTTAAGACTTAAGACTGGCTCAAAAAACCGTCGGAAATGGTTATAAATGCTGAAGAACGCATTTTACCGTGAAAATGTCGAGAACAATTACAGTTTAATTTTTTACCAACAAAAATAGACACTCTTCTGTTTGTTATCTAACATATAATTTACAAAAAACCAGGAATTGGTTACAAAACAAATATAAAAATTTAAATTTAAAAAAATTTACTTGACGCGGCGACGATTAATAAAAATTTATATAATTAATAAACTGTCTATAGATAATATTATCATACATAGTTATGTTTACAAACAGTATGGAGCCGTATGATGTACAAAATATGTGCATAACATTACTAACAATAATGTAAAAAAAATGCTCTAAAAGTGAAACAACATCGAAAAATGCGAACATCAAAGTTACCCCTCTGACTCAGAGGCTCTGAGTATAATCTGGTACACGAAACTAATTGTCTAAGTACTTGGTAAGCATAGTCTAAGAATAACCGAAAAAATATGCACTCTGCACTTAATCCATGCCCTATAGAAATGACAAACAGGAAATAATATTCATAAGTTTTTATATACATCGTAATTCACCGAACATTTACAATGCTCATTAAGTCCGATACGTACACAACAAGTATGCAGTAGATGATAAACTAGATCAGCTGATGGGTTCCCAAAAATGGGTCGCGTTAAATTATAAAATGTACATTTTCGTTATGATCAAAGCATAAAATATTTAACATTAGATTGTTATGAGTTACGCATATTATTTAGTTACATATAGGTTATTATTATAGGGAAAAAAAAGATTAATTATTTTATGTGTAAGTACAAGTGATAGAGTACCTTCCGTGTTTTTATAAATTATACATCAATCATTTTTCGTTGATGTCCAAATTTAGTTTTCACTATAAATGCAAAAGCGCAAAAATACAAATGTTATTGATTATATGTTGTGGGTTGTCGAAACTTAAAAAAAAATCTAAAATGGGTCGTACTATAAACAGTTTAGGAACCTCTGAACTAGAACGTTAACTTGTGATAACAGGTGAAATTACTATCCACCCTCTTTGTGGGCATTATGTGTTACATCACAGACATTATAAGATTTTCAACGACGAATATTTTGAAAATCCGAAGACCTTTAGAGCACTATAGAAACTTATTTTGCACAAAGTGTCAAGGTCTGCGTGAAAATCATTTTTTTTTTTTTAAGACAACACATACACGAATACATCTGAAATGGTACTAGTTCCCATGAAGATGATGATGGAAAATTACAATTTGATTCGTTCTAATAGTTATAAGTAGATAGCAGATTTTAAGTAAACTGAATTAATTTCCTGATGTCTAAAAAAATACTTTCCAAGCATAACGTTTGTTTTATAGTATTTCAAACAATTGAAACTTTTATTTTGCATTTATTTACAGTGTTTTACATTTTTAGTGGATTTTTCACGTTGTTAAAGCATTTTTTTCTTATGTTATATTCCAAAATGTTTTCAATATATTTTGAATTTTCCCTAAAAGAAAAAAAATTAATATTTTTATTTTGAACATGTAACTATTATACTTTCCCATTTTTACTAGTCAGATGTGTTGTGACTACATCAAAGATAACTACAAACGCAATTTATCAAAGATGTAATGATCGCGTATATTTGCATTATTTAAAATCATTTTTCGGGTATTTTAGAGCATTTTTGAAGCATTTCTTAACTTCATTTTTCGAGTGCATTTAATCGTATATTTTTTCTTATTTTTTTATTTTATGGAGCATTTAAATCCGCTCGCTAGTAATAATCATAATGCTGTCAAAAATTTGGTTCATTATTGAGATCCGTGGAACCCTACATCGACAATACATCCCGAGAATCCCATAATTTATTATTCCATAACGTTTATTTAATTTGAAGTTTAAGCATCATCATTTTGAGACTCAATTTGCTTCCGTCTTCTCTATCCTCTCCTTAATTCCACATTATTCATTAGTCCACTAATTTCACTCATAACTCTATTTTGATACCTCTCCACTTTTATTATAATAATAATATTTATTATTTTTATTATGTTAATTTCTTCTCTCTACAGTTTACAGCACGCTATTGCTAACCTATGTTGTATAGGTATAGTTGTTTAATACTACTATCTGTATTGTTAAACTTGTCAAACGTATATTTCCGTTGTATGATAATTATATTTTTTACTTGCTCTTCGAACAACTTAATATTATTTATAATTCAGTTTTATTATCTGATACCTTTCTGTTTTTATCTCATCTAACACATTATTCCTTATTTAAATCATTATAATCCGTATACTGATAATCATGTTAAGTTTACTGTAATATAATTGTGTGGTTATAATAGTTTTTGCTGAAATCTCTAAAAAATAATAAAAAAAAAAGAAAGTTGAGTCTCGCTTAACTTTTATTATATCGCCTTTTCTGGCGTCAAATGTGCGAAGACCTTAAGCCCGAAGGATTTGATAACGGCTGAATTGTAATATTTAATTTTAGTCAAATATGTACTGAGATTTTTACGAATATCCATAGAGTTACTAGAACGTTATTGCGCTACGGTTGCAAGTTGGGTCACGCGTTTCTGTTATTGAAATTCATCCGATCGATTTGTCGGTCATTCGATATTAATAATAATGGCCGACGAGATTATATTCACATTTCAACAAACTTTAATGCTCAAATTTACATAATGGCTAAATAATGGCGTAATGGCTTTCATACAATTTCGCAATTTCAGTGTCTGAGTGAACGCGTGGAATGCGTATATAATATTGATTTATAAAAATACATTATTTTTTTTTTCATTTTCTGTAAACATTTTATCGGATAAAAAAACGGGGACTAGATACTCACATATTTTCTCTTATACGAAGGCTTTCGTATCGAATAGTTATGAATTTTATACGGGTAATTTTTCGAATTTCTCGTGTATATAGCTCGTCATATACACATAGTACTTCAAGCGCAGAGATCGGGTACAACATTCTTGAATAATAAATGCATTGGCATAGCTTTAAAAAGACACACATTACATGATAAAATAATGATTTTTTTTTTCATAGAAATATTATATTTACAATCTAAATGGATCTCATGGATTTTAAAATACGGTACAATAAGTAAGTCTGATGATTTCGTATCGGGTTTAGCTATTTACGTTTTAATTATTATAAAATATCGTCATGACCTATCAAACTAAACAGTTGTACAACACTGGATCTCTTTTGTAGTAGTGAAATATTTTATTATAAATTATTATTTTTGAATAGTATTTCGTACATATTTTGAAAATTCTTTGAGCGGTAAAGTACAGGAATCGTCGCAACACTTCGGTATAACCTGCAAACTTCAATAGAACTATAGTTTTCCAGACTGATTGATTCGTCGTTTTATCGTTTCACGTTCACAGGCGAACAACAAAACACGACTTACCACGACAAAGTGCCAAAGAACACTTATCGAGCGAGTTTCTCATACTATTTTGTTCGTGCGTATGCTTCAAAGACTTTACCTCTATCCCTGCGGGCGGATGAAAAACTTCAATGCTCATTTCGCGCCCACGCGCATATTATGCATCCATCTATAAGACGGAATTATTAACACAGAAAGGTCAACCCTCGGCGTTGTATTTTAAGCGTAGACTGCCTGCCTGTAGTATATATTCATCTCAGGGGTCGGCTACTGAGAATCGCAAATTCGTAGACGTGCCTACGAGACATTGCAGATGTTGCGTGTATTATGTGTTGTATTTTTTTATTTATTTTTTCTTTTTCCCGGTCACGGCCACTAATAATTTATCATAGTCGTTCCGTATAAAGTTTACCCAACTCTGAACAGTAATGCTCTATGGACGGACGAGATTATTCTTTTCTAAATTTATCACGTTTACGTGCGGCATCCGTTTTGGATCTGATTTTGAAGACACGTTATAACCACACGAACCACGAAAACCCAGCGCAAAACGAAACTATATTTTGTCGTGGAACCTTATTATTTTATGGCAAACGCCAACAAAAACTTTTTTTAGTATCGTGGGAAAAAACTTCCGCATTTAAAATCATATCATATTGTGTTCGCGATCCGCATGGTTCTCGAACAGTATACTTCACAACACTGGTGATCATTGAGAATACGACATTTTTGATCAATAGATAAATTATGAAAACGTGTTCGACCAAACGTCCCTGATTTTTTCGATTCTTTCGCTTTCGATTTCGAGACACTTTGTATTTTTTTTACCAAGCTTGATGTGTCCTAACCCTACAGGTCACAAACCCGTTACATGCTGTAATTCTGGACGAAAAGAAGAAATATTGTATTGTGCACTTTTTGATAATTTTCTATCTTTTATGATATTTTCTGGAACCAAACGACAAATTTTAAATTTTTTTTTAAATTTTACACGCTTTTATGAGATTTTTTATACAAACATAACAAACTCTAAGGTAGACACTCGTATTATATATTATTCGATAATGGTAACATCAATACCTAGGTTACCTAGGTAGTGGTGGCATCTACACCAAAAGTAACGTGGTATATTTAGAAATTTAATATTATGTTACGAAATACATAAAAAATGAACAGAAATAATTGCAGTTTTTCCAGATTAAAAGAAATTTACGGGGTATGTGTCCAGCAGTATTGTCTGTAAAGCTTTTTTAATCACTTTTTTTAATTTAATTTAGTTTTTCAAAAATCATTTAAAATGTCTGCTAAAACTATTAAAAACAAAAACGTTTTACTGCATTTTTTTATTGCATTATTTATAATTTTTAGGACATTTTCCGGCTTAATGGGGCATTATTACATTCCTAGCCTTAGCGATGAGCGTTTGCGAAAAGTTTCGAAACAATTTGAATACGGCAATGACGTATTTTATAACGATTTATGATGTTTTATTCGCAATAACGCATCGCAGCGTATCCGCATTGGACTTATTTCGCGTTATTGTATCGTACAGTAATATATGTGTACACGGGAAAACGAGAAAGATTGGTTCTCGGAATTCATTTTTTTTTCCATCCATTTGGTAAACATCACGTCCCGAGAAGTGGTCAAACGTGCCTGGGAAATAAAATTATCCGACGTGTTTATTCAGTAAAATACAACGTTATATATTATACCATGGTCTCTCCGCCGTGGTATACGATATTTTATTGTGGCTACACGATCGCTCAAGTGCGACGTAATAAATCATAGTTTTTATATTTATTTATTTATTTCAATTAAATGGGCGAACCCTTCGTGAATGCAATGAGTACGGTGAAAGCTATGAGATGTAATACAAATAACAGACCAAAGTCAAGCAAATCATTTAAACGTGTCAAAAGATCGGTTCAAACAAAATACATACAATACAGGGTGGTTTTTAGGCGTGCTCACCCCATTCTTTGGCCGTAAAAATGCTTTAATTAGAAAATTTTTTTTTTCTCTCATGCCAATTTTAATATAGGTCCCGTTGCGATACAAACTTATGTTTTTCAAATGGGAACACCATATTTGTATGCAAAATATTATTCGCCACAGAACATCCTTACGGTGGCATAAAAAAAAATCACACCAAAAAACTTAG
This sequence comes from Periphyllus acericola, assembly GCA_949715065.1. NCBI lineage: Eukaryota > Metazoa > Arthropoda > Insecta > Hemiptera > Aphididae > Periphyllus > Periphyllus acericola. Next base: position 36,303,116 of record OX454264.1, on the reverse strand, counting down.
TTTTCGAGGTAATTTGAACTTTTAAAAAAAAATTATCAACCCTTTATAATTAATAATTATATTAAAAATATGCTTAAGATGAGTCCGTATTGGCGTAGGACATAATTCGCCTATTAATGGCTCATTAACTAAATAATTGATAGTGCAATTGCGTAGGTAGAAGGTTTTTTTTTTTATTTTTTGTCACGCGTGTGCCGAAAGTTTAATTTCGAGGATTCTGAGGATGTGGCGGAAATTGGATTTTTTCTGTCCAGCTGGTGAAAAAAACTAGTTTTCGGCTCTAGGGCGACTATTTCCCGCCCGCAATGTCTGACAAGATAAATAAAAAACATCCAAATACGTGTACTTTCCGGTCCGCCACGTTACAAAATCTATACGTATTTAATTTTCAATGTTCATTCGTTTGCTTTCGAACATACATACAGCTTGATTGTGTTATTTTTCTGTATTTCGTTAAGAACCAATAGAAAATGAGTGGAAATGAAAGTTTCTGTATAGTCAAAGCGAATTACCAATTACCACTACCGCATAAATAAAGGTGCATGACAAAATATAATATGTGTGGCTCGTGCGGAAAGGCATTTTTTGTCCTTGACACACAATATACTATTATATTTTATTATAATTTAATTATGTGTTTTGGGTATGATTATTAAATAGATTGTCACCGGCCACTATTCGCTTTTTTCCCGATTCACGCGTGTAAAATATCGTGTAAAACCTTCTTATAATCGAACTCCTTAATGACGTGGCTATCTATTCCAAGATTAGAAAATTGCAATTTTGTACTCCAAAGAACTATACTAACATTCTCAACTATTACATAAACAGCACGATTATGATCTACACGAGTATGATACACTGACTAGACATAAAGGACATCAAGTTCACCCCTTTCCAAATGTTGGTACCAAAATAAGCTTTATGTGTTCAGTAACCATTATGTAAGAAGTCCATCACGCGTACCATGCAAGTTACGATGCAGCTCTATACTAATTGTTAAGGTTAACAATATCAGTAAGTCATAGACCATAATAAACATTTGTAAATTAATACAATTATCTGACCACTACACATTTATTTGTAACATTAAGATACTATAAACCATTCATGCTCCAGAGCTATGGTTAAGTATATTCAAATATTCAATAAAATCTAGCTTCTATTATTAACTGTTGTCATCCCCGACTACGTTACACAACCGTTGATCCAATGCAGACTGCTTAATTTTTAGAATCAACATCAGATACTTGCGTGAAAGTTTCAATCATAATCGTGTAAAACTAATAAATACCCTTAATTATTTGTCTGAATAATAATACACCTTATAGGGAGTAAAATAAAAAGTATGTTTCAAAATAAAGATGTATTTATGTATGTACTGAGTACTTGTATGCACTAGGAAATTATGTTGGTTTTCAAATTATACACATTCATAAATAAAACTTTTAGTTTTTTAGAACTTCCTTTTTCCCGGTCATCCTAACTCCTTCATGACGGAAAAATCGATTTTTCCCAAGCGATTACAATGAGGATGTTGTACTGTAATATGCGAGGTCCTTTACCCCACCACTTTCTTAAACGAATCTGAATTTCAAACAATACAGTATTATGTACATATTTTATTTTGTACAATTTCGTACAGCCAAAAAAAAAGGGTGTTGTACACCCCACCCAACCCGTGTAAGTCCTAATTGTACACGTCCGTGTTGCGGTAACGTTACCCCAGCACTACCCATACGTCTTAAATATGCGAAAGAGTCGTTCCCTAAACGCGATCCGGTCAACTACTCCTTTTCCGAGCAAGTATACGTATAGTTTGTATAATACGCGGTGTATAAATTACAGTACGCAGATATTTGTGTTTAGGCATTACTATGCGTGATAAATATTATATAATAACCGAAGCTGTTAATTCCACGAGCGCGCACGTATAGAGACGCTCGGCAAATATTCTATAGCTTTCGGAATGTAAGCCGCAAAGATGATAATATATATATATATATGTATGTATTATTCGTAAGAACAGCACTGCATACATTATCGTGCTTATATTATAACACCCCTGTTTTGTTCTTGGAAAGAAAAAAAAAATCCTGTATAAAGCTTATAATTTATGAATACAATCGATCGCGAAAATATATACGTTTACATTTCTCAGACCACGGTACCTATAATAAGACCCCATTTATAGGAACAAACATCTCCGGTCGTCAGCAGCAGTTATATAAATTAATCTTTCAGAATTTTAAGTTCATGTATATGGTGACACAAACTGTTTCGACAAACAAGACAAAGTGAATCGCGACCATCGTACGGCTGAAAATCTACTCGTATAGTCAATACGATTACAATACGACAGAAATGGTATTTATACTACCTGCAACGGAAGTGTTGTAAATCAATTATTAAACTATCAACAAAAGGTGCGTACTGTGCAGTATTTTTCCCGGGCTCTTCAAATCCCGAGAACGGTAGATGTACCAAATTTAAATAATATGTTTAATACCATATCGTAAACCTAGATTTGTTCCTAATAAAATATGTAAATACTCATCATACTTATAGATATATTGTACTCGGAAACGAAACGATATTAACTGTAATTATGTAAATTAATATATCACATATTGTCACAAAATAACTCAATACAGCCAAGAGTCAATGGCTATAAAGAGAGATCTCAAAATATAATATTTCCCGTTAGTTGGGCTCTGTAAAGCTTTGCGATAACTGCAAGTTTAATATTATACGAAAATCTCCCTACTGATATACAAAAATGTTCAACAAATTGTAATCAAGTTCTTATCTAATTTAAAGAGAGAGATACATTGAAAGATGAACTAATTTTGTAAAATAATTATCATCTATTATTTTCATCTTATTTTTATGATATAAGTATTATTATTTTTATTTTTTAGAGATCCTCGCGTCTACCAAAAAAAATATTTATCCTTAGGATTGGGACGGTGCTGTGTGATATTCTTATACTCGACCCACGTATTCTTATATATTTCAACACTGCTAAGAATGAGATTCATTTTAAATAATAATAATTATTATTATTATTACTACCCTAATACATTCAGGGTATTTTTTACCACGGTAAGCAGTCTCCTCGATGTGGTTGTAATAATCTGCAGTGGTGTAGGGTAGTACAGTTATAGCAACCCTGTCGAATTTCGAAGTATCCACGGTTTTTTACCGGTAAGAATATATGTATTTTTAAAAAAATTTAGGTTTGAAGTACGATTTGGCGACTCTGGCCGTACACGCAAGCACCACTGCAGGCAAATGGTGTAATAGTTAGCGCGACCGTTTCGAGAATTTCGACTGGAATACAGAACGTTTTCACGGGGTATGTTTACGGAGAAATTTTATCGACCAGAAAAAAAATGAATATACCGTATACCATGATATATTATTGTTTATGCCGCCCGCAATAAAATCACGGGTGGAATGAATCGTTGTGTCACTAAACGCGTGCGCCCACCTCGACGGGAACGTACGCGTTTCCGCTACAACTGACAGATGTGAAACCACGTCGTTATAATAATAATGCACGCGTGCGTATGCGTGTAGAGCGGGTGAAACCGTTGCAGTTTCGCAGAATTGATCGGAACAGTGACCGCGAGCACTCGCGTGAAGTACACGGCCGCCATGTATACCGTCTAACCACTCTAGCCGGATACATAATATTAATAATGAATAATGTTGTTGTTCGTTTTCCACGGCTGCAGTGGCGTCGGTAACTTACGATTTCCGACTTCACGTGCCGTGATTTCTTTTATTTTATTTTAGTGATATGACACCCTAGGGCAGGGGTCGACAACCTTTTCAAACAAGTGAGCTACATTCAAAATTTTAAGTTTCTGGTGATCGGCATCCAGAATTTAGGTCTTTAGAAAGAGATTTGTTTTATGAGCAAAAAAAAAGGTCTATGCTCCAAAGAATAAATATTTATTTTTTCTACATGATAATGATAATAATAACAATAATAATGTAATATTTTAATAAAACACGAGAAAAGGTAAAAAAAATATTTTATAAATGCGATATTGTTTAGTATGATATTATAAATTTATTATTGTGATAACTGGCATTGGTTTTCTGCAAGTTTTGAGAATTCTGGTATATAATTAGAAACAGCTGCTCGTAAACTTGAATCCAAATTACTGTTTGTAGTTCTTGACCGATATTTATCCTTTAAGTATTTTATACTCGAAAAAATTCTAAATAAATTTGGAACGTTATAACGAAAACATACGGAACGTACAATACGCGTTGCACACTTGCACGTGACGACTAATATTGACAGTCGAGTTACAATAAAACAATAACTAACAATAACTGACAATAATTCTATCACGACTCACCGATGATGGTAAATTCCTAGAATACAACATGGCAATCCAAACTATCCCATTATTTATTACGCGATCGACCGATAGCGATAAAATTAATTTTTATAACGATCGACCTGAAAAGATCGCGATCGACTGGTTGGCCAACCCTTTCCTAGGGTATGTAGGGTTGCCCTACGTCCCGGTATACACTACAAGGACGTGTCACCGGCTCGTAGCATCGGTCCCGGTGCTACCCGGTCGACGTTCGTCCCATTGGACCCTGTGAGAGTCGCGGTTAATTGTGAATAAAATAACGTGGATTACGAACATTACGTTTTTTTAGCGATTTTCCACATTTTGTGAATAGGACTTATATCTAACACTGGTACACCGGTGCAGAAATGTCCGTTTTCGATGTTCAAAAAACCAAACCATTGCACACGGTTTTTAAGGGAGTTCAATTCTTGTCCCCGAGGTCGTTTCGGGGTTTCGGAATTCGATTTCGGATGTGGTTAGGAAATCAACGACGCGGCCGTCGTCGGTGCGACCGCAGGGACCGAGGCCGCGGTTTCCGCGGATCACGTAGTCATCGACGACCTGACCACCATTGAGGGGGGGGGGAGGGTCATCCTACGGATGAGGGAAGATCCGTTTACTAGGTATACTAGCAGAACGCACAACGGTCGCAGCGCTCCTGTTCTCCTTGCCCCGCGCACAACTTTCAGCGTGCATAGCTAGTGCAGCTAGTCGTAACAAGCAGTTAACTCCATCATTTTCGACGTGTTTTAATTAAAAAAGAAAAAAAAAACTAACGCATTTTCGCACGAACACGTAATTGAAAAACGGAGACGATAACGTACGGGTATAGGGTGCCTCTAATCGTACCGTTATTATAGGTGTACGTAACGTAGGCAGGTAGGTGTATCCGATTGTATGCGAACATTTTCGCCGTTTCATAAATACGAATATTATAACGATAATGTAAAACGTGTGCGAGCGAGTAAAATTAATTTTGATAATGAATAATGCTCATGAAGTACGCGCCGCATAACGTTGTACATTTTAATATTCCCCGACTGACATCGGTGACATCACATAATTGCGTGCGTATAATACGTGGTGTGTGCGCGCGCGCGGACGTGTGCGTTGTATAAAATCCATTTCTGCGTAACGTGTCCCTTTACCATCCCTCTCCTCGTCACCCCCCCCCCCCCTCCGAGCTCACCACATCCCCCGCAACTTGTCACACTGTCACGGTCTAGTTCGCCGACACACGGTCAAACAACCCGCGCGTACACAGCCGCAATGGCGCAGTCATTGGTATTCCCGGCGGACGTATTTAATTATAACAATATTAACCACGGAACACGCGTGTCACCTCCTGGATTTATGTGGCAGTACACCACCTATAATATTATTATATTAGTTGTAATAACAATAACGATGATGATGAAAATAATAAAAATAATAATCATTTTAACGATATTCTTAGTAGAAATATCAATAATTTTAATAATTACAGTAATAGTGATACGAGTACATAATTATATAATATACTTGCATCTATACTTAATAGTATACTCGAGTACATTTGCCTTTTTTTACGTTCAACGTAAACGAAAACGAGTAAATTGTGCTCACGTTACTTACGCGTCATTTAATTAAACGTATACCTACATTAAGTTCCCGGAACAATCTAAAAATGTTTACTCTTGGTATTTCTTTATTCTGTACAACTAAACTTAAATATTCAACCCAAGATTGGTCGAGTATCAACAGCACACGTATAAATGATATACGCATAGTAAATTATATATTATTTACTCAGTCAGATATATATGTGTGTGTGTGTGTGTGTGTGTGTGTGTGCGTGCGTATATGTGTGTGTAGATAATTTTATTTTTTTCATACGACAGTAATCAAATGAAGAATATTAAATGGAGTCTCTTATTTTTTACCTTACTGCTTCATGAGATGCATTCTCTTAAAACAAAGTTCAAAATGAATTTGATATTATTTTATATTCTGAGCAAAGCATAGTATTGATTTTTTCTGGGTGTGTTTTTTTTTTTTGTGTGTGTCTGTCAGCACAATCTTGGCCAGAATGTTATTGCTCCGATCGTCTAGAGGAGAGATGGTTTCTAATTGCGAGTTTGGTCTAGTTAGTAAGAACTAAGAATTGAGGCAATTTTGGTAGGCATTTTTTGTGGACATTTACTGTAGAGTTTCTCAACCTTTTCCAAATAAATGAGGAAAAATTACATAAAATGACAAAATAAGTGATTTAGACAACGTTAGATTTATTTACAATACATTTGAAAAGTAAAAAAAAAAAAAAGTAGCACGGTTACTGCATATCGATAGTTATCGAGATTTTAATTAAAAATAAAGGCTCAAGTTTTTTTTTATTAAAAATATAATATTTACAATCAGTAGCTTATTTACACTACGCAATTTTTTTTTACATCACTTGAATAATTATCAGAAGGGAAGCTGTCGACTGACAGAATCCTTTAAAAATTCAAATTATAAAAATTGTATACTTCGTATTATCTTTTAGTTTACAGTTTGAATGTTTATTATTTATTGACAACTAAAGACAACATTAATTATGTGTTCAACAAACTATTTCTAGTTGATTTTTTTTGTTACTTTTTATAATATGCAAAAAAACAACATAATAACTATATGTTGTGAACGCAATTAATTTCAGTTTCACAAAACCATTTGTTTTCTGTTTAATTTTAATTAACAACGTCGCGAACGGAATTCACTTGCATTGTTTTCGTTAATAACGGACTGCAGCTATAATAATAGTATTTAGTAAATTAGTTAAGTCCAGTAAATGAGAGAAAAATAAACGCAATGCTTTCGATAATCGCATTTAAATGTAAAAATAAATCGCATTGTACATCATAATATTATTTAATACAATACAATATTGTGCTCGATGTTATACTTTCGTAAACATTATATTTTATTATCTATCATTTTTAAAAGCTACAGGAAAATGTATAAATAGCAGGCGCTGAAAAAATAAAACTCTGAAAAGTCTCTTTCGCCATGAGATTTTTAATAGTTAAAAAATAAAACGTATATTTACTTGCCTGCACTACGGCAAAGTTTATCTAGTGCACGAATACACCGAATTCGCCGGAATCATAAAACGAATTATATACCCTCCGAAACGTCCGAAAAAGTCCGTTCATTTGTTTTCTATTATAATAATATACGATATTATGTCATCCAAACGTTCTCATTATTTTTTCACTTGATCGAACTTTTTTTTTTCCTATGACCCGCATATATTATGAGTGTTCACCGCTGACCGGGAACTCTAGCCGTATAGGTCGTATTAATACGGTTCGTTAAGAAAATATTATCGTGCGGCTACCGCAACAGTTTGTGAAAATAAAATCTGACGAACCCTGAAATCACCATTATAATTCGTATTCGTGCCGTCGACATACAGTACGTAACACCGTTAACTTTATAATATCAGTGATTCCTGATGCGGGCGATGGGGTGGGCATCCCTTATGTTGTGGGGGCGTCTTACTTAAAGGGCTGGTCCGGGGGACGTTTCAACTCACTGGAATTTTTATTATAATACTTGTTTTGGCTTGAACGAGATACCATAATAATATATGTACCCTCAACTTTGGAAAGAAGTACAAAACGCTGATTATGGCTTTTCTGTCGACATATGCCTGGTCGAAAAATGCTCTAGTGCACTTCAATAAATTCTCTCATTATCAATAAATCGATTAAAAAATATATGTGAAAAGGACGCGATTGAAGACTGACGTCTGACACGTAATATCGAGTAAGATGTAATTTCACTAGCAGAAAATAATTAACCAATCATCGAACTAACAGCTGCCAATAAAAGTTTATGTAATTATTTTGTGGCAGAAAAATCGAAATAATATTTTCATTATTACTATTTTTAGTAGACATTTACATTTATGAGCAAAAATAATTTACAGTGAAACATAAGTTTTTTTTACTTCAGTTAACTGGCTGATTATAAAAATTGGTCTTCAGTAACTGGGCCACACTTTGTGTAAACCAGCTTGGTATACAATATTTTTTAACATTTTAGTATCCGGATGTTGGGCCACAAATTTACAACACAAAAATAGACGAATAATTCGCATTTATTTAATTGCAGTATCTATAAAATTTAAATTTAAATTTTATAGATATACATACAATTTTTAAAATAAAATATGTCAAATATTTTTGAAATAATGCGATACAGATTTCTCAAATTCAAATTTCGTATTCGGAACCCTTTTTCATATTTTCCAATTTCATTGAGAGTATATAATTATTTCGAATCAAATCTCGTTTTTTCAGGTTTCAACGTTCCTATGCGCTTACGTAACTTTAACAAAAAGTACTGCTTAAACATCCAATATTTTATACCACATAAAAACAGTGGCCAAAACACCGGATTCCATAGTAAAAAATCGTTTCAATGACAGCGACTCAACTACCACGAAAAAGTTCATCGCTGCCCGATTCCCGGGCGCCCTAAAAATTGCACAATCAGTTCGGGCGAGAACAGTGGTGGTGAGAGATTTTCGAATGTTTTTGAAAAAGAAAAAAAAAACAATGATAAACGATTTTTAAATATTGTCAACAACAAACATGATGTATGAAACATTACTGTGGCAGCAGACGGACGCGACACGTATCAATCGTTCTCGGAACACGTAACATTGCTATCGTCACCCCCGTCGGTGTGGCTGTCGCTGCGGTCATCATCCACGTCCTTGTCTCGCGGCCCGCGATCGTGTTCCGACGTCTCGTTGGCGCCCTTCAATCGGCTGTTCCCGACCAAGTTGCCGGCCGATCGGCGGCTGTTGTCGATCGCGTACAGCCCGAACTTGTCGGGCACAGAAAAGGGATTGGCTGTGACAACGGGATCGTCGGTGTCCTGAACCGCGCCCGTACTGCTGTAGGACCATGTGTCCGACGAATCTTTTTCCTGCGGACGATACACGTCAATCGAATGAGACAGGAGGATGACGGATTTTTGGAGTAAAACCAAACACCACAACCGCGGTGTACGGGAACCGAGGGTTGACCTGTTCAAAAGCCGTGTGCTCGAAAGGGTCGATTAACAAATGTCATTTTGCAGGAGAAAACCATCTATTTTTAAAATCTATAAAAAAAAATGATGTCCAAAGAGCCTCACTGGAGCAGCCTTTTTTTTTTAGACAATTTGTTTTATTATAAATGATACATGAAAAAACGTATACGAACAACTAGATCGTTCTACATTCAGTATAGCAAAAAAATTTAAATCTCAGAGCTATACAGATTTATACGTTTTCACATAAAAATATATAACATATATAAAAAAATTAAATCTCGATATCGTATCTTAGAAAAGCTCCGGAGCCCTAGGGACAAGACAAGACCCCTTTCGGCCCAAAGTTTACCTTTCTGTTTTCGCCCAACTTTTTAAAAATGTTTTTCCTTTTCGCCCGAGAATATATTATTAATATTTTTGCCCATGATTTCATTTGTTCCAAATCAATGTCTTCGAAAACAGTTTTTTATGCTGTACTAGTCATGCATGGAACGAATATGAAAGATGAAAAAACTACTTATTGATTTACGATATTTTTGTCATCGCTTATCGCGAGACCGGACAGTGATTGATAATTATTACTAACTATTTGGCTTGTTACATGCACATAGTATGTTTATTACAGTAATCGGCTGATATACCTGATAATGTAATTAACAATATTGTGTGTTAAGTTTAAATTCAAGATTTCAAACGAGATTCATAACATTCCAAAAATGATATAGATAAAATAAAAACTAATTTTGTAGTGTTGGTTTAAACTACCGAGTCATATTTTATACTTAGTTTTCACTATAGTTTCATTTCCCGTGTATGTATTCTTAACGATTTTATTTATTTAAAATTTAAAAATTAACATTTAAACTACTATTATATCAATATTCTTTAATTAACATCGGTATCGTTTCAGGTACTTACTAATTATTATTTATATATAAAAATAAAGACATTTCGAGAAAGTCGGGTACATAATAAATAATTTCTTTTCGAACATATCATAATTGTTTTCGAACAAACAATTTTTCGTGCACAAGACTTTCGAACAAGTGACATGCACCCGTGCAGGGGTGTGTGTAGGTGGGTTTTATTTGGAAAAGGGTCGATAGGCTGACAACAGTGACAACCAACGAACTGACAATAGGTGCACGGGGCCGACATAACAATATTATATTTTTATAATTTTAAATTATGAATAAATTATATATTTCTGATATCCGCGCTTATCTTACAAAATGTATGAGCTATAATTTATCGGTAAATATCATAAAATCAATATCGCTGCATCGTACATGTTGCACCAATAATACTACATAGTACATGCGAATCTCCGAATCGATTCAACACTCATCAAAGTCGTCTTGTTAGTTAACGTTTAATGAAGTAAAGTAACGCACTCGATTTACCTGCGTAATATGCAAACAGATTTTAATATAAAATCCGACACGGTCGAAGTGATCATTTTTTTCGTTCTTTCACAATATATTGTACTAATGTTGTATACATTACGTCACGACGTTTTAATGTTAAAGTCATATTTATTATTTACAAACATTACTAAGAATAGATGTTGTAGACGAAAATTTAATATAAATGTATCTGACACGATGAATGATGATAAAAATTGGAGTTCATGAAAATAGTTTTTATTGAGAACGAGGAAAAAGAGGATGTCGCAATTAAATGTGCTGGAAAGTCTTTGTCACGCTAAAGCTTTGATAAACTGTAATTTAGTTGGCCGTGTAGTCCGTCCGCCTAATAGGTATATTATTCTACCCACGGTCCGTCGGTCTATTTAACAGTCGGCCCAATGCCGTGATCTCGTTTTGTTCGCAACGATGTGATTATGTTATAAGTTTATGCAATGGAACCTCGGTAAGCCGAAATTCAAGGAAAATGTAATTTTTTCGAGTTTTCACGGTTTTTAAGAAAAAAATTCGAAAAAAGATTATTGGCACTCACAGGCCAATAATTCGGTAATATTTGTAAAAATCAACAATGGGTGATTGGAATTGTCATTATCGGTCCGCCAGAGGAACACGGAATTGTTCGAGTTGTCAATAGCTTTTCTTTCGAGTAATAGAGCTGGTTGACGCCAGATGACGGGATCGTGTATATTTTTAATACATCACCATCAGGTATCCGGTACACCGATGGTTTAAAAATCGGTAATGTGATCACATATTTAGTCGGAAAAAAAAAGTAGAAAAAAACCTACTTATTCGGGAAAAATAAGAATTCGTTCAACCAACGTTATGATGGTTCGCTTCAATTCACATCTTCCTAACTCCTAATGTTACATCTCTTTTTGATTTACACTGGGACGGGCCGGACAGTGTTTTTTTTTTATAAATTGCTGTCCAGAATTTTTGTTTTTAGTAAATCAAGTCCCACCGAATGGGTAAAAATATGTGCGCAATCATGTACACACGAAATATGTTAATTCTACGACACATGGGTAGAGTGGGCGTCGTCGTACCTTGATAATCTCGGATATCCCGCAGCTTAAAGGCGACGTGGCGCACGAAGAGACGGATGAATTCTTTTTTTTGGCCACCAACATTTTCGGCTTGTGAATCACGTCATTGTGCACTTGTTTCATCAAGTTCTTCTGCAGGTCCTTGGTGTGATCACTGAGCTCGGATTCGCCGTGCACAAGCACCGGCTTGGTAAACCTGCCGCGGCTGCCGTTCAAAGATGGTGCCCGATCACCACCGGACAAAGAGTTCTTGGACTGAACTTTAGTCCTGCGAGCGCACGCCGTGGTTTTTGGTTAAAAAACGACGTCATCTTCGGAAAATTTATACTAAAAATCATCGAACTCACTCAGCCACATCCACCAGGTTCGGGCTCACGTAGCTCTTCCTTCCCGCGTAACTCTGGAACTTGAGTTTCTCAGATATCGACGCCATCCGGTCGTTCACCTCCTTCATGACGGTCAACTCAGACTGCAGAGCTTTGACCTTGCTGTTTTCCAAATGTAACTGGTGCTGGTAACTCCTTTTTTCCAGCTCTATTTTTCTTATCAAACTCTGCGACACAAAATCAGAATTATATAACATTAATATTTATCAAATATGCACATAATATATCGGTATAGTATTGAAACGTGTATTTCAAAAGAAACCATGATATCCCACCCCCGTCGTACTGTAAACTATCTAGGTAGTATTATAGCTCATCTAAGCTTCTCGATATATTGCAGTGCATGACTCATAAGTCTTATTTTATTATGACTACACAAGTAAACAGTTGTTCACTTGTATAACTGCTATAATCGTATGCTGCTATAATCGTATTTATATTATAATTTATAACACTGCTATACTCGTTCGGTGTTATGTCAGAACGTTCGGAGTATATTACAATATGGTGAAGAAAACATGATTAAAGTATCAACAAGTAGATGTAACGATCTAGCTATAGGACTTCAGCTTTATTTTATACATAGAAAATACAAGTGAAACAATTTGTTGGTAACTCTTGTTCTGACGTTTGAAAAACTTCAACACAAAACATTATACTTATCACTTCAAAAGAATAAATGATTTTCGCGTTTTCCTCATGTCTTGGGACACAACTGCCGAAAAAAAACGTCTTTAAAGCACCTACCCTTTAAGTGAAATTTTTCGAATTATTTAATCATTTTTACGGGGAAAATAAAAAAAATGTTTTGGAAATAAACAAAATCAAATGACGTGATCAAATCGATACGTTTCGTGGTACTCAGAATAGACGGAACGATAATCAACAACGCAATGTGCACCCCTCATAGTTCGTATCCCGCATAAATGTGCTTATATTTATATCGCTGAAAAAAACTGAATTTCAGGACAACGTCTTAGTAAGAAAAATCTATAATCTGTTATTTGGCCGGGCGTAGTACTTACTATGTAGTTTCGATTGTATCGTTCCATTCGATTTTATCCCACAACGGTTAATTTTTAATTATGCCGAAACGTTTTTCATATATAAAACGGTATTACGTGACGAGTAAAACTAGTAAAAAAATAAAACGGTCTTGTTGGATATACTCGTATATGTTGAGCAATATAAGGTTCCTTAGATAAAAAAATCCTTGCATTAAATTAACTATACAACTTATTAGCCTGAATCAAAATCTACCTGTAGCGCATAAATTGGATATTTAAATAATGATAATATTTTTTTACCAAACAGTTACCGTTGATTTTTTTGATAACCTGTTGAAATAATAGAAAAAAATACGATGGAAATACGTGTATCAATACGATAGTCATTAAAGCTCAGCGTATTTAAAAAATCCTCGCTACACGTTGATTGCAGATTAGTTGTATTACCGTATGTCCCCCCCCCTCCACGTTATAATTATTGTACCCTACTCCGGATAAGACGCTACAGATGAACCTGAGTCGGTAAAAGGGATTAATAAATTGTGTTACGGGTATCGGCGAAGGTATGGAGTTTCACCTGGATTTTTTTCTCATGTTGTTTCATCTTGTTCTCCGCCTCTTCCAGCTGAGCGGACAGTTTCTCCCTCTCGCCCAGCTGCTTGTTCTTGGTCAAGTCCAGCAGGTGCTTGTACTTCTTCTGCACGGCCAGCAGCTCCTTGGTCTGCAGCCGGTACTTGCTATCCAGCAGCCTGAACGCCACCTTGGCGCGCCGCAGTCGCGTCTGTATGGACATCAGCTCCTCGCCGCACGACCTAATCACCGTCGGTAGCTCGGCGTGCGATTGCTCGTACTTGGCCAGCGCCGCCCCTTGCCGTCTCTCCATCACCTTCAAAATCCGGTTCTCGGACGTCAAGTTCTGCGTTCGGCCGGTCGAAAACGCGATCCGTGTCGTGTAGGCGCGCACGGGGCATTTATTTCAAAAAATACATTATATTACTCATTACAACTATTTACGATACTACATGTAAAGCTACCGTGGACAATAATATAACTATAAATGTTCTAACGAACCGTAAGTGTTTGACTTATGTCGGGGTAAGTGCGCATATATTCAAGTCTAACAATAACAATCGATTTTTTTTTTTTTAGAAAATTTACAATCTGTATTAAAAAAAAAAACACAATAAGTAAAAAGGAAAATTTGTACAATAATATAACATAACAGGTTTATTTTGATGAGGGAGGCTATCCATTGATAGAACCCTTCGTAGCATGATAATTTTAGTTAATTAAAGGAGGTCACGACACCATCGTCTTTTCAGACGGCGATGAGGGTTTTCGGGTAGTGAGAGTGAGGATAGGTGTGCTATGAGCGGGTTTGGATGGTGTTGTAGCTTTGCATGAAATTTCGCTTAGTACTTTCTGGCCAGTTGGTCTACCGAGTCCACTTTCAAGTCCCTATGTAGCGCTTTGTTTGTAACATACCATGGAGCTGAGGCTATAAGTCGGAGAGATATAGATTGGAAGGCTTGTATCGAACGAGTTTGGGATGGCTTGGCGCAGTTGATTTAAAGTTCTAGGTTCAAAAATGGACGGTGTTGGGGTAAAAGGGGATGATTTGATTTAAACGACCATCTTTTTCAATTAGCATTACAAAACGAAAAAAAAACTGTAGTTTCTTATTATTCGTAGTACCTATGATGAAAAAAGGAAACAATTATTTGTAGTCATCTAAAAAGAGAAATAACTCAACATACTACTTGTTAAGCCGCTACACATTTCGTCATCATGATTTATTCATATTATATAATAATGTATTGATTAAAAGAGGGTTTGTCAAAAAATGTCGACCAAAGGAATAAATCAGTCATTTGCAATTGATAAAAATTCAAAATATCTACTGCCAAAAGTTATGTGTCAAATGCAAAAAGGAAAAAAAGATAATAAATACTGCCCAAAAAGAATAAATCACTTATGAAATTTATTATAAGACTGAAGTTCATCAAATACTTTGAATTTCATGAAATCCCATGTTTGAATAACTAATTTGAGAACAACTGTCAAATATATTGTTAAGTAATAATGACTTTCAAGTATTATATATATATATATATATATATATATATATTTTTGGCATCTCAATGTTTTTTTCAATGTTTTTTTACCTATTCCGTTTTACCTCGGATATAAAAACTTATAATATATTATAAGAAAAATGAGGTACAACACCACGGAGGGTAAATATAGGTGAAAACAATAGGTTTTTCCGTATTTTCAATTGAAATACTTTTTATAAAAAACCATGAATAATTCAAACACAACACTGGGTAATATAGTTGTATTGTACAAGATCGTCAAACCACGGAACAAGAAAATTGCTCACTTTGTATAAAATAATATTGAAATAGTTATGTTTGCAAAACAGTTACACTCTTTTTCGAGGTAGTTTGACCCTTCACGTAGGAAAACAACTGAAAAAATCAAAAAACGAATTGTCTAAGATACCACTACTCGGGTCTCAGCTTCTTTTCTAAGAAAACTTTTGGTGCACAACACTATATAATACAATATGATATTCTACTCGAATATTATTTGAACGGTTGCACTAGTGTATAAATACTATTATAATTTAAAACGCTATGGTGAAAAATCAGGGAGCTTCTAGAAAAGTCAGTTAAAACCACCACTGACATAATATTATAAGCTTCTATATTATTGATTTCCAAAAACCACGTGTTTTCCTACCACCCGTTGAAGCCTTCCGACAGAACTTAACGCACTAAGCCGTGTGCACGTGCCGACGAAACTGCTGATTATTCTAAGTTTTCAGGACAGTGTAAAATCGGGTCTTATGTTGTTTGACATGTTCTAACTAATGTCGGTAACCGCTATAAGGTTATCTCAACTACCACCGTGTCAATATTTGAACAGGTTAATACGGTATCTTCCTGGAACTAGTTAGGTACACAATACATTAACGTATTATGTTATAACAGGGTGACCAGAAAAATAAAATACAAATACGGGACGATTCAAAAAACAAAATAAATATGATTTAAAATTTTTAATACATAGTTAGTACATGAAAACAATTTTATTTTTATAGAAATGGTGTATTAATTATGATTAGGATTATTCATGTATGATACATTTATATCGTATAAGTTATATAATATGAAAATAAACGAAATTTATTACTATGATATTTGGTTTACGTCGCTGGCGGTAGAGTTACTCAATAAGTATGGTCAAAACTAGAATAAAAAAATATCACTAAAAAGTATAGATTCTAATATTCTATCGCATAGGTAATGTCATACCAAAATATCGTAAAAAAAACAATTTTTTTATAAAATAAATTTCAAAACTTATAAATTAACAGTAAGGAAGAAGACGGGTTTGATACGAGACAGAATTAAATAGGATAAAATACGTCCCGCTTAACTTTTTTCGGGACAACTGGGCACAAAGTTGAAATACAGGACGTATGGTCATCTTATGTTATACAATAAACCATTTGTGGGAATTTAGTTAAATGACGTAACGAAAACGCATTTGGGAACAGTCTTGATAGCAGCTACTTAGTTGAGTTTGCGTAGGACGTCAAAGTACTATCGATTATTATAATATTAGAGATGATTGAATCGCGATTACCGACAATCGTTAGTAGTTGCAAAAGCGTCCGCGTGCCACCTTAATATTGTCCATTTCAGTGGTCTCGAAACTACGGGCGCCGATATAGTCTTAATCGGTGACCTCCCCCCCCACACTGTCCCCCACCGTTCCCTTATCGAAAAATAATTTTAAATTTAAATATATCCAATATTTCGTTTCGCGGGCACGTGTATACTACATTGGTTACATAAAATATCAGCGGAAAAACGTCAATATCATACTTCTTGCTGATAAAAAATGTACAGTTTCCGAATTATTATTAATCAAATCAACACTACAACACATTAAGTATATAATAATAATAAAAAGTATTTGACGACGTACTCGTGATTGTTTCAAGTATATATACTTCTATACACTTAAAAGTGATGCGTGTTTGTAGGTACACGATATTTTGGCCCGATAAAAGCTTTTGATATTATACGTGGCACACGAACGGAAAAAGTTTGGAGACCCCCGATCTACCACACGATAGTATACACACTCACGTTTATGACCGTCTTGGCATGGGCCAACTCGTTTTGCATCTCCTTCAGCCTCGACAATCCGCGCAACATCCTGCGACCGTTTCGTGCGCGTCCTGTGCCTCGGGCTGCTACGATCACGCGTACCTTCGTTACTACCGGTTGACGCCGCACACCGACTGAAGTCGACCACTGAACGCGGCGGTTACGTGAACCGTGGTTACGAACACTGTATACCGGGTGTCGACACACGAAGACTGAGACAAGCAGAGAAGGGTAGAGAGAAACAGACAGAGACGGCGACGATTAAGGAAAAAATAACGCTTTCCGTTATACTGTTGGTTCCGTTGCCACGGCATCGGTATCGCCGGGAAACGAAATATTACATGGGTACGGTCCTGTTTGAAAGTCAACGCGCCGCGGCCGTCGCCGTGCTTTCTATGTAGGTGATTCGCGATACCTGCGCAGACCGACGAACGCGTGCAATCATGAATTGTGAATCGTCGGGCGCAATATCTTGGGGCCCCTGAGATATGACCGAGTTGGGGAGGTGGGTCACAGAACCTTTATCGTGACATTAAAATCATTTTAACTTTTTTTATGCTATTTATAGACAGCAACACATTTTCTGTTTTCTAATGTTTGTTCTTATCTTTGTAAAACGTCGACAAAACTATTTTGGTCGAACAAAACGTTTTGAAAATATTATACTATGCATTCCTGTTACGTAGCTCATACTGGTTAATTGGAAATAAAATTAAGTGTTAATCGAAAAATAATTTTATAGGCTTTTTAATTTCGGCATCATCACCAAAAAAACAGTAGCATTTTTGTAGTTAAAGATATATGACACTTTTAATTTGTATACGTAAAGCATGACTTTAAATCCTGTATGGGGACTATGATTATTGCCACAATTTAAATTCAGAATTCTTTTGCCGTTGTACAAAAATGATTTGTTTATTTTGCGTAAAGTGGTAAACACTGAAGCATTTTGACTGACATTTTAACGGTTGGTGGAGTCTTTTATTATTTCCCAGGATTACTATCTAGTATCTAATATTGATACTATAATATTAAATTCCAGTGAAAAAGAGTTCTCCGTCTTTTATAAGCCACCAAGTTTCATATTACGCCTCTGGTGCACATTGTTAAAGGCAATATTGCCTCTATATTTTCGTTTCTCTAAAAAAGGCCGATTTCTGCTGTAAAATTTTGGAAATATATAATATAATATAATATAATATAATATAATTTATATTAAAATGATCACAAAAAATATACATTATTTTCAACGTTTTGAAAACATAAATTAGTTAATACTATATTATGTAACAATATGAAATGTTTATTCCGTTAAAGCATACTATTTCCAGCCTAAGTAGGCACCTATGTTCATATTTTTTAGACCTTATACCTACTCATAACATTTTGCAAATTGAAGGCCTCAGTGCAACAACCGGGCAAGTCCACTATTTTTCGAAAATCACTTTTTGATAGTTTTGAATAAAGTATTTTTTTGTGGTCAGTTCTGTGTAAGAACAAGGCATGTCCGATTGTTCTCTATGGAAATAACAAGCATTTGGACTTGCCCGGTATTATATTTTCTGGACAAGAACCAGGCAAGTCCAGACTGTCGTAGAATTAGGGACGGTAGTCGACCAAGTAAAACTTCTTAAAAACCTTATGATTTATAATGATTTGTTACAAAATAAAATGATCAAGTTAAAATAATATAAAGGTAACGTTGTATCACTTTCACTGTGAAGAATAAAAAAAATTATTTTTTAGTCAATTAATTTAAATATAGTTAAGTTGAATATTAATTTTTTTTATTATATTTTAAAAAATATACACTTAAAAAGCAGATTACATTAATACTTATAATATCAATTTACTAATAACTTGCAGCAAAACTTCAAAAACAAGAATGAACTTGAAAAATATTTTATATGTTATGCGAAGAAAACCAGGCAAGTCCATATGTAACAAACTTAAATGCAATTTTTGGTGATGTAAGGTTTATATAAAATAAAAATTAAATTAACGAATCTATTTCTATGTTCCTAATGATGGTTTTTATTCAATTGGAGGGACAAAATTACATTTTTTAAAAATATGGTTTTGTTAAATGTGTCTCCTGAAAAATTTAAAAAAAGGACTTGCCTAGTTGTTGCACTGAGACCTTCAATTCCTGAAGACATTAGACATATTATTCAAAAAAAAATAAAAGTAAAAGCGACGAATGCAGAAGGTAAAATTGTTATAGATAAATAATTATTACTGAAATGAACAATAACTATTGTAGTTATCCTCGTTTGTTTTAAATGGTACATAATAACACACTATTTGTGAACAACAAATAACAATTTTATATCAAAGTTCTGATGCTATCGCATATCAACAGTGTTGTCATTGTGTTATAAACACGGAAATATATATGTCCGCATATCATAAGTGACACGCACAGTTTTACTCAAAATGATAACTAAAAATAATAAATTGAAAAAATTAACTTATATGGAATGAATTACTAATAAAATGCGTTTTCAATAAAATTCAGTTACGAATATTAAGCTTTGACACGGGCAATCCTGTCAATTGTTCTTCTAGACGTTTTGATGAGTAACTAATTCTTCAGTATTTTTTTAAATATAACGTTATGGAATTCCCTACAGTGAATCTACGTTTTGTTTTTGCGCTTTTTCTCCGACTATTATTTTATCACACTACGCGGTTGACGGTTGACGCGAGTTTTTCATTCTGAATAAAATAATATTTTTACAAACAATATTTTATGACATATTATACGCATAGTATAATGACTAATGAATAATCATAATATGTATAGGTACTTGAAAGCTTTCTTTCGACAGTTATCGTTATATTATGAAACACTTTTACAATGTTTTAACGGTCTTGTCGAAACGATGTTTGATAAAAAAAAAAATGTTGATAAGTTATATGATTTTGGAGCTGAGATTTGCATTGTTTTCCAAAGGTATCAATGCGATATTCGGAATATGACAAATGTGTTTCATGCATTTTCCAACAAGGATAAAAAAATATCGTTTTACACTTTTTAACAATTTTTTCTGCGATATATTATTATTTACGTCATTGATTCAATATGAAAAACCATTTTGGGTCTTAGGTTAATTTTTTGAGTTTTTGAATCCAAAAATTCAATTTTAAATCCTTTTTTAAGATTTTTACACGCTTCCCTACGTCAATCTACGTATAAGTATCACAAACTATCAAGTAGCTAAACTTACTATAATATAGAACAATACTTATATTTGATCGAATTTATTGTTTAGACATTTTTATAAAATAAAATGGTTTATTTCTAAAACTGATTGAATATAAAAAATGTTTGGTATTTTTTAGAACGCTATTTACAATTTTTAGGAAAAAAAACTATTTTCAAGTGCATTACGTCATTTAATCGCCAGCTTTAGTCATGACGATATAGCAAGGGCAATTGTTATGAATGTATGTGATGAGACAGTCTGCAATATAATGTTCACCGTTTTTAACACGAATTTGCGCGGAGTAGAACGCACAACGCCGCTTATAACTAGTGAGGACACGCCGTTACTCGAAAGCGATTTCACGATATGAATACCGGATATCGGTATTATGACATTTCTAATGAAAATGATTATATTCCAACACTCGGCAACGGTCCAGATTATCGTGGTCGGCAAAAACGAATAGAAATTTGAACGCTTCAGTGTTTTGTGAGCAAAGCGTATAGCCACTCGCAATAATTAACGCACTCATATATCTGCATACGTTCACGAGTTCTACGAAAAAAAAAAAAAAAAAACATTTTACTGACTGATATTCGCGTCGAAACACGTCTTTTGAATACAACACGATTCATCGGCGGACCGTGCAAACAACGGAAACATGATTTTACCGTCATCCCGCCCGTTACATTCGATTCGCCGGTATTCGTCGCCAATCGAATCGGTTCTTGTCGATAATAATGGACCGTTCCCGCGAACAATCTAAAACGTATTTATCGCGGATTCGCGCCAACGAATATTGTTCGCAATCAATTAACCGTGGATATTATAATTAGTCGGCAATTAGTACGCGACGTCCACGAACCGATGCGAGCCGCGTTGTCGATAATGTTTCGGTGTTTACACTTCACCGGACATAGGCAACAGGTATACAGCCGCATCGTTAACGGGCAAACGGTAAATCTTTGATAACGAGTTAACTTTGCCGGACATTTCCGCTCTCCAGCTCATTGGCGTCGTTGTCCTTCCCCCCAACGGCCGAGCGCGATAACGATATAATTGCTCAAAAATTAAATGTGTACAGGAACAATGTTTATATATATTTGGACGTGTCTTATTCGTCGGTTAAACAATGACAACGTCCACACCTCTCTGGTTTTCATATCAAGAACTAACTATCCGAAACCACCGATGGATTTCCTAGAAATTAATTCCAAAACTGACGCTATTCGAACACACCGCTAAAGTTTAAAACGCTTATAACCGTTAATGGTTATCCAGTTAGAGTATTTTGTGTGTGTGTGTGTGTGTGTGTTGGACTTAATGCCCCTTTGGGTTGAATAATCCGCAGTCAGCTTTTCGGTCGTGTATTTCATTTTGGCGGTTTAGGCCTTTACAGCAATCTTTTATTTATCGATCAATTCCAATCCTGTAATGTACACGGCTGGTTTTAGAAGGGCTCCTGTGTTTCCTTTGAACGCGAAACGCATTTGAGATCAACAATATTCTCTCGGTGAGATTTTCCCTCTCCTCGTACATGATGATGTATGTTTCGAAATTATATTTTGTACCTGAAGTTGGCGAAATATTTAACGCGACCGTTAAATATGGATTAATTAAGCTAGTCTATAATACGCTGCAAATTTGATAACCACAAATGGGTTTTCGAGATCGACCCGCGAACGATTCCAGCAACTGTTCGCATCACAAACGACCGTAACCGTCTAATCGGTAAACGGACACTAATTGAAAGGACTATTGTTAATTTTCAAACAGCGTGCACTTTTTACGGTTACAATGACCTAGCGATTATTCATCGCGGACACTTTGACCAGTGTAAATCGATAGCGGCCACTTTGTACGGTGAGTAACAATAACTTGATGACAAATTATTAGTTTGATGATAACGATAGACCCTATTTCGATCACACTCTTTTGACCGACTGATCACTATACATTTTGTAATATTCGGGTGTACATCATGAGCGTTTTAAAAACAACACAGTCAACAACTAAAATTGATCAAACATAGTTAGGTAAGATTATGAAATATGTACACTATATTCATTGAATATACGGTTTTACGTATTAATAACCGAAATATCCATTGGAAAAATTCAAAATCAGTTGTTTTGGTAAAGCAAGAACAAATTAATTATGAGTGTTATTGATGTTAGTTAAAGGTTATTAAATTACCTAATATTTTAAGATTCTGAGTGAAACGAGGAATGTTTATTTTTTTAAATTAGCTTTACATAAGATTTTTATGTAGAAAACCTTATTGTATCAAAAAGTATGAGGTAGGCTTTAGATCCAAAATGTTGTCGATTTGGTACATTAAAAATGTCATTTTTTGAATTCCTCAACATTTTTCCCAGCATTAAAGAAAACCGACGAAAAATTACAAAATTACGGCCAAATCTACGGAATGCCTATTTTTTACTCTTTAAATCATATTAATTTAAAAAGTATTAACTGTAGGTAGGAACTTGCAATATTTATCAAATATTTATATGGCTATTTTTTAAAGATGGTGAAAATTCCAAATAGTTTTCGAATTGATAGTGCTATTTATAGCTATTTGAAATTTAGAGTTTTCTTAGATTTGTTCGTAAAGTACCAATGATAAAAAAAAATAAATATTTTCGGTTTACTTTTGAAATTGTTATACAATATTCCTCGTACATTGTCCTTACTCGTGGAAAAAAATATCAAAAGTCGTAGTAAAAAGTTTTATTAATAAGCGTTTGAATTTGAAATGTTTATAAAAATCAATAAAATAATGAAATCTGCCTGCTTTTTGTAGTGAAAAAATGATTAAAATTTCAATATTTAGGATATGAAATGTATTAAAAATGAAAATGAAATGAACTAGAGAAGTTTCTCTTTGTGAACTAGTAAACAGTTTACCAGAGAAGCGCAAAAGAATTTTATAAGCGTTAGAAAATTATATTATAATATAATCTGGTGTTTCTATGATATCGATAAAACGGTGTTAGTTATTTCATTGAAACTCAAAATTTAATCATAAGAAATACTTTAAAATTTTACAGGACACTTATATAAACTATTTCTGGAGTTGTTGTAAATCTCAAAATATTTTTACAATTTAAAAGCTAATTATAGATATTTGAAATTTAACTAAAATTACAATAAAGGCTAGGTATGTCTTTTGTATGGGGATTTTTTTTAAAAATTTGTACTTTTGTTTTTCTATAATTTTAAAAATTATAAGCTGATCCTTCCAACCTCATCTACTAAGAATAGTATTTTCGAACCCAATGGTACATTGATTTATACTTTAAAAGACCAATACAGCAGCATTATTCACCCACCCTTGTTAACTCACACTACCATGCAGTCTCGACTGACCTAGGGGACTCACCCTTTTAATAATATTGGATCTGAAATATTTCACAGTATGATTTATTTACAAACTTATTACACCTTGAAAACGTTGCTAGAGATATTATAATACATTAAAGTTGAATATGTGGTCCAAATATGGAAATCCCAGCTAAATAATAACTAATTTCAATATTTAGCTATCTACATAATATATTTACACAACTGATTAATGCTTATTCTTAAAGTTTTTTACTGTTCATAATCAAAACATTATAACACAATGTGTAATTGTATATACATAGTTTCCAATCAGGATTAACACTGAGCTATCTCCTGTATATCTCCTGTAATAATAGAGATGGTCAAATTTTTTTTTTTTTATGGTCATCCCTGGGCAAAGGCACATTTGATGACAATAGTTTGGTAAATAGAAGTTTATTATGAATTAAGTTAAAAAGTAAGCTTTTTATATTAAAACTTCTGTGAAATTTGAAGATAGTAATAAAATAGCACTTCTCTTTCTGACATTTTCGACGGTTCAACATTCAGTTTTCATTGGATTCATGATTTTTTAGTTTACAAAGAAATAATGTAAATTAACATAACCTCG
The DNA here is from genome assembly GCA_949715065.1 of Periphyllus acericola. Classification (NCBI taxonomy): domain Eukaryota; kingdom Metazoa; phylum Arthropoda; class Insecta; order Hemiptera; family Aphididae; genus Periphyllus; species Periphyllus acericola. The sequence continues at coordinate 36,278,447 of OX454264.1, read as the reverse complement.
TCATTTCTCTATTAAAAAAATGCTGATAATGTTATTATTATTTGACACTATTTTCTTGTAAATTAGAAAAATGATTAAAAATCATGAAGTTGATGAAAATTGAAAGTTAAACAGTCTGTTATTTTCACAAAAATAAGATGGCTATCTTCGAAATGTACGAACATTTTAAAATATAAATTGTCCTTACTACTTACAATAGTGTCCGTGGTATTCAGTTATTTGGGTTGACCGTACAATATGCCCTACAACCGTCTACTCGTGAATTATCAGACTCTGCAGGACTTGGGACAGTGCTACCATACCGGACCTATAGCAACCGAAATAACGTTTTACGTTCTGACAGTGAATCGATCGTAAGCTTAGGAGAATTCGAGGAAAACATGCCGATTTAACTATTCTTTTATCTTGCATTTTTTTTAATCATATATATAACATTTTTCATATAAATTATTTAGTTTTTTTTGCGACGCATAAATATAATATAGCAAAACTCCCGTTAAAGGTCACCTTTCTGAAAAATAATAACCTTCGTTTACCTAAAAATAACAGTAATTTTCTTCTTTTATTCGTGTGTGTGTGTGTGTTACGAGGAAAAGACATAAATAAGTAGGTATACTTTAAAACACCGGACACAAAATAACGGTTATTGTTATCAAATATGATTCCTAAAATGTTAATGGTTTTTGCAGTGGGGATGGGAAAATTATTTATGTTCACGTCAAGTTTATTGTACATCATTTTACTGACGGTTTGTGTTACACTTTTTTTTGTGTATACTGATCTTTTTGTTCAGCGATGTCCCCAGTCCCTCGTCATTGTATTTGTCATATATTATTTTGGTTATTTTCCAAATATCCGTTGGAATTGTCATGGATTCTAGGCGTAATTCGTTCAACCGAGTGAACAACGACTCGAGAGCCTTTTCGATGCTCATATTAACATCGTGCATTTGAATGTTCAGTTCCGCGCTCATTTCGACCAACATCGATTTGATATTACGTATCGTGTCATTTTGAACTGTGGTCTCAATCTCGTTATCTTGATTGGCATTGTAATTTATGCGACCCATATTACCCCTGTTCAGCAATATGTTCTCTTTGAATTTATTTTTGCTATTTTTCTGAACGTTTTCGGTGGAATACTGTTTCGTGCAGTTCGAGAATTCCGGCGGTTTTCCGATCACATCCATTACGGTATTTTTGTCCCGGGTTTTCTTCTCGAGCCGAGCCAATTTTGCGGCAACTTGTTCCGCGGACTCCCAGTACACGTCCACCACCATATCAGTCTGGAGGTCTTCCTCGAATTCTTCCAACTTTTTTTGATACGCATAGTTCCTATAGTTACCCTCTTGGATGATGTCGTCATCGGACGTTGTGAAGTCGTACTTCAACTTCTGAACGTTCAACTCTGCCCTCCATTCCGGCGGGCTTAACCACGTCAAAATCAGGTAGCACGCCTCCGGTATCATTATCACTTTCCGCAACCGTAACAGTTCGTTGCTCGCGGCCGCACAGACACGCTCGCATTGCATCATCTCGTTCTTAGACGCTAGAGCTTTTTTCACTTCGATGTTCATTTCGTTTTTTATGATATTGTATTTATCTTCTATGGTTTTGAAGAGTTTTAAAAATGAATTTTTCACTCGACTGAACTTCGTCAACTGCTCATGGTATTTTTTCTTGTCATTTTTAATCGAGTTCTCGATCGTCGTCGACTTATTATTCATGATAAACGTCACTGATTCCTTATACCATACATCAGTCATGTCATAATCATCCGTGTGTGATTCATTCGTTTTCTGATTTATGTACTTGTAGTTCGACAAACTGTTGATATAGTGCACGAATTTTGTCATCTTCTCTTTCTTCAATTTTTTAAACGCATTTTTTTCATCAATTGTTTGTACATCCGTTACATTGATTAAATCATCAAAGGTCAACGTCTCATCATTTTTTTGTAATCTTTCAAATGTTTTGGATTTATATAATGCCATTCTGTTTTCCTTTTCTCCATTTTTTTCAAATCGTTTGAAATTAGCAATTAGTTGTTCCGTGTCTTCTTTCAGTTTATTACTAGAAGACACGGAACGTTTGTTTGGACTTAAGAATGTTTGAAAACTCATAGTTAAATAAACCCGTTTCGATATTTGGATTTCGCAAAATACTTTGATAAGTATTAAATATGAATACACTATGGTTTCCAAAGATACAAATGATTTGTTAGTACCACAACGTTATATTTTTGAGAAAAATACAAATATGCTGCACAAAGATATTCTATTTTGCTTAAATACATGTGCATTTCTAACAATCGAAACCGCAATCATCAGAATTGTAGGATCCGGCCCAAAGGCGACTGAAATGCTGCAAAATGCGTTTATTTCGCAAACAGTCCGAATTCAGCAAAAATAGAAATGCCGTTCTTACGTGTTTATTAGAATCAATATATTCATAGAACAAAATAAGACCCAAATTTAAAATTAACAAGTGTGAATCGAAATCAAATCAGGCTGACATTGTTTGTGTGTAACATTATTTTCAATATTATAGCTTAACCATCGATTTTGAACATAAAGCAAATTAGGGTAGTTATATGCACGACGATATCGTCTATGACAACTACTTTGTTGACAGCATGGCGAATTCATGGCGAGTAGACGTGTTAGAACCCGAATGGAATGGCCGCTGTTTTTCATCGACGTGCTAAGTATAATATGATGTAACTGACACATTGTTAATAAAATTAATGATTAGGGCTGAGATTTCGATGTTGCATTTTTTCCAAAACTTGCTGTGCGAAGTACATGGCATTACATTCGTTACAATAGGTACTACACTGAATGAGTAAAAGACATTTTGTTTAGCCCCATTTTTTTTTTTTTGCATTTCTCTTGAGACTTTATTTTGACATTATATACAGTTTTTACTTTTTTCAGGAATTCATAATTTATTACGTTTCAAAAAATGTTTGGGAGTTATAACTTTTATGAAACAATTTAAGCGGTATACATGGAAAGCGGTTCATGTACCTGCCGCATTAGTAAGTAAACGGTAATTTTATTCTGGCGTATTACTTGTCTTTAAGACGGGTTAGATGTTCTGTTTTTTTTTTATTTATCCATTATGCAAATACTTTATGTAATATCTAACTAGACTTTTGACAGTGATCCGCAATTATTTTCTATTTACAGCCCCCGTACACTGCCGCAGAATATGTCCCCGGAAGTTTTGACGTACTACCCAGAAGAAGTAATCAGCAGCCACCTACGATAAATCAAACTTTAAAACATACGCTAGCCGTAGCTATAGAAGAGTATAAAAGGAAAAAAAATTGTTTCCGAGAATTTCAATATTTCAACACGTCACTCTACTTTATAGAAAATATATCTGTTGAAATATAGCGTTTGATGTTAAACTCAAAACACTTATAGTTCTCTGATAATAATATTCAAAGATTAAGTGTTATTTCGAAAACTGTTAGTGGTTTTTTTTTAACATGTGCTAGGAGGCGAAAATTTGGCGATTTTCAAAATTTAAATTAATCTGATCCTGGACCAAAAATATAAGTGCATATCAAGGATATGTAATTTAATATGATAATAATACTTATTATCTGTTTGGATTACGTCTACTGTAGTTTAGTGTGTACAGTAATTAAATAAAAATCTGTGTTTGTCGATTTGAACACTGTTATATTTATGAATTTCGTAGAGTACACATTATCACTACGATTATAATTATTATAAATACTATCAAAAAGTTCTATTTTGACTGAATCGGAAGCGTTCTCTGAATGGGTGGTTATCAATTGAGCCCAACACATCGTCTGTATATAACTGTAACATAACTGTCACGTTAAAAACAAAAAAAAAACAAATCTAGAGGGATAAGAAAAAATAATTATATATTTTATACCGCGTTAATTATTAAATGTTGCCAAGTTATTTCAAAATCTTTAAATGTTTCGTCATGTTACAAAAATGTTTGAAGGATAGGAAAATATGCATGAATAGGATAAATTAAGTTTTAGTCAGTATAAACACATTCCTGGCTCCGATCGTCGGTCGTTCATTTTTGTAATTTTGAAAAACATATAGTTACAGCGCGAATATAACGCAGCGTGGTAGTAAAATTATTTAAAACTATTAATAATACAATTTAATTTTGCATATTTTTGCAGTTAAAATGCGTATTGTTTAAAATTTCATCTTGTTTGCGCATAGGCCCTAGTTCTGGTTGTTTGTCGATTGTTCATTTTTGTAAGAAAACACGGTTTTTAGAGCATATTTTCACATCGAGTCTGTGGTATACCGAAGAGCATAAATAATATGACATACGTGTAAATCTGTCCACAGATTCAGTATAACTACAACGGTTATATTTAAAACACAAACCGTAGGTTGGAATGTATTTCGGTCAAACTCGAATACACCATCACAATACTATACATACTCAAAAAGTAAGGTCAAAACATCGTAAGGTTATAGTTCAGAACACGGGATAACTCTATTGTTTGTACGCGCCATCGTTGCGAAAAGCAATTTTGACGAAAAACATTACAAACCGACAGTGCACGGAAAATAGTACGGTGAAGACTGGAGAAAAACGGTTTTCGTGCGATAGCCATCTTGAATAATCGTTTTGTAAAAAGTCGAAACGGCGATTTGACTGAACGACGAACTCGTGCGTACAGAAGAGCAGCAATTCCCATGCGATTTCTATGTTGTAGTTGATATGACCGCGGGTGGACGATACTTTGACATGCCGTAATCATAATATTATCGTGGCGATGGCTCAGCATCCGATAATATTATGTTGTACTCCTATCATAAGGATGTTGACGTGATGTTTGCGAGAATCCGATCGACGTGCACGACACGATGGGTGATTTTAAACTCTACCGATTTGAATGGCCTTCTAGTAAGCTCTCCCGGGTCATTTTCGGTAATACCTGGAGGTTATGTATGTAAGCGCTCACGGGTCTTTAATAACTATTCTTCAGTAGGTACTTTGTAATTTTCCAGTTACGCATACCATCCTATATAGGTAAAAAAAAAAAAAAATCAATTGTTGAATTTAAAATACATTACAGTTCACAGTTTAAAATATTATGAGAAGCAAAGTACACAAATTATAGTACGAGTAGATCATAAATAGTTATAATATAAATAAATGATTCAATAAAATTTAACAAACAACATTAAACAAATACAATAGATATACAACGTTTAAGTGTAACTTTTATAATTATGAGAATTTGCGCTTTTCAAAAACTGAGGGAATATATTTATTTGTCTTCATAATCACTTAACAATAAATAGTTATAAATTATAATCGCAAACAGACCATCGTAGTAAATTCACATCGTAGCAATAAAATGTATGATTGTACTAAATACAATGTCGACCCGGGAGAGTTTACTAGTTTTAGAAATCGGGAGAGTTTACCACCACCCTACAAAATACAAAAAACTCGACAAATACAATCATACGAGGATCGCACGAAAGAAAAATAGGATGTAATAGTATAAGTTGCACAGCGGCACAGTTTATTTTTCAAGTATATTATCATATCATAGCGTTTCTCAGGTCATGCGACCGCGTTTAAACGTACCTATACAGTTTACATTATACCGTTACGTGCCGGTGTAGCCTTATTGATTTACCGTGTACAATTTTGCCTACCCCTGTAAAATTTCACTAGATAATATTTACCCCCGGTAAAACTCCACCAAGGGATTCTTACCAGGGGGCTTAGAATTTCACGGGAGTAAATAATCCCAGTCATACCGGCGCTAATACCGGTAGTTACGACGATAATGCAATGGATAATAATACGTGTGATGGACATTGACACTTCTAGTTATCAACACGTTTTAGCAATTCAATATCTAAACACAACGAGTGCAATAATTAGGTGAAACGTATAGTGGCTCCACTAAGAGTAGGTGCTTCTTCGCTGGACGGCCGATGAATACGCCTATCTGATTTCTGTGTAAATCCGGAGCTGCTATATATTATAGTACCCTGCTCGTATTGCTTAATTTTTACTAGTGACTTTGACCGTTTCAATTTTTTTATAAAGTCATATTTTTATATATTACATATTAATATGCAATAGTACGCATTGATCCCGGCCCTGAACATAAGCGAGCAAAAGAAAAATGTTCAGTCTTGCAAAATAAAAAGGGTACTCTAAAATTTACCTGGCGCTGGTTTAGGAGTACCAAACTGTATTTTTGAACTTTTTGATAAAAAAAAGCGCCCGCCCCTTCAGAATTTTCTCAGAGTTATACGACGAACCATGTGTTATAATATAACGATTACGGTCCCCGCTTCGAGTGGAACGAGAGAATTTTTTTTATTACAACGATAAAAACAATAATAAAATCATCGTATAGTTGGTACACATAAAATGGGTGTAGTGCAGTTTGTGGAGACCAAAACGAAAACCGTTGCCTCTGTGTTGCAATGACATTATTATAATGTACACGACACTCGCAGCCATATCACATGCAGCGTATATGGTCTGGTGTTTTATATGCTATGCGTTTAACCGAATTGCAATTATTGCGATTTTACCGCTGTGGCAATGTGGCGGCATAATAATAATGATGATAAAACAATTATTATTATTATTATCTTCATTGACGGAATATCGCCACGTGGTCTTTTTAATGATCAAACGATCGTTACTATGTCGACGTGGATCACAATAATACGTATTCCCGGTGTACGGCTGCATGCGGTGGCGCGTAATAATATGTATTGTTTTATGTTTGTTTTACTCGTGTGACAAAAAAAAAAAAAATTGCTATAAAATTGATTTTTATCCGATCTTTGCTATCCCCAACATAATACTATATGCTTCAGAGTGCAATAGGATAATATATAATTATTACATTTCAAGCATATCGCATGTATACGCACATAGGCGCACGCGTGAATGTGTGTGTGTGTGTTTTATTAAATCTCGCATCGTTTTCTTATTTTTAAAATAACAAACATCTGTTCGATCAATAAGCCGAGATGACTTACGTCAGTGATTCTTAACTTTTTCCGAGTTATAGACCCCTTTAATATATAAAGGGTAACCAAAGCTCTTTTCCCTTAAAAAATAAAATGAACCTTTGATTTTGATTATTGTTTAATAATACGTTTTTTTTAATTGGAAATAGTATCACTTTATAATTTTTTTTTTTTTGGTATGTTACAATTATTAATAACAGCTTTTGCTTGTGGCCCCATAATTATTTAAAAAAACATTTTATTTTCTATTCGAATAAAAAATTCACGGACCCCGTAGTTATCCTCTACGGACCCCCAAGTTGTTCATGGTTAAGAAATCCTGACTTACGTGTATATACGCTCAATGTTACGGTTTAAAGTGCACTTGGTTCAGTTAAACAAGACATGTAATATTCGATTTTCGTTTTTTCAGTAACTGTGACAAATTGAAAAGAAATCGTTTTTGGGTTCATCAAAAGTACATGCGTACATGGTACGATAGACCTAAGTTACAGCATGATAGAATATGCTAAAATTTCTTATTTTCCTGTGGTCTGCTTTACTATATATTTTAAAATAGTCAGTACATTATAGATGTGCATAAAATGTCTTTACGGGGTGTCCCACCGATGATTTACAAGCTGCAATATCTCCTGAGATGTACAAATTCTATTTTTTATAAGACTCATAGGGATAAGGACCATAAATATTTCATATTTAAATTTAATTTAATGTTTTGGTAAAAAGGTAAGAAAAGTAAATAATATTATTTTCGAAAAATTTGTAGATAGCCATTTTATAGAATTTGCTTTTCTAAAAATTTTAATTTTCTTAACATTTTAATTTCATTAGCATCATGATTTATAATAACTTTTTTTAGTTTCTAGAAATTGATCAGAAGTTATATGAAAACTAGATGAGATATAATATCAAATCGTTAAATTATGGACTTCTACGGTATTAAAGAATACATACATTTTCTAGAAACTAAAATAGTTATCTAAATAAACTAAATTAATTATAAATATTAAAAATTGTCAGGTTAATAAAAAATAAAATGTTAAAATGTTTAGAAAAATAAACATTACAAAATAGCTAACATTTTTCAAAAATAATAAAATTAAAAATTATGTTTTTTTATTACTTTTTATCAAAACATTAAATTACATTAAAATATGAAAAAACTGAAGTCCTACTCGTAGTCCCTGTGAATCTTATAACAACAAGAAAATTTGATTATCTTCATCATCTCAGGACTCAGGAGTTTCTCAATGGGTGAATTCTGTAATGGTGTAGTGAAACAAAAACAGGAATATTAATAATTATAACGATATACATTGTGCAACGTGTGAAAAACAGTTGGTAAATGTATCTCAAACTTTGAATTACGTTTTTAAGTAGTTCTAAATTATAATATAATATTAAAAGAAACGATTCTTAGAAAACCCAAGCCCAGAAACAATATTAAATTATATAATATGAGTGATCATCAATATAGTATAATAATGTAAGAACTATTTTTTTTTTAATTAATTAAACGCAATTATTTCTACAAGGCACATAATAAAATTATGAACATAATACAATTATTTAAGCATGAAAATGTGTAAAGAATTTTTTTTTCGCGTGTACAAAACATAAAATTTCTTCGAATAACGTAAACAGTCGTTTTTTAATATTTATTTATAGTTCCGAATGCGTGCAATTCTATTATGATGCATATCGTACAAAACTTTATGAGTGACGTGTTATTATGATTAAAGTATTATTTTGAATATATAGAACGTGCTGCGCTACCTACGCTAACATAAAACATCTTTCCGAAAAATCGCTTTATATTATTATATAATATGAATGTAATCAGAAAAAAAAAATATATATATGTATCAAAAAAACTGCAGTGAAACATAAAAATAACGTGGTCGACAGTTAAAATATTATTTTTAAATAAAATAAAATGTTCGACCTATAAGTTTGATATAATCGATGAGTATATTATATTATGTTATAGATGCACGCAATCGTTTAAGATGAAATAAAAATGTTATTCTAGGCATAATATTATGTTTAAATGATTACCGTTTTGCTCGATAAAGAAGTCCATTATAATAACATCATTATCACGTATATTTTCGGTAACAATATTGCATATTAGTATTATTGCATCATATTGCGAATCGATTACACGTGTTTTTTGTACGGTAGTACACAGTACAAAGCGAAAGTCGCCTATCCTTGACGACTAGTCTCTCCAACACGACCAATACGGAAACCATCAAAACTTAAATATACGAGTACATTGACGACTATATTTTTTTTACTTTACACATTTTTTAACACTATTTCAAATTGAGACACGTTTCAAACCCTTTAAACAGATCCAAAATATTTTTAACCATAATGGGCCGGATAATTTATTTTTTATATTTTTTTTATGGTTTAAATAGAAAACAATTATTGTTTTTTTATCTAGATACATTATGAATTATGATTATATCTTATCGTCTCTATGGATAATTTATGTTGAGCTTATTTCTATCTTCATCGAAATAGCTTTTTGGTACACTATCTTTATCTAGATAATGAATTTATCCGTGCTCAACACCGCCTGTAGTACACACGATCATCGGAGAAGATCAAACACAAAAATTAAGAGTCTAAGCACTTTATTAACACTACAGTATTGAAAATATGATATGAAAAATATTTACATTAATGTTTTCATATCTTTGGTATTTTTAAATTTCATAAATCTGAACACAGCGTACATTAAAGCATTATTCCACAATGAAAGTTTTCACGTCCACTTCATTATTATATTTGGTCTTCTTTCTTTTAAAACTCAATCTAGTTAGTATCTATTTAAACAGAACAATCATTAGACGTATTTTTAAAATTATATATAATCAGACATACTAATAATTAATAACTTTGGGTACGATGGTAGCAAAATATATAGTTAATTAATAATTATTTTACTTTTACTTTTTTAGTTTTGAATAATTTTGTCGATATCCATGTATTTAGTACTGAGGAATTGTACGCTTTGACTATTGACTGTAGTAGTTCCTATTATAACTAATAAGCGCATAATTATAATAATTGCTTAATATAACCCTATTATCGAGGTGTTAATTTTTAATTACCTTTAATTATAAATTCTTTTTTTTTTATTTGATTCTAATCATGTTTACGAAATGTAACTGAGTTATAGATGGCCATCAAATTAGAAAAAATGTAAAGTACGCAGAAAAATCTGGCGGCAGCTTATATAGCAACATTCCTCGTGGTCAAAAATTTACTCTGGTGAAATCAAATTCATCAAGTATAATTACAGATAGAATTTTGACGATTTTGGCATTTTCAAAGTAATTATCTTAAAACATATCACGTTTATTTCGTGCAGGTATTTAAACTTAATTTTATTCACCTCTAAATAGCTTTTTTTTGTTCCACACCGTATATAATACTATATTACACATTGCAAGTGAAGCCAAATATTCTGTATTGATTTGATTTTTCAAAGAACGAATTTCGTCTAAATAAAAATTATTTTTCATTACGCGCTCGACGCAATGAGGAACTATATATATATATATATATATATATTGCGATGTTTGAACTTTATGTTTTCTTTGCGGAGTTTTCATTTTATTCCGCTGCAAAGCCATAAAAGTTTCGTGTAGTCTTATTGAATGATAGGAAATTGGACACAGATTGAACTCGGGTCGTGTCGAAATAGCGAGACACCCGAAAGCTTGTCAACGAACCTCCCGCGAAATCCAATAACGCAATAACAAAGAATTAAAAGCACACACGAGTCGGGTAATATTTCTACTGCTTTCGGGCGTGCCGACTTAATCTGATCACGTTCTGTATCGTTTTCCCGAAAACGTCACGATCATTTCACGTAGAAATCTTAAACGATGACATTTTGCCGTTCGACTATAGGATGTATACGGCTAGATTAGAGAGTACCTACGAGCATTTTTGGTCGAAAACAACTCGTTTTAATTAATTTAACCGCACCCTAACTAAGATTCGTAATCCGACACAAGTTTTGAACTGTATTATCTGTATACGTTTTTAAAACTTATTCAATTACTCAGATCGAAGTAAAATGACGAGTGATAATAATTTATAAATGGTCAAGAAACTCGAAAAGTTGCGATTTTTCAAACAAAATTGATTTAATTATTGACCATAGAAATAGCGTTAAAATTGTGTCACGAGCAATGTCTTCTAAAATAACTGATAGTCTTGCAAATGATGTTTGTTTTTTTTCAAAATTAAAACCATATACTCGTGGTTATATTTTTATTTATTAAAAATACAACCTCGAACGGTTAAATAAGAAATTCCAATATCATATGAAGGATATTTATAGAGTATACAGGTATTCTTAGGAACGTACTGAACAGTACTTGAATCGTATAATATCCTATCTAAGAGAAATGTTCACTATTTGTTTGTGGTTCCGAACGAGTGCTTTGACTTGTGCCTACCCGGACCACCCTTACACAACGTGGTGCACTTGAGTATTTTTGATTTGCTGGATCAAAATGTGTATGTTTTATAATATACGGTAGATGAGAACTTACTCACAACAACGTCTACTTGCGAGTACTTAACATACAATTACTAAACACGTAAGCAAAATGTGTTTTTAGAAAGCGCCTCCGTCATATGTGTTGAAACCTATGTTGTAATTACAGTATTATCAACCCCTTGTTCAAAATCGTCCGCATGACGTTTTCGTCCTGTTACAGTTAAACGCGACAAACAGCTGCATTGCGTTTTGTTCCATAATAGTTATTCTTCTGATGCGGTATAATTTTGCGTCACGTCCAGATGTGTGTTTTTACGATCAGTTAGCGAGTTTCCACGTTAATGCGGTGAGTTGGGGTTCGGGATTTATCGCACTAATAATGATCAAAATATACTGTGAAAATTGTAAAAATGTGCAGCTAATTTTTATTTTATATTTGAAAAAGGCATGAAACTTAATAAAATTTTAGAAATAGAAACTCGAAAATATGTAGGATAAATAATAAAAATAATCATTTGTACACAGGTTTTTTCCTCGTCTATATCGTTTTCGCGGTGTTCATTTGTAACATAAAACAAACAAAAACAACATTACGATATTTTCATTTCTAATTGCTTTCTCGTAATGTTACCGTCAAAATAATTGTACGCTAAGACATTTTCTCATGTTCTCAAATTTTAAGGTACGGTGGTCAGTGATTATTGGCCAAAATATATTTGTACGTAGAAAAAGAATGTCGAACCGTTACGGAAGTGATCGTTGTGTCCTTGAAATATATAAAGCCGTTGGTGTTCATATTTTCTTCGTCTGTTGTGGGATTTTTCGGTACATTTTTAGATACAATACGACAATAAAAAACTGCGAAATATGTCGACATTTGTTCAAACATGATGAAATATGCGAAAATATTAAATTTTATACTGCGAATTTAATAAAGCCAACGTATAGCTTACCAAGATCAATCTGCAACCACTGCAAACAAAACAAAAAAAAACACCTTTGAAGCGATTGAGCACTAAACACCTTTTTATGACACGATTGAGCAAATTTGTCGACGTATCAAAGGAAATAGAAATACAAAAGGAAACCTACACAACTGAGCATAAAAAACTCTGCGATGCTTTCATTTGCAATGATTTTGAACGATATCAAACAAAAATAAACATTTAAATAATTTCAACGATATAAAATATGGAAAAAGTTTAAAAATAACACGATTTTATGGTGACAATGCTACATTTTATTGTTGATCTGCAAATGATCAGTTTGATAATAACAATAATAATAATAATAGTGATAAAAATAGTAATACAATATCCGTACTTGATGGTTGGTACCTAACGCGACGATAAAATCGATAACAATAATTATAATAAGAATACATTAAATGTATACACCTAGGTACACGTTTTCAATTCGACTTAAATATAAATGTATTAGAGATTCAGTTCTACGTAAAGCTCAATTCAAAGTAATTTTTGATAATTATCGACGGTGAAAATTGAAAATAAAAATCACAGTCAATTAGTTTCTAAAACATTTTTTTCGATAACTATTATTATTAATAACTTTCGGTAAATTAATTTTCTTGGCTGACATTTAATAACGGTTCTGCCGCTCGGTCCAATGATGAAAAATACGAATTAACTTCACGGCATGTTCATTAAGACGTAAACATTCATTTTACGACTGGTGAAGAATAACGAATAAGATATTAGATTAGAAGTCCTGCACACAGCGAGCCCGTTAAATGTTCGGTTCCTTAATGTATTTTTAACAATAAGCTATTGTTCCATAATGTACAATTTTAAAAGAATGTTGCAAATCATACAAGTAGTATATGCTTATTATGCGTATAAACCTAAATTAATTAATATGCATCTATATTATAGAATCTATAATACATTTCGGTAATTATTCTTTTTATATTAGCTATATAGTAATCACATTTTTTAGCTGAATATAAAACGTAGATGTCTTAAGACTGCATTTTAGTCATATATATCAACATATTGAATTTTACAACATTGCTTTTGCATTTTAATTTGTTGTCGTTTTTATGTTCTCAACTTTTTAAGAGCACTTTTTTAAGGATTTTCAGAGCATTTTTAAGGATATATAAAGTGCATTAAATTCACTTCCTTACGATAATAACTAATGTTGAACGTTGGCTTGATTTTTGCTTGGTTTTCGGGATGCGTAGTACTTGTCATTAGTACTTGTCACTCGCACTCATATCACAGAAGTGACTATATAGGGCTCTGTAATAGTAAAACCCGTAGTGCGAGTAAATAGGATCCGTTCTATTTACTAACGGCAAGTAGTAACTCCCTCCACGACTCATCACTACTCCCGATTGCACTAGCAACGAGTGACCACCCGATGATAATATTTGTCTCGGTCTTAGAAGATAAGGTCGGGACCCTTCCCATAACATACTAAGAATCGTTAAGAAAAGACATTATAGTTCACTTTTTCATCCCTAGCGCTAGAAATAGAACTTTTTTAAAGATATAGAATAGAGAGATTTAGACCTTTATTGGAGTAAAAAAAAAACCAAACCAAAAATAATTGTCCAATTCTGTTCAACATAGAGTAACATAATATGTTGTATATGTACATAAAAACATTTAAGAATATTAAATAAGTAAAATATTTAAATTTGTAAACTCAAAGAAAAGCAAAGCTAAACAGGTCGCGCCATCAAAATGGCGGACAAATTTAGTACTTACTAAAAATTTCTCACAGGACGCATTGATAAGAAAAGTATCTCGATCGTATATCTTCTTAGACAATGTTATTAGTGCTCAGTAGAACTGATAAGAACCCAGGTTATCACATATTGCCAATTATTATCACTATCTACTAAAACTTGCCTACGCTAATGACTTGTGTGGAGTCTGGTCCTAGTACGAGTGACAAATACCAAAACAAATGACAAGTTCTAAGACATACTGGTAACTAATACAAGGACGGATATACATGACGGAGATGCAACATAAAAGGTGTTCCGAAATCTTGTTTAGAAATATTTAAAACCATGCGATAGCCGATAGGACATAATATTATCACGTTTTGTTTTGTACTGCGCGGAGTCTACATAATTCAGTACGTGTAAACACAAAAGTATTAGCATATTTTTAAATTATTTTTTTCCGATTAACACAATATTATCTAAACTATATTTTGTTTAAGCCATTTATTTCGTTGGTCAGATAATCATGTCCAGGTTATACTTATAATGCATTAGGTATTAAAAAAAAGTTGCTCACGAGAAAAGTTGTTTTATTTTGATTAATTTGGTATCAGACCGTGTAAACTACGAGAGTATATTGTTTTTCCGACTACATTAAACAGCTTGTTCTAGACAATATTAACCTCATTTTTCAGTAAATGTATTATTGCTATCATTTTTTCTTATTATTATTATTCTTGACGCAAAAACAATAACTTTCCTTGGAGAATATAATTTTTAATATTTTGTTTAATAACAACAAAGTGCGCATGCTGGAAGATTTATTTTTCTGTTTTTACATTTACGCTTACATTTTCTTAAATCAATTATTCTTGCACTGGAACTTTGCACTCCGACATAGTTTCAGTATAATGAAGTCCATGAAAATAAATGAACGTACCTAGGTAAACGATAAAAATAATAAAATTTCCATGATAATATTATACAATGATAAATGAGCATTGAACATTGTTTTGTACGGGCACATAGTCAAATGACCACGTTGACCGATGTAATTAGCATAATGCAAACATTTTTGTTTCCGTGTACCGGTACACGTCCAAATCGGTACAGCCTATTTTGAGTCCAATTCGCAAATGAATCAATCTGCCGCGAGGCTCCCATAGGCGGCGACCACTGCATAAAAAACGAGAATACTTAGCGGTGTGCCTCGTTCAGGACTGATGTTCTCGAGATGCACTACAAAGGACAACACAACTTTGCTCGCACAGTTTTCGTATACACCGGTCGATCAGCTCTCGATTAACAAACGGGTTTCTTATAACGTAGACTTAACCGCCGAAATACGACGACTGGCCGGCGAGCCTAACGCATGGTGTTGATTAATTATATAACATCTGTCTTACATAAACTTGTCGGACACTTAAAACTTGGTCTAAAATAAAAAAATTGGCTAATGCCATCGATGCAGTGCGATGAAATAGACTTCACGGTAAATAATTCTTATCGTTAAAAACCTTACCAGGTTCTAGGTGTATATCAACTTTTCAACACCGTACGTTTCTAAGTACGCAGTGGTTGCGTTACGCTATAATAGCAACGACGTGGGGGCAGCGGCGAACCTAAAAGAGCGAAAATTGACACGCACGAACTGTGCCGTTTTTAAACGAAGCCACGCGTCATTAGAAGTATTCTCGTTTATTACCTAAGAGTCAGAGAATAGTAGTTAAACACAAAACAACACGCGATGAAAACAACTACTTGGAATACGTACTACTGCAGTCCAACGATTTAATCGTAATTAAGGTTGTTTGACTTAAACTTATGTTCATAAAAGACAAAAAGGTGCCCTACCCCCCGGGTGGTATAATTGTATTGCGGTTTTTTGCAGTGGACCTTTTCGTTTGAGCCTTGCACCGCTGCAGGACGCGGTCAAGATCTGTCACGTACGCGATCACGGGTGTTTAACGTGCAAACGTGCGGCTTATACGAATATTTTAACGGGTGACGGGTAAAATGCGCACGTGTATAAAGTAATTAAGGGTCGCGACGTCGGCGGTCGGGGGATGCGAAATTTGCACACCGCGTCGCAAAGCGTCGGCAAAGCGACACGAACGCGATTAACCGTGGTAGCCGTGAGGAGAGCGAAAAAAAAAACTACTCGGAAAAAAAACTGAAATTTACAAAAACCGTTTACGCCGAACTGAACGATCGTATTATTACGTACCGTCTCACCCGGACGGTCCGTTGTCGGCGGAGTAGACGTGTATGACTAATATTAATTGCGACGTTGAATAACGGACTTGGGATGGTGAAAATGCCGAATTCGTGGAGCTACTTGTACTTCGTTGCGCCTACACGATTATCTGCGGACGAACGGAAAACCGTTTTCTTCGTCTCGTGCGTACTGTGTTTGCGTCGAAAGCCGAACGACGGTTTCGCAACGGAAACGGGGAAATAATAGGAAACCGCACCGTGCAGTGGCAACGATATCGACTTGTTAACGCGCGTACAGGTAACTTGATAAATGGTCGTTGGAAAACGCATTGCACTCAACTCGTGATGATATATAACGCGGTACGGCTAAACGTCTTGTAACATATTATAAACCTTGTGTTGTTGAATCGTTTTCCGAACGCACCGTGGTCTTTTTCTTTTTCTTTTAATGGGTTTTACTCTGAGCAAACTCGCGCGGGACCCACGAGGTATTTTCCACTACCATGTAGTCCACCGTATCTTATACCGCGGCTTGGACAAACCGTTACACGAGTTTGAATCGTTTACACCACGGATATATTTAAATACACGAAATATAAGAAAATATTATAATAAAATATACAGGATGAATTTTTAGACTTGCTCACATCCTTTTTTACCGTAAAAATGCTTTAAATTGAAAAAGATTTTTTTCAACGTTCAAACTATCATTAAAACTGTGTTTTCCACGTTTTTTTTCATGCTACCTTAAGTATTTGTCCTTTGTGACGGTACAAAGTTTTGTTTTTCAGATGGGAACACCATAGATTTTTGACGCAAAACATTCTTCAGTAAATTTTTCTCACATTTTTGTTTTAACGTGTTTAAAATGTGGACCAATACTTTCAGACTTATTCAAATTTAAAATTACTTGTGAAAAGTGTAAAATTCGTGTTTTTTCGAATTAGTAGCAATTAGCGATAACATGTAACTATAAATTATATTAAAGTGCGATTTACCTTCAAACTTTAATTAGAATAATTCAAAAAATACTTGTTCAAATTTAGGTTTCGGTACATTAAAATATACAGAAAAATGACTCCATTGAAATACTGCAGTGAAAATGGAGTGTTCCTATTTGAAAAACATAACTATGTATCGCCACAGGACATACTTAAGGTGATATGAAAAAACCACTGTGGAAATCATAGATTTTATGGTGACTTGAACATTGGAAAAATAAATTTACAAATTAAATCAATTTTATGGCCAAAAAAAATCACCTCAAGCACGTCTCAAAAATCACCCTATATACATCGTTCTTTCAAATCATAATTTTTCGTGTTGGGTGTCTCACTTATACGACACCCACATTAATACAGAGGTGGGATATTTTACGAACGCTCGTGCCAAAAATCAATTAATTTTATAATTTTATAATTCTTTTTCTTCCTCCATGATCATGACAAATTATACATATTAAGTATGTACAAATAAATTAGAAAACATTTACTTTATTGTTACGCGTGTTCGGAAAGTTTAATTTTCAATGCTACTGGGTGCGGTGGAAAGTGACTCTTTTCTGATCAGCGGCCAGAAAAGACTATTTTCCGTCCGCGACGCGTGGAAAAATAAATAAATATCCAAAGGTGATACATATATGCATGTAAATGATGTAGAGCACTTTCCAGCTCGCCACGTTGTACAATATCTTCGCATGGCGTGTAAATACATACGTTTTTCGTTTTCAAATTTCATTGTGTAACTAATTACAAGTGCCGCATTAATAAAGGATAGTAGGCGTGAAAAAAAATAGTATGTGCGGCTCGTGTGGAAAGGCAATTTCCGCCCTCGCCACACAATACACTATATTGTATATTGTGTTTGTTCAGTAAACGAAATGAAGATGTAATTTAAAGAATGGACACTTAAAACTCATAGGTCGGGTGAGACACAGGGATGGGTCTTTCAAACTGGAAACCATTAATGAACCTATAATAGTGCTCTCGAAAAAACCATTCTGCGAGTGAAAGATGTCGGGTGGAATAGTTTATGTTTCTAAAAATGGTTTATACGAGTACATAGTAGTAGGAACGAATTTCGTGACCAGGTAGGTTGAACATTTAATGTTCTAACTTCTAACTTTGATTATGATATGTCCATTAAATTCTAATATAAGTTCTCAGAAAACGTTTCGAGTCGCTACGTTAATATTTATAGAACAACAATCAAATAACTTTACTAGAATCGTGTTGTAAAAATATTCGTTGAAATTTCACATTAATTTTCTAACGAACACAATATGTTCACCGTTTCACTCGGAAACAAAAAATTATACCGCTTGAGTATTTTTCACTAACAGTTTGCTTCATGCGACTTTTTTTGTCGTACACATGATACCAATTTATTTGTATTCGGTCGATAATATTCACATCACTTTTATTAAAACGCATACTGCTCTCATCCGTCGGTCGCTAATGCTTAAATAAGTTATGTTATTTAGATCGTTTCCGAAGATAGTGACTGCCGCGTGAATCAGTCGAAGAACAAAAAATCGAAAAAAAAGCCAATGGTACTATATTTTGAATTGGTACATATCGCGGCTTTATTATTTATTACCTAAACGTGATACAATAAATATTTTAATTTTTCGGGTCCCATGGGTTTCCCGTTCCTGTTATATTATGTAATGTATATACGTGTTCTATATACAGTTCAACATTATGGATAGTATTGACAGCCGCGCTATAGGTGAATTCCCGCGAAACACCCTGTATATTGTACACCTATATGTTTATGTTTATGAGTACCTTTCACTCGCAGTTCGCTCATGAAAACATATTCGTCTGTCTATCGGTGCCATACGTGAAACGATTTATAAGAATGTAGGTGATAAAAAGTGGAAAAAAGTGTTTTATTTTTTATAGAAACCGCGGATGTTACATTATTATGTTATGCGTGTAACGTGTAAAGAATGCAAAACATTGTATTTGACAACGAACAATATAGTCACCGGAGAAAATATAAAATGTGCAGTATATTTGTACAATGTTATTTTATCGGTTCATTTGTAATGTAAATATTGAATTTTGAATTGATGACGTTTTATAGAGAAATGCGTATGATAAAAATGAATAATTTCTGAAATATATTTTATTATTATTATGGTATATAAATTGTTTATAATAATTTACATCAGATAGTGCCTGCATGTGACTCAAGCTACTATCGACGAGAGTTCTTTTTCCAAACTAAATTCCATCGTGAAACATTGCAAAGAAAGTCCGTGGCACAGGATCACCTTAATATTATACCGAAGATATTGAAAAAAATTTGAAAATTTTTCAACATCAAGGACTGGAAAAAAATGTTTTTGCTTAATTTGTATGGTTCTTTAATGCTCTTGATGTAATGGTACAATATTATGTTCATTAAACGCTTAATCTTAAATTGTAAACAAAAAAAAAAATCGATGGAGAGACGAAAAGTTTTTTTTTTTTTTATTTATTAAATTTTACAATGTGTCAACATATTACATGTTCTTACAAGGTATTAATTATAATAATGATACGGTTAAAAAAAAGTAATAGCCATAATAATAAATAAATTCTAGATTAACAATATATAGTCGGTTGGTCGTAGAATAGTTTCTATAAAATTTAAGATAAAAGTAATGAGGATAGGTCTGAGAAAAGATAAGATTATGTAGGTATTATGAGACAGTGTGGGATAGTATTATGGGGAGATAATGCCTTTAGCTATTAGTGTGTTTAAGACTGAGGTAAGGAGGGAAATTAATGGATTAATTAAAGAGCTTAAATTGGATATGAGTTTTGAAAAGGTATTTGATATATTTTGTTCTGTGATTTTATTTTGGTTGTTGGTGGCTTCTGCTGCGTGTGATTTGGTTTTGGTTCTGGGTTGAGACTGTTGAAAGTGAGAGTCAGGATCTTTGACTGGTTGAAACTTTTGAGCAGATTTTTTAACTATTGACTCGAATGCTGGGCATCCTTTGAAGTTTGCGGTGTGGTCTTTAGCGCATAGGGCGCATTTGGCTGGACTATTTCGGTCTTTGGTGCACTCGATTGTCAGGTGGTTTTCACCACATTTGACACATCGAGCTTCACGGTTGCAGTAATTCTTAGTATGCCAATAGTCTTGGCAATTATGGCATTGCGGTGGTCCACGTCTTTTTTTATTGGTTTTTCAATTTTCACTATTATGTGGGGAAGAGATATAATATCATGGATATCGTTGTTATTATCTTGCTGATGGATATTCACGAAGAATACTGGAAGTGAGCAGTTGTTCCTGTTTTTGGCATTGTAAATGCTTTTGACCGAATGTCCCAGTTCAGTAAGAGCAGAAGTCATATCGGTGTGTAAGGTGGAACTATGTAAATTTTTGATGACGACTCTGTATGTGCGAAGGCTTGGGGGGGTAAACGAATGAAAACTATCGCTTGTTTCGTGTAAATGATCTATTATTGCATTATAAGTTCGTTTATCGGTGGGTTGTACAATGAGGTATGACGGAGTTGACTTACAGGTGAAACCATTGGGTCAGGTGATATTTTTTAAGACGGTGTTGAATGCTGAAAAGTTGGATATGTTTTTGATGTGGATAGGAGGGGCCACGGGTTTAGCGTTGTGAACTTTGTGAGGTAGACTGTCCGGATCTTCCGTGGTGTTAGTTGAAGGTGTGGTGAGTACATTGTCTTCATCGGTGTTGAGTACGGCGTAACGGTTCGGGGTGATAAAAACTTTTGTGTTTTTGTCGACTTGACTGGGCGAACTGTTAGATAGGTTTCGCTTCGTTGTTTTAGGTGTATGCAGCATGATAATGACGTAATGTTATTGTGACAAATTATATAATAGCGATATGATAACGGAGCGCGGACGATTACGACGCGCGTGTGTTCATGTTGAACGTTGCGGCCGAACTGACGAAAAGTTTAAAGTGTAGCTTATAATAAGTTTATTGTATGTTTTATTCGGTTTGTATGTAAATTGTATGTTATAGCTTATAGTATATTTCTGTGCACTATGATCAATAACCGAGAAGTTGCCTTAAAGATATTTTGACCCCGAAGCCCATACAACTGATATGAACCATCGCACTGGGTGGAAAAAACAGCTGTGCAAAGTCGAGGGAACATGTGAAATTTCGTATGACGAGATAATACGTTTGCAATTATACAGACCCGATAAGGTGTAGGAAACCCCCTGCTAAACGATGAAAATCCAAGACGACCTTTCAACCGAAACGACGCGTTTAGAATCCATAAACAGCGCGAGTTGTAAACAAAATTGTATAGGTGCAGTGGTCTGATGGCACTCTTATAAGTTTGTTCGGTTGATAATGACGTTTCGAGAGATGTCATCGTTGGAACGGGTAAGAAAACGACCGGACCACTCCACCGGAGCCATTTTGTCAAATTTGGCCTTTCATCGCGCGATGAGTAGATCGTGCGCTGCGTACCGATGTGACGATCGAAGCGTTTTATAGTTGTGGGTTAAGAGTTAAGACCGCGGACGTGATAGAACGATATCGGCCGTTATACCGCATGTGTGGAAAAAGCTGCTAGTTGTCGGTTCGACTGCCAATAACTATATTATAATTACGAACACGTCTGTAAAAGGAAATTCAAAGCTAAACCGTTTTTCTATTGAATGTTACGGAAAGGCTATTCGCTATTGTATTATATTGCATAGTGGTAACTAATATAACTATTATGACACGATGAAGCGATTAAAAATGGTAAAAGCAAATACAACGCTGCAACGTGAAACCCGAAACGTAGAAAAATTGACGTAAATGCGAGCGGATGCGATTGCTATTTTGAACTAACTTTTTTAGAAGTCTTAAGGAGCAAAAGCATTTTCAATGGCATTTTTTTAGGCTCTTACGAAGCGTTAAATTCCCAACTAACCCTACTCACTATATCAGTGGCGCACAGAGGGTTTATAATAAGTGGGGCCGTATGGCTTAAATATTTTTCACTATACCCACCACCCCAATCATATACCAATAACACGTTTGTTCTTATCGAAATAATATTTTTGAATGCACCATTTTTAAACGTGTTTCAACTTCCAAATGCCATCAGGCACCCACCCCAAAAATAAGTGAGGCTTAAGCCACACCTGGTATAACGTGTGGGCGCCACTGCACTATATTATACAGTGGATACCGATTGAAAATGTTTCAGGTACTTGAATGGTTCCGACTTGACCTACACGAAGTATGTTGAAATAAAAACACTGACATCTGAGTTCCTTTCATTCGCGGTAGTTTCGTTTCAAATTTATTTATAAACTTTGATTTTTAACGGTACTTGGTGTACCTATAAAAACCTATTTAGGAATGTACTCAACGTGAACACAATTTGTTTCAAACAAATTGTTTCAACTTCTTCCGCTATTTTACTTTCTATCTTTTTTTCTAATATTTTCACTTCTCGATCATTACTTTTAGAAACAACGCGAGTTATTTGACATTGCTTGAGGTCTAATAAGTATTGATTGTTTAAAAGTTAGTGAGAAAATAGGACCGGGGGGTTGTTCTCCGCAACTTTGTGCCCATAAAAGAGAAAACTATATAGCTGTTCGTGTGCTCACGAAACGAAATAATAATAAACAGTTCAAAAATGTGTACAAGTCAATAGGGCGATTGTGTGGTGGGCCACAGGCGAATACGAAAAACTTAATTCGGAGTTGTATATACAATACGCTATTTTGTAACAAAGTTTGCGCAGTGGGTATGTTTTGAAAGAGTCGTAACCAAAGTGTTTCGCCGCATAAAAGAGGTTTTATTTTCTTGTGATAAAAATTTAAAAAAAAAAAAAATATATAAATACAGTTGATAATATTGCTTGGAAATCTAATGTAACTAAAAATATAATTTTCAGGAATAATTTGAATTGGGTTTATTTTTTTAATTACAATTACAACAGCACACAAACAAGATTGTTGTTATTAAAAATAAAAACTATTAAAAAGAAAATTATAACATCATAACTGCAGGGAAAAAATATATTAATTTTAAACCTTTACAGACCTCATAAAAATGATTGTGATAACATGTTGATTTTTAAATATTTAGAACTTATAGTTGTTTCGTCCTTAATAGGTTGCATGATAATTATTGAAAAACTATTTTTTGAACTCAAAATCAAACAGAATGTTCAACGAACTTACGGTGTTCGCATTTTCAACTTGTTTATAGAGGATAAATTACAAAGATTATTATACCAGGGGTGGCCAGTGGTGAGCCGCACAATGTGTTGAAAAATATGTAAGAGACTTACAGAAAAATTTAATGCACAACAAATACGTTATGGTAACTAAGATATTTATTAAGGATTATATTAATACGTTACAATTAAAAAAAAAATTAAATAAGAAATTATTATTTCATAAACATAATATAAAATCTAAAACTGTTATATAAAAAATATTATGCTTCAAAACATACGTGTTTTTTGAAATTCAAGTTAAAACAAAAACTGTATAAGTGCAAATACGTTTTATGAAAAGACAATATCTGCAGTTTGGCCACCCCTGGTATATACTTGTAGAGAAACCAAAATCAATTTCTAAGATCTCAACTAGGATGTTAAGCACGCCACTGATGTTCATTGTTTCAAAAGAAATTAATTTTAGCCGACTACTCGTAGACTTAGCATATTTTATTGTTTAACAATCTGAAACAGCAGTCGAGATTAGACGCAACGAAATTCGGAGAAAATGAAACTTCAAAGACGTTTGAATGGCGGAACATCTTTAACGAACTTTTGCGAAAAGAAAAAAGATTAAAAAATAAACTGTGTAATCGTTACAGCACATCGTATACATTAAGCATATAGAAAGTACAATGATTTGGTATTATGTATATAATATAATTGGACGACCGTCTGGCAAAGGAAAAATTAAAGTACTTATAATGAAGGTCTATTTAAAGATATGCAATCATACTTTTGTCAAAATATAATCTTCTTATTACATTTCGACCTAAGTAAAGACCCCAAATATGCTACTTCGCATAGTAGTTATCTTGTTTAAGATGATCTCGCATAAAAAAGAGCAATGTAAAAGAGCAAAAAACGGTCATTTATAAAGAAAGAGTATGAATTATTTCCGATGAAACGAATAAATATACCGTCCGTAGAACTCGTCCATTATTGTTATTAATTCGATCAGCTTAAAAAAGTCATTGACTAATCGGACGAATGCCGTTTGATCGATTGAAAAACATTGAAACCTGTAAAGTTACGCCAATCGTAACTCAAAATACAATATATTCTAACCCTTTAAATTGTATACTTAAGCGCTGTACGGTACGGGAAATATTGACGAGGTATAAACTTGGATGGAGTCCGAACGCAATTCGAACATGCTAATTTAGACGAGTTTTGTGATAACATAAAACTTACGTTTGTACAGTTCAACCGAAACATAATCAAATTAATAGCTGCAATGTATTATATCTTTTAACCGATACTGAGATACTTCATTTTACGACACAAAAAAAATGTTTAATGTGGACGGTTTTATCTCCAGTCCAAATCTCCAATTAAACCGTTAAAAATGTTATTGTAACTTTATTTTACCAATAAATCGAATCTTTTTGATGGATATTTGAAATCAATCATTTAAACTAAATACATGGAGTCCGGGATTTACACAGAGTTATATATCCTGTGTAAATAGAGATAATCAAATTCTATTTTTTATTTTTTTTTTTATGGCATCCCTGGGCTAAGGTAATTTAGTTGACTATAGTTTGGTGAACATAGGTGTATTATTGAAGTTATTAAAAAATTAACTTTTTATTTTATACATTTTAAACATTTCGGACATATACATTTTATAGGCTTATTTTTCTTAAAAATTTATTAGTTCAACTTTCAATTTTCTTTAACTTCTTGGTTTTTAATATTTTTTCTATTCAACAAGAAAATAGGGTAGATACTACTCACACAATTTTCAATAATAATAAGTAATAACATAACCAGTAAACCAAACCGGAAAAATGACAAACTAATGATAATATACATTTATCTTTTTTGGAAACTAGGAAAATTATAAAAAGTTTATGAAAATTGAAAGTTAAACCTCCAAATTTTTAAAAATAGTAAGCCATATAAACTGGTTATCTTCGAAATTTATAAAAGTTATAAGATAAAAAGTAAACTTTTTAACTTCTCGAATTATACACTTATATTTACCAAGCTTTTGTCAACAAAATTGCTTTTGCCCAAGGAAACTCATAAAAAAATAGTTCTGTGTTAATTCTGGTGGACCATTCTTTATATTATAGGTAAATACATTTTCCCGAAATACTATATACTAATAATTTAACCGTGATGAAGAAAATTTATCAAGCAAAAGCTGCATGTACACCTTGTTTTCTAATACATCTTTATATTAAAAAAAAAATAGTTTCTGAGCGTAGATGTGAGTGAAATGAATGTAGAGCTATATATAATTACCAACGGCATTTTTTTTTTTCAAAATGTGCCCCTTACGCCCGTTATAACTTTGAATACGTTTTCAATATTATATTTTTTCTTTATTCGCATTATGTGTGTGCGTATGCGTGTGTGTGTGTGAGCGTATATCAATTGGATCTTTTTGCAAAATGATTAAACTATTTGCACACGTTGTTATACGAGCGTGTCAGTGTGCATGTTTAATTTGGAGCCCTGACCTTTACGCAATGTCTTCCATCGACGCATAAATGGTAGTCTTGTAATTATATGTTCAATTCAAGGTGATATCGAGACTGAACATTAAAAGATACGGCGTGCAGTTTATCTCAGTAAGACATGCAGGTACCTGTTAGATTCGAATGTATTGATGGTATTTAAATTGCGTTCTCTACAGCCGGACACCCTGTCTACACATCAACGGCGAGTCTAATATCGAAATACTTTTATGACGCATGTCCATCAATTGCGTTCGTACCGAGAATGGTACAAGTGGTTCATAACGAAGTTAGTGTAGGAAATTCTCGTGGGACGGTCGAGTACCTATTTTTCGCGAAATGTTTAGCATATACTTTAACGGTTTTTCCTTTTTTTTTTCTCGAGTGCATTATGTATGTGACGTATTTTGGTATTATTTATTTTAAACATTTACAATTGATCTAAACTTATCGCATCAGTGGCACGTGTGGGTTAGAAGAATGGCCGTTGATACAGCTGAAACGCGCGTAACAATACGTTTCGGACTGAAAAAAAAAAAAGGAACTCGCCAAACCTTGTTGACCACTCGATTTTGTCAAGTGTTCATACGGTAACGCACTGCAGCACGAGTGGGTACGTAAATAAACGGTATGTGTATCTTCCTCGTCGGTGTATTGCGAGTGGTGAGACGTGATTCGGTTTAAGCGCCGTTTTTGCTCGTACTATAGTTCTGATTCGTGCGTTAAGCGTGTTAAACTATTATCGCGATCTTTTTCTATTTTTTTTTCCTATTTAAAGAGGAACACGTTAGAACGCAATCATTTAGCACTGTTTTCGCGTTGGTTTACAAGTCGCATAATTGTTATGAGCCGTACTAAATGTAGGTGCAGTCGCGAGACACGGTTTGATGCCTACATCGCGATCAAAGTGTTTTCGTCTCCCGTTTCAGTCGGAAAAAAAGATGTTCTAAAATATAACATTATGTCAACGCTACGACGTGATCGTTATGGAAATATTTCGCGTAGGTATTTGTTTTGATGAACATTAAGCTGATGAAATTGTGTGGGTGCCTTTACAATAGACAGCCAGCAACGTGTTAGCCGATTATAATGTAAAGAACCGACAGTGGGAAAAACGCTCTACCTGCCCACAAGTCGATAAGGTAAGAATTTTCACGTCATAACACGAAACTAACACTCGTTGTAGTACGCGGATAAAATAAAATCACTGTTATCACAATATTTTGCGCTTTATCTTAATTTATTTTCCACAAACTTATTGTGGTAGGTAGTGATCTTACAGGACGAACAAATGTATTTGGCCAGGATCCGTGATGAGTGATTAACTTATTGAAAAACGAAATAAACACACAAACAGTGTTCGATTTTGGGAACAGAAAAGAATTGGTCGCACGCGCGCATAAATGTGGTGGTTAATTAAAATACGGAGAAGCTGCAATGGTACACCTACACAATTACATTACCGCCTTTCGGACCATACATGTCTAAACACGCCTATAGACTAAAACTGTAAAGGTGGGTTCTGCTGCCACAAGTCTTTGATTACCGTTTCAGAGTACAATTCAGAGTGTCGAATTGGCTAACAGCTAGTGTATGAAGAAATTCCAATCGAGTACATGTGAACGCGCAGAACTGTAAACCAAAAATTACGACGAATAGTAATAGAATAAACTTATTATTGACCATAATCAAAACAACTTATACTGGTACGCTTTTTGAAAGGTTTGAATTTGAACGTGAAAAAACAATTTTAACACCTATGTCCTATACCCGAACGTTAAGTAACAGTTAGTAATTATGTAGCTATGTTGGATTATTCTAGCTGACCCGGTAAACGTTGTTTTGCGCATACGTTTTCTTATTTAGGTGTAATTGATGAACACGGTAGGTACAAAAACACGAAGTGTCTCCTCCACGTTTATGGATTAATAATTTGAGATCAATTGGTAAGGCAAATGCAAATATGTAAAAAATGCCTTTGCGAACCGGATTGTTCGGTCCATAAAAACTGTTTCCGTTTAACATTTTAATGTTTTAAATCTGTGATAGGTTTACGCGTGTAAATAAAATAATTTTTTTTTTTCATTTTTCATTTTTATCAGTAAAAATATTCACATTTATTAAATAGCGCAATGTACTTTAAGAGTTTAAGACCATCCTTTCATGATATTTAGAATTTACATTATATACATTTCTACGATTCGCAGACGACGAATATTTTATGAAACATCAAAAGTCTGCGTATACCGTGAATCGTCTCCAATAAACTACGAAGTTCTTTTCTAATAATTATTATCGATAGCGTTTCGTATAAATTGCCTTCTATTCAGTCATTTTTCGTTTGATATCATTACTTACGGCTTGACGTTCTATGTGCACCGAAAATTACATTTCTTGTAGAGTAATGTTTTCGACATTTAAGACCAATTCGACCAAATAGCATGTACACCATATTATGTGTGCGTAAAGTAAATGTCCGCAAATTGTATTTTACTTCGTATCTTATCAGTCTTGTTGCTATATGAACAAATTTTTGTTCGTCGTAGTTTACAAATCGACCATTAGAGGTAATTTTTTCGCAGTTATAACCAATTCACGAAATACGCACATGGTACTCGTAGGGGGGGGGCGGGGGGGGCAAAACGTCATATATTATTTCAGATTCTGTTTTCCGAACTAGCTATACAAACATATTATGACTAGAGTTTGGATATTGTAGTCACTTGGTTTTTTTTTTCTATCCGTCGAAAACGAAATTATGTAAGCTATAATCTTGAATTCCACTATGGAATAAACCGTAGAATAAAATAATTGACATTTTGTTTTGCTTTTTTTGCTTATGTAGCCATTTTCTTTAAACAAAGCTTTTTTTGATCTTTTCCACTATTTTTTAGTTGATTTTTAGAAAGAATGTTCCAGAGAATACGAGTATGTATTTGAATATTCGAAATATTTTAAAGGTTGATATTTATTTTAATAATGTGTTCCATGGTTGCCGTAGTGGCTCAATCGGTTTCGTTTGATTTAGTGGAATAAATAAATGTTATTAGTTCTACATTCACAGACTATACAGTATACGAGTAGTCTATACTGGCTGTCGGCATAACAATTTTTCATTTTTCGATTTATTAAGAAAATAACTTTAACCTCTTGTACTACTGTCAAATTAATCGCTGTATAGGTATATATAATTTAAAAAATATTAAAATAAAAATGTTACGACAATTTTTATTTATATTTTTGTTTTTTAAACATTGTTTTGAAACTATATTTAGTACGTTGGTGTATTTTTGATTTATTTTGATTACTTTTTTTTAGAGCTGTATACAGCTAAAAATTCTAACTGTAATTATGACCAACGTGACTCGCGGAACAGTCCACGTTCTTTACTTTAATTTTTTTCATTTTTTATGTTAAAATAGAACTTATTATAAAACTCAAGTGGCTGCCGTAGAAAGTTTGCGAATCATAACGACTGCGGGAAAGCTGTTCGAGTCGCGAAACGAGAAGGGTGGGGCGTATGCTAAACATCTTAAGTGCAGTGCACACATTTAAGATCACGCACGTCTATACGCGACATAGCTCGTCTATATACGGTTACGTTTACACCAAATGTTTTCGTTATTTTCAAACAACTGCAACGGTTGGTTATTGATTGTTGGTAAATGGGTATTGTCGAACGTGATATCGTCTACCTCATATTGTTAGTTAAATCCGTGTCGAACCCATGAGAGGTCTCACCGCGGGACAGTATAGTCCGCCGTTGGCCGTTTCAAAGGGCGTGAAAATTAGTATTTGCTATAACCGCTAAAACCACACTGTTGTGACCGACAGCCATTCTCCGAACAGGGTTACTAACCGGCCCTCGTAGTTATGTATACAGTATACGTGTTATGTTAAATGGACTTTTGGATAAAAATGTTCAAAACAAAAATCGTGATTTATTTCTTTGTACAACAGTTATCGTTTCAATTCAGTGTTTTCAAAGCTTACATTTGCTAAGACTATAATAGCTTCGTACTACAGGACCGTCTGCAGAGCAATTTCATTTTTTCCCGAGTAAACCACGGCGAACAATATCGACGTTAATCAAGTTAGTGAAGAATTTAAAAGAAATTGCTCCATACGATCGTCGTCTAGTTTTTTAAATATTCTCTTGATTTGTTAAAATTTAAAAATATATTAATTATATCGCGTTGAAAATTATTATGTTTTTTTGCTTTAATATTAGTAATCGTTTATGATTATTAGAGATCTACAGAATGCTATAAAGATAATGCGGTGCAAAAGATATAGGTATATAATATGTTGAATCACAGAATGTTCACATTTGGCCTTAAACAAGGAAAAATAATTAAATTGTAGGTATTCTTATTTTAACTATATGCAATTAATATCAATTTATAATATTGAAAATTTTCTATTTTTGTAACTTTAGAGCTGTTGTGGCACGGGTTAAAATTAATGAATTTGCCTGAAACTTTTTTTGTAGCGTTTTTTTTAGTAATCGAACATTTTTAGGGGGGGGGGGTAACCTGAAAAAAATCACAAGCGAAAAATAAGGACCACCCTAATATGCATACATTACCACTGCCAAGATAATATATTTAATTTTTAAATAAAAATGTACGAGTATACTACGTACAAAAACATGAATTGGTCGAAATAAAAATGGTTTTTATGAATTTCCACCTCTCACACACTCCACAATATTTAAGTGCGTTATGTCCGAATTGATTGAAGAAAGTGGCCCATTCTAATGAAAATGACAATTTTCGCTTATGCTTGCCCCATGTCGATGAACTGAGACCGTGTGGTAGGTGTGAAAACGACAAATGTTGAGTGGAACAGTATACGACGGTGCGGGTTTTGAACCCACGACCAAACACGTAATCACTGGGCCACCGCGTATTATCTTTCACTATGGATTTTACACGTATGTATTGGAGGGCATGGTCTTAGAAGGCATAATGTCGGGATATTTCCAACGTTACCATACTATCAAGAAAGCAGTCGCTTGGAGAGGACATTTTACTTCCCCTCTTAATCACCAGCGCTAGTGATCAAACTTTATTGAGGTTATGAAATAAAAAAATTCCGTTCAACGTTGAATGACTTTGTAATTTGTACGCTCAAAAATATTTCAGAATATTGAATGAGTACAATTTGTAAATGTGTGCTCAAAATAAAATAAATTTAGACAGGTCGCACTGTCAAAATAGCGGACAAATTTAGTGCTAGAAAATCCTCTCTAACCGGACGCATTGATAAGTCAAGTGTCCTGACGGTATCTTCTACAACAGTGGTGTAGGGTATATTCGCGTTGAACTGCTGAGGAGGGATAACGCATCGTGCGTCATACGAAGAACCATAATAATATAATAGCTATAGAGTATGGCGTGTAATGTTATATTAATTTCAAAAGGTCCTGTTGACGTTGTCACTATCGAACGACCGCATCGCAACTACGGAATATCCTATATAATAGTACTGTAACCTGAAATCCGTCACTCTCAGCACAATTCAATGCGCGCAGCCAATCGTCAACATATTTTATCCGTCGCGATAACCGAGCTCTTCGATATAACCGTACGCTCACGTTAATAATAACCGTGGTAACATGTTCGTTCCACGCGGTACCACTTCAGCCCCACTTCGTCGAGTATAAAAATATATTCTCGACGTTTTTCGATCGACTTCAAACCGTCTGCGTTCCACGCGGTATAACGCGCAGCTATCGAACACTGAACTTGGCAGCAATTCAACTTGATGTTATTATAGTATTATACGCAACTCAAATTATTCGTAAATAGTTATATCATTATAAGACGGGTTACCTATATTTTTGCGTATTATGTATTATACCGTGGTATATGTATAATGTTGTTCGGAAGTTTTGAATTCTAGTTAAAGGGTTCGATATCTTCAAATCCTTCCAGGTCTCTCGGTTGGACTGGAAAAAAAAGTATAGAAAGTACAGTGTTCGATTTCTAACCACCTGGTTCCGACGCAAAGTAATATAGTTATAATTTTATATTGTGTATTTCATATTTTATACTGTTATCGCGTGATATATTATGACGAAATGCTTTTTACAGACGAATTATTTAGGTACATACGATATAATTTTATAATTACGTTTCCTGCGATCGTCTTCACCGCACTTCCATCGCCTTGAACGCGTGTAGCGAAACCCCACATTATTACTCTTCAGGCGGTAATCCATTCCTAGACGTTTTTCAGTACTTTACGCGCTTCACGTTTCTACTATTGCAGACAAGGTAAGTTTGACCGAAAATTATTTAAATATGTGACCAATACCATACCACCGACTGATGCACTTGTTCTCGCATCAATTTCAAAAACTTATCGATACAATAAAATGCGTATATCTACGTGAAAGCTTGTACTCTCTTGTCCTCCTCGAGATTAACAAATTATATCAAACCTGTCTACATCATATCAATGCAAATCTATCCTACCCATTATAGTTCATAATTGACCGATGACTCATCCGTTTCCGAAAATTAGCTATAGGTATGCCTCTATAAAGGTATGTCCACATTAGTGCGTTTTCGTTTTCACCTTTCGATTCCATTTGCGTTTCAACTTGCTCTTCGTCATTCGATAAGCGCATGCGATTGTTGAGTGCTTTAAACTTATGCTTCTTTCTGTCCACATCTGTGTCTACGCCAGCAGTCGTTTTCCACCGTGCGGTATAGTTAAAACTAAAAGTATGTTAGATTCAAATTTACTTATAGGTATTTCTGCAGCGTACTGTACAATCGCGAATACGAAAAAAAACGTGAGAAAAAGCGTTCCTAATGGATAAAAAATTATTTTAAAACACGAAACTTCAGTATTATTAACGATTTGCAATTGGACGAAGACTTCCTGTTTGGAAACTTTACGCGAATGTCCAAAACAATTTTTTTTTCTTTATTAAAAATGATCGAGCCCGAAATTGTATAACAGAATACCAAATTTAGAGAGGCAGTACCACCTAACATAAAATTGTTAATGACACTACGTTATTTAGCTACTGGTGATTCATTTTCATCTCTTATGTACCTATTTAGAGTTTCCAAACAGTATATATCAGCAATTAAAATGATATAAATCAAAATACTGAAATAAACAAAAAAAATAATTACAGAAGTCGCAATCAAATCGCATGAAAAATCCACTGGGCTTGGAAACACGTGCTTTGTCGCATGCTGAACAAAACTTTTCTCCGTTCAACTCGATAGACGCATGCGTTATTGAATGCGCTTCATTCGTCATCGCATGCTCTATGGCGCATGCGCTTATCGCAAGCAAAAACGCACTAGTGTGGACATAGCTTTAAGCTAACTTCGTCGGCTCGTCGCATTGATAACTTGTTCGGAGTGTTCGGACTGAGAAATATTACTGCTGCAAGTGTTTGTATGACCTTACCTTCCGCTACAACAACAATAATAATATGTTAGTCATTACTCCTAATTGCTAATTACACTTATAAGTAACCGATAGTAACCGACTACTTCTACGACTACTGCTCATTCATTGCATGTTCGTTACTTTACTGTTCTAGTTGATTAATATCAACTTTCCAGACTGACGCAGGGCACGGTAAAAAATTTAAATAATTTACGAATTAAAATGTTCTATTGCTAATACAACTCGTAATAAATTATACTCTCGCCGGCAGTTGTAGTTCTAAGTATGTGCTGTTGTCCATGAATAAAAATACCCATATAATTGTATAGAA
This sequence comes from Periphyllus acericola, assembly GCA_949715065.1. Classification (NCBI taxonomy): domain Eukaryota; kingdom Metazoa; phylum Arthropoda; class Insecta; order Hemiptera; family Aphididae; genus Periphyllus; species Periphyllus acericola. Next base: position 36,244,543 of record OX454264.1, on the reverse strand, counting down.
ACCAAAATAACAGTCTGGAATGAAAATGTAGTCATCGACGATGAATTGTCGTTTATAAATCTCAACCATAATTTGAATGACAAAACATAATTCGTTCATTAGAATTGAAAACATCGGTAAATGATAAGCGTTTGACCAATTAACTGATTTCGAGAATCGCCATGATTTGAGTTAATGGTACGAATTTATTGTTAATATTATTAATGTTATTATAACAAGGCAATAACATACCCACAATCATACCAACGCACAAGTCGTTATTTTTCAACGATTGTGTTCAATTTCTTGAGAACCGCACTATATGCATTGTGTTCGAATTCAATATGTATTATTGCCCTGTTGTGGTATTTTAATACCGCCGTGCGTTAAGTTTTCCTCGTAAACATAGATATTACGAGTAAATAACGAGTGCGGCGATAACGGATGATTAGTGCCAAATATGTTTCTCATGAAAACACCGCGGTGGCAATTACCTCGGTTAAGACTATAAATGAGTATTTCTATACGTTGGACTTTGAAACTTCACTGTTATTATTATATTTATTATTATTATAACATTATCATATTTCGTAGAGCGAATAGTTCTTGTTTGTTTTGAATTAAAATGTTTTCAACACAAAGCGGTTTAATATGCACGCGCGTCGCGCACAATATGGCACGATGTGTAGGCAGTCATAATATAATTACAGCATTTTCAATCACCCATGATAATGTACCGTATTATCTGCAGCAAGGAATCAATTAATTAGTTTTGACTGTACAATGCACACAGCGATAAGGTGATAAATCAATATTAATATCATAACATTATCATATTAATTGTTTTGTTAAAGTGTACACATCGCCCAAGACGAGTACTAAAATATTCGTTAAATAACCGAGCTTGGAACGTTATTAACTCTCCGGGCTTAGCGTGAAATACGAGATCCACAGCAGTAGATCATTAGGGCGTGGAATTATTTTGGTTAAAAAGCTGTGACGATAAATCATCGCGCAAAAATGAATCTAGTCCACGCTCGGTTAACAATAACTATTAGACTACACGCGCGCGTTTCAAGTGTGTTCGTAAAAAAAAAAAACTCGTTAGTCAAAACTTTTGAAAGATTTTATATCAAAAGTTGAAGAACATAACTATTAACTGCATACAAACTTTTCGTAATCACATTTAAAATCTTAAGACGTTCGTTTTTCAAGTTGCGTCGAGTTAATTTAAAAATTCGTCGCTGGCAATTTAAATTTTGAAATTTATTTAAAAGTTGTACGGAGATTTATCGGTTGTTTCCGACACAGTTCAGATTATAGTACTCAAATAGTGTTATTATGATCAATTTTCAAGTTTTAAAACCAAATCATATAAATAATACGTTGTTCTGTTCAAAAAATCAGAACACCAGTAAATACTTACTTATACGTACTTATATAACTTATATAACAGCTACAGTCAACAGATTTCACTGTGGTAAAATCATCGGACGGTCGAAAAACTTTTAAACTCAAATTTTAAACTCATTTTTTCATTTCATTCCGTGAATGTGATGCCGCTTGAGTGTTGAATATGACAACTCTACTCGTATATTAAATTATAAAATAATGAAATTTTTTCAATCACTTTTTTTCACTGGTATTAAATTCTTGATATTTTAAATAATGTGGGCCTACTGCCTTGGTGTATAATAGGGTCCCGTATTTCAATTGTGTGTACCGTCGTCCCGACGAAAGTTATACGGGACGAACCTTGTCACGTATTTTCCCGTGTGAATCAAGTTTTCTTCCTTATTGTTAATAAATAAGTTTTGAAATTAATTTTAAAAAAAAATTGTTTTTTTACGATATTTTGGTATAACATAAATATGAAATTAGAACCAATACTTGTCAGTGATATTTTTGAATTTTTGTTTTGACTATAATTGCTGCGTAAGATTTCTGTAGGCGACTTAAACCGTACATAATTGTATACTATTTTCGCACATTTTGATATTAAACTTATGTAAGATAAATATAACCTAAGATCTACATAAATAATCTTAATGCTTAATAAATTCACCATCAATATCAAATTGTTTTCTAGTACCTACTATGTATTCAACTGTTTTACATCACACTGATTTTGTTCTTTTGAAGTGTTCCGTATTTTTATTTTATTTGTATAGTCACCCTAGCGTATAGTCTGTACGATTCTTAGAATATCTAAAGAGTGCCAATGCTTCCATAGAAAAAGTTCAAATGGTTTAATATGAACGTACATAGTCGATATATTTGTATACATGTATTATTGATGCACATAGCACATTATTGTAATACATGTCATGTGCTTAAAATATGGAAGGAATGAAAAATGGAAATATGTATAGTATTGTTTTACTATGATATATTACGGACCTATTGTAGCGTGTACTTATGCCACATTTGGCGATGGATGCACAAAATATTATTTTCGCACTCGAACACTTTTTAGTTTGGCATTTTGATTTTCGATTATTTCGACTTGTATTTTTCATGTACGACGCGGTATACAAACGTTCCCGTATCTTTGTACGGGTAATAATCAATTAATTTCAACTCGACTGTATCCGTGAATATTTATTTATCAGTAGCATTAGTATGGACTGATTATGATAATAATTATTTTTTTATTGTATTAAGCCCGTAGACAATTTAAAACTATTTCAATTTACATAACATTAGCAGAATGTCTGTCCCAAATACACATATTATACAGTATATAACTTGTAAAATATATGTTAAAGATATTGTTAGTAAATTAATGCATTTATCACAAAAATATCAGCGAAAACAACATTTATCAAAAATTATTTGTATTCTATTCTTATTTTCCGAGAGGGATTCTAGAGATTTGAGAGGCTAAGCCGCCCTCCTCCTATTCGCGCCACTCTTCATCGTTCTATACGATTGTGAATTCTGAAATCATGTAAAGGCCTATGTTATTATTATCGGTTCTATGTGTCGTCCGTACTCTTGTCGCGTGTACACATCAATTTATTTTTATTTTTTTTTTGCACATTTTTCGGCACCGCGAATCGAAGTGTAAATTATTAGCGTTATTCGTATTGACGACCGCCATAGGCCAACTTTTTATTATTATTGTTTTATCGACAGAGGTTAGTGTCGCGCTATAGGCAATTCATATTTTATCATACTCAAGGCGTTATGGTTTGCACCGGCGAAGGTAGCCACTTAAATCAGTGTTCAATTCGAAAGTAGTGCCAGTCGTTTGACCAGTTCATACATTCGTTCAAGTGTTTTTTCTGAACTATTAATTTAACCATCTATTGTCACTTACACTGTTTTTGGCGGACATTTCGATCATTTATGGGATATGTAACGGTTGAGCCGTGAGTTATTTACTATTATTGTACATGTTCGTTTAATTGTGTGGGTGAACAACTATAAGAAATTGATTAATGCTTTATTGTGAACGTTGTGAAGCGATAAGGCTCCACAGTAGAGAGAGAGTCGTTTTAGTGCTAGACGTGCTAGACGTGGAGTGATTCTGATATCAACCGTCTCACTATTCTAAGCACAACATTATGTAGGTAATATTGCCGTTTATTTCACCTATCAAGCTCACGGTTAACTTTTAAAAATTTATTTTTTATTTGCATCGCCGACAGTATAGTGACGCGGTCCGCACGGCAGTCGTTATCACGACGACTGTCGACGACCGTAATCATCTTCTCTAATAAACCACCAGACCGCGGAACGCACCGTCAACGCGATAACCGGGTTCCCATCCATCATAGGAAGGGGACGTTGGAAATGTCGTGGTGACGGCCGTTACCTCCCGCAACTCGCCCTCGCGCAACGTCCGTCCGACTCTACACACCATATCGAGAAATACGACAATAATTGTGATTTTTGTATGCATATAATATGGTTTTTTCCGTGCCGTTGTTTTTTTGATTTTTGATCACTTGTTATTTTTTACCGGCGTACGTAATAAAATTAGTGAGACTCAGACCATTGAGTCGGTGTAACTTTTGTTTCTTTCTTTTTTGGTGTTTTACAACACCACACCGGTACGGACACCCGTTCCACATCAATAGGCACTTTTTATGAATTACATTTTGGTTTGGGAGAAAGGGCATATTATGACATTTTTGATCATTTTAATATTGCACACAAACTTTTTAGAGAATTTTCGTTTGTATACAATATAACTTTTCGTTATTAATTATCATTCAATCGCCATGTGCGGTTAGACATAAGTAAAAATTGAACAAATCGCGTTCGTGGGAAAGGTGCACATGTCGCAGTTTTACATTTGATAAATGCGTTTTCGTACATGTGTGAATGGGCATTAGTCATATATTTGTAAAATTAAACATTAGAAAAGGTCAAAAGAGGAGAACGAAGAAAAAGTTATTTTAAAAACATATTGTAAGTTGTGAATATAAATTTCACAAATTTAAGCCCGGAACTGATGTAAAGCAAACTATATTAATTTGGAAAGTTTCCCCTAAACACTAGTCACTCTTGACTTACGTCCCTTCTCCCTAACACCGTTCATATTACATTGTTGAGCCAAAAGTGGTATATTACCATTATTATTGTTATCTATTGCTGACTGCTGTGATTTCTTTACTTATTTATTTATGTGTCCTATTATCACTCGTATAAAACCGTAGTGAACAGCAACAGAGTTACCATTGACAATGATCTTATTTCGTATTCGTTACCTTTTCCTGTGGCTTTAAGGACACACACACACACTCACAAATATATATTACACACACCCGCACATTGCGTTGCACCACGTAGCTCATCGGATTTGCGCGGCGATCCTATATAACCTCGGTGATGGAGCTACATACACGCGTACTATACACATGCACACAACATAGAGTGTCCGACGGATTCGGTATTCGGCGGACGTAGGTGGTGAAACAAAGCTTTACGCGATCGACCGGAACAATTATTGGGTTTATCGGTAGCATAGCAACTTTTACGAATTGGAACGATAAACGGTTTTTAAAATAATTATCCGCGGTGCGATTTTCAACCAATCGCAATTTATTATTGCAGTTGCAGGTAAAACGTAAATGTGCGCTAAAATATAACCAACAATAAACTCGGTCAATTAATATTCGTCGACCTCGTGGAGTTGATTTGCATAATATTATTTTGATTGTTTTTATTTTCATTGAAAAAAAATGGAAAAAAAAGTCGAAACTCATCAACTTCCTCCGAGCCCTAACAATATTTTGTATCAATTTTACACGCCGTCTACTCGAGGCTCAGCGTTCTATATTACACGGAGCGGGTTCAACGAGAGTGTGGGGCGGTACTGCGCGGTAAACAAGACTTGTCGCACACCGCACCGCGACCACCTGTCCACGACTACGTTTCCCGATAAATTTCCGCTATCCCGTGCGCGTCGCAGTCCTGCCCTATCGCTGAACCAATTATATACAGTAAAACCTCCCTTAACGAACACCTCTAAATAGCGGACACCTCCAAATAGCGGACGTTTTTTCGGGGACGGGGACATTTTCACTGTTTATGTATAGGATAACCTATAAATACACGACACTCTAAATAACGGACACTTTTATGACATTGATATCAATAATGTTTATCTTAAATTAAGAATTATTTTGGAATACCTGAATAAAAACCTCAATTATTAAGTTATCTTCTGTGTGCATTATTATACTGTATATGAAAATCTTATCTCATCCGTTCAGTCATTGAAATATTTTCGCGTCAACGAAATATTGTAACTAATGCATTGTCCTATGTGCGTTTAGTTGTGTTTGTGATGCCAATATACGAACGTTTATTAACTGTGCTATGGCCAGCAAAAGAAAACGATCAACTCTAAAAGAAAAAATAGACATTCTGGAATTTCGAACTTCAAATACAAATATGGGCGTTCGCGCATTAGCAGAAAAATGTAGTGTTAGTAAGACACAAATTGCGTATATTATAGCAAATAAAGACGCTCTTTACAAAACTTGGGCTGAAAATGGATAGTATAAAAATATGTAATATAAAATAAAATTATTGAATTTATTTATTAAAAAAAATGATTTCCTCTAAATAGCGGACAAAATTTCGGCGACCGAGAGTGTCCGCTATTCAGAGGTTTCACTGCATACAGTTATTTCATATTTACATACATGTGTTCGTACGTACACATTTCCCGCCCGTTTAACGGCATTCGCTGGAGTGCTTTTAGACAGCGCCGCAATTTCCATGCGCTTTGCATTTTTTTCTTCCAAACCTCACTGCGCCGTGCTCGTGTATAATATTATGGTCACAAACCCGTGACACGTGTACCTACTTCTGCGAGTGAGAAGAAGATATTTCGCTTAGCATTGTTCGATAATTTTTGTTTTTAACGACATAATTTTCATTTAAGAGTTTTTGCGACATTTTTGGCGTTTAAAAATTCGAATCTGAAATTTGAGCTCAAGAGACTTGACCCGCTGCGGCTGTCGTGATATTTATGTAAATGGAACAAATTATATTGTACATGCAGATACTCGTCATGTTATCGGCGGATAACAGAAATTTTTATTCGAAAATCTGAAGCAATACCTCGCGATAAGGAGTAACAGTGTTTACAGTGTCCGCAAGTAGATAAATATTTGATTCAAACCTCTTGAAATTGATTTTAAATAGACAGAAATAATTTTTGTTTTTTTTTCAGATAAAAATAAATCCAAGTTTTGTCTATAAACAATTTTTTCAATCATTTTTCTTCGATTTTCATTAATTGTATCCAATATCATTCAAGACTTACACCAAAATTATTAATAATAAAGTAATTAAAATTGATTTTTTTCGGGCATTTTTCAAGGTTGAAGGGTTTTATTTCCAGCCTGACTAAAATCGATAACATGTGATATTAATATGATTTCCTTTGTAAATCATTTCTCTATCACTCAAATAATATCGCAATTTCGTGACATCCATGAAATCAATTCACTTATTGGTATGTTAGCTGTAAAAAAATACGATTTTGACTTTTATTCTTAGCTTTACCAAAACTCGCATAACATTTACAAATGCAGAATGATGATTTATTAAAGATTCAAAGAACTTATTTTTTGTGGGTATGATATTCTAACCTAAAAGTGCGAAACGTTTTCAAAATGCGAAAACTGCCCCATTATAAGAACTGCAAATTATACACCAAATAACTAATGGACAGCGAGTTATGTCCTACTAAATAACAACCGTAATTAGGTGTTAATTTGTGATTAAGTTCTTACCAGTGATTGATTGATCAACTGTAGGAAATTAACGAAACACGCAATGAAACGATCGACTCAATACTTGAACAATATATGTATATTACGATGGCAGTACAAATTACAAGTCTGAGCTCAGGGAAACGCGTTGCTAAAAACAAATAAATATCTCATTAATATACTCGTACTAGAATTTCACTCTGATGTAGAGATGTGAGTGTTGTAAATTTAAAGTGTTAAAATTTTACAAGTTAATTAAATTTACCAAAAAAAAAAAAATGTTCAGTGTTCTTTTTTTATACAGTGTTAATTAGTTTCGAGTGACCACTTCAGGGTGTCAATCTAAGATTGCGATAGTAATATGAGTTGAGGTTTTTTACAAAATTATGAAGATCGAAAACTAAAACGTATAGGTCATACCTAACATTAAATAACGATTTATATCATTTAAGTTATAACACAAAATTGGTATATTTAAAAGGAGTAGTAGTATTGTTATTAGTATTATTATTAGTATTATTAGTATTATTAGTATTATTATTAGTAGTAGTAGTAGTATTCATGCATTATTAAAATACATCATTTTTTTTTTCGTCGTAATCAAATATTACAACAGTAAAATCATGATTTTCAATTGCTTTGTAAATATAATAATTAAAATAGGCTTACAATTTTCCAAGAAAACTAGATTAAAAATACTGCAGAGTTTTTGTAAATAGTATAATAGAGTCCCATCGGAAGAAATTAATTTACCTATATAGCTATATAGTTGGAACAAATTAATTTTACTGTTTATACCGAAAATGTGTTAATTTACCGATATATAACTGTTCAGTAAATCACTAAAAAACTTTTTCACGTAATATTCACAACACCACTCTTATGGAAGTATAGTTTTCTCTCGAATAACAAACTATTTTTATATTGTAAAAAACTTGTTTACGAAAAAAACAACATGATGTAAAAAAAAACTGTAGCTGTGCAGTTCCGTTTTTCATCAAGAACCGCAACCCCACAGTAGTATCTGATTTGGAACCGGAATAGTTTCTTCGTCGTTGCGTGCTTGTTTGTGACGCAAATCACAATAATTTGTGCTTTTGTAAATTCAAAGTTACCGACATTTTTCCCGAGAAGATCCTGGAAAAATGCCAACACATTTACACACCTATAATTTCGCATTATTCAACTTATCATTTGGGTCACACGTTTGTGCTTTAAGTGTACGTGAAAGTAAGTATAACCCGTAACACTTCCGCTCGAAAGCTAATGATAACTTAACCGATAAATTATTCACTAATAGATCGTTTACACAGGATAAACTTTATTTAGGTATAACATTACATGATTTTTGAAATACAAAATACGTTAGAGAACTTTGTTTTAATGTTGATTATTATGGCTAGGGTACTATACATAGGATTTAGATTTTTTTTATAATTTTAAAAATGTTGGGTTTACAAGTGCCTAGCAACAAAATGTGATTAGAGCACCAACCAGTTAAAATATAAGGTTTTAACTATACTATTTTCGGACTTTTTCGGTTTTTAGATAATTTTTTAAATTTTAGCCAAGTGCTTTACACTTTTAAGGAAGTCTTAGTATCTTTTCATTTACGTCATATAAATTAAAAATAATGCACAATAATAATGAAAAAAAAATAAAAAATCAATTAATAAATTAATTTTACAGTTTTTAATTATGTAAATTGATAACCATTGCATGCGCTATCAATAGACTGTATAGAATTTAAATCAAATTTCTAATCGAATTTTTAATTATTTTTTCATAATACCTATACAATTTTTTAAGATACCTACATAATATATAAATAATTTAAAAAAATTATTTTTCTAGTGCTTTAAAAGATGATTTTTTTTTCATATTGCATTTTTTGTCGTTTCTTCTCTAAAGGGGACTTTTTAGGTAATTTGTATATTATTTAAGACCTTTTCTAGTTTTTTAGTTTTTTAGTAATCGTAATCCAAACAACAAAAGAAATATTTTAAACCAAATTATTTTTTTGGATCGTACCTAATATATATATAATATATATATAATTTGAATATTTAAAATGATTTCATATTTACAGATCGATGTCAGTTTTTGATATTTTTCCAGTATTCACTGTCCGAGCGATTTCGCTTCTAACTCAATACAACACTACCCATTCTACTTGATTTCGTGTTAAATTCCAAAGGTACACATGAATACACAGATTGGAGTCACTATCATCACTCTTAACACTCTTGAGTAATGTGACGAACATTCATGTAGGTTTTTTAACACGGTGGCGAGAAAAGGGGTTGACGGCCCTCACGAGTAGTACAAATAAATAGGCAATGCAATAACGTGCAAGTATGATATACAGTTGTAGGTACTAGTCCTCGGTTAAGCCTCGTAACACCTGATTTGATTTTACACCGTAAACCACGATATTTGGATTATTCAAGATTTGGGGTTTCATAGAGTTTGTTATGTTTGCTCTTACGGTTCAACTTAATTTTTTTAACCGTTACCACCACGCACTGTTATGATACGTCACGCGACTGCCTAGAACTAACCGAATTAACCGAATTAAACACATCACTAATGGTGATGGGTGTTGCAAGCCACCGCAGTACATAAACACGTCATAAGAACAACGTAATCCAGCTCACGAAACCTGCACTAACTTTAACATGATGAACACCGGTATGGTAGATCGGGGTATAAATAATCATGACACGACGATGTTGTTGTCCAGGTCGTCCCGATGTTCTTAAATAATTAATCTAGTAGGGTTTCTTTTTTAAAAAATCCTTTAGGGATGTTATAGGAACTGACGCATTTATACACTGTTATAATAGTTCGTCTTGTAGTCTTACGCGGGAAATGTTTATCGAATTTCTGTAGTTCAATAGTGTTTAGCGATCATTATTCTTTTCGATTCGAGTCTAGTTGTGAAATCGAGTATCCCAAAAATTGTCGAGTTCCTACTCAAAAAATTGCGAGTACCTACTCTGGATACCTATAGACTATAGTATTTTATTTGGCACATACGAGTACTAGAATATTTTCAGCGTACTTCAGATATCGATAATTGTTTTTTCATTTATTATTTTTGTTTCAATAACCTCGTCGAGTATAGCCGAGAACTTGTGTTTAGAGAAATAAAAAAAACATCAGTCGAGTTGAGTTCGACTATTCGAAATTTTTTTCACTATTGTTTTAATTTAATTAATTTAAAACTATGCTCCAAAATTCGCATTCAATGGGGATATGTCAATAGCCAAATTTCTAATGGTAACCATTTCTGTTCGTATATACTATAATAATTCCGCGTCAAAAGAGTTGTTCCTCACGATTTTCGGTAGAAAATCTCCGTCGGAAACCGATCCCTGGTAGTTTACGGATAATTACAATCCTAGTTCACGTGTTCCCACCGGTTTCAGCTACAGTATTAATTATCACAATAATCTATTAAATGGTGTGTGGACAGCGGATGCTTGAATTTGTAAATTGATTGCCCACAGTGTGTATGACAATCGCAATGTCTCCGGATATAATGAAGATTTTTAAATTATATTGCATTTTAGACTCACAGTTACAAGGGCTACAAATATTTAATATTTTGATTTAATTTAATGTTTTGCTAAAAAAATGATTTTTTGTTTTATTATTTTTGAAAAATGTCATCAAGTTTATATTCATGGCTTTTAACGACTTTTTTAATATTCAGAAAATGTAGAAAAATTTTCGAAAATATAAAATAAAAATTATCTATAACTTTTTTACCATAACAATAAATTAAATTGAAATATGAAATATTTGTTGCCCTTGTCCTTATGAGTCTTATTGAAAAAAAAAAAAAAATTAAGATTTTGAATATCCTCATTACCTCAGTAGATATTCCTGTATATGCACACTGGGGCCATCAAAAGGGCTGCAAATATAATACATATCATAAAAATAGTTGAGTTGTTAGATGAGGTACCTTCGAAGTTAACTCATAATAATACCCATCCAAAATTTGCATTTTCCATTACTGTAAACTTTTTTCACATTCGGACATTTGTGACTCTTCTTGTGCCTATACTCCATTTCATCATTGCATAGAACGTCGAAGGTATTTTCACACTATTCTGAATCTCCGTACGGTCCGCGTCGTCTGTGTTCGACGTGTTTGAATTGTGCTGATTCGTAAGAAATACCCCATTTAACCTGTATGCTGTATGAATGACAGACATATAATGGATTCTGAATCCACGAGTGAAAATACGTGTTTACATGTTAATCTTTTGACGAACAAAATAGGGTACGACTAACGTGTTCATACTTTTCATCGCGAAGGCATGTTTCACAAAACCTATATTTTGCTTGAATCACTTTTGTTCTCTGGTAAAATATTTACCATAACCTTATTCGATCTGCTTATCCGTACCGATAGTATGATATAATTATTACAAACACAAAAAGTCGAGATTAAGAAAAAAACAGATTTTTCTCCTCAAAGAGGTGTGTAGAAAAATAAAGTTATTGCAGACTTTCACTGTGCAACGAGCATAAAGTGACTTAGTATAATCGGTAAAACGTAGCATAGCCGTTTTACCATGTCCAGTGTTTCTTATTTTAGTGCTCGACGTCATCAATACCTAACTAAACGTGTGATTATACTACGCACTCGTTCACTTGTTACGGTTAATGCGACAGATAAGTAGGTACGTTATACCAGGGATGGGCAACTCAAAGTAACTAGCAGGCCACTTTTAAGTACTTTAAAATCTAGCGGGCCGCAGTGCATAGGAGAAGGCAAAAAAAAAGGGCCTTCAAATTTACTAACATTTATTTTTTATCTTTATATATTTATATTCACAATTATTATTTAATGTGATACTTGAGGATGAGGTTTTTCAATAGACAATTTAGTAAAATCTACTTATAGTAAATGTCCCAAGGTTTCATCTGTTAAACGATTTCTCCCATAAGCTGTTCTTTATTCGCCATAAAATTCTATATTCGTCTTCGATTTTACGCTTTTTTGCGGACATTTTTAAAATAATTACTACAAAACACGAAAATAATAGTACTAACGGCGCGGCGGTGGGACACTACGGTAGTACGGATATGACTAAACCGATAAAATGAAATAAATAGTATGTTAGCTACGCCATTATAAATACATATTTAGACATTTAATAATTTAGTTCCGGTTTAACTAGATAAGAATTTATATCCACATTTTATCGAAAAATGTAATAAAATAAAATTAAATACAGATTAGCGCTAAAATTATATGAAGTAATTTGAAAATGTAGCGCGGGCCAGATAAAAAAGGTACGCTGGCCGCCAGTTGCCCATCCCTGCGTTATACTATAGATCGATCGATAGACACACGTCTAAACACGGCATAAGTCAGACGTTTTCCGTGGAAAGTTCGTGAAGAATATTTATAATATTAATGCGAGATTCCGATTAATTGAGGTATAAAACATTTAAGTTCGCCAAACTTTGATGCGTCTTCATAATATATGGATACTCGTGGGCTGTCTAGACACATGCATAATATAATAACAAAGTGGCGCCGAATATGTAAATAGGTAATCAAGGTACGGGGCGATGTTCTTGAAACGGATAAGAATGATTCGTTAGATATTAAAGAACATTATTTTTTTTATAACCAAATATTTACATAACGAACTCCATCGATTGCCAGCTTGTCTTGACCGGACATTTTTTTTTTTTTACTCACAGAGGTTAAAATTGTTTATTTCACACGAGTCGTCCACAAAAAGGGACAAATAACATGTACGTTGCACACAGTGGCGGATTAACCTTCTCGGCGCCCGTAGGCATGCTCAGTGTTTACCACCCCCTTTTTTTAATACTATCTAAAAATCGTAATTTGAATGGGCTAACATCGAAGAGTGATATAATCGTCCCGGGAGTGAGAAATGGTTCAAATGTACTATGGTCAAGTATAAATGTATATTGTTATTGTATAATCTTATCTTTTCGTTAATAGGTCGAACATTCAAACATTTCCGCCGATAAATTGATTTATATTTACTCGCGGATTCGCCAACTATATTATCGTCAATCAGTTAATCGATATAAAATATTTTCAGTCGCCTTATTAGTGAGAAAACTTGACGATTTTGGCCTTATTCTTATTAAGCGGCCTCGTATTTCTCAATCATTAATTTTTTCTTTTTTTTTTGTATCATAAAATAACATGAAAAAATTTGCCGCCCCCTACAAATTGCCGCCCTAGGCTCGAGCCTTACGAGCCTAATGGGTAATCCGCCACTGGTTGCACAGGAACTGTAGTGCCGTCTAGAATAACGTTAACGTTCAATCTCATTGTTTTCAGCGATGAAAATCAAACGCAACAAACCATATTCAGTTTTGCCCGACAATCTCCGGGAAACGCGAAAAGAAAATTCCGACCCGTTGCGTGACAATCTACCAATCGCCGTTTACCTATATGCTGCACGGTTCCCGGAGAATCGTCCTACTGAATCCTTGGTCAGATTATCTCAAATTATTGCGTCGAATCACAAAAGTTGTACGTAGGCATTGTCGAAAACTTTGGTAAACCAACGATTCGGAATATTTTACATGAATAAACTACGACGTTCAAAATTTCAGTCGAAAATGCATTCTCGAAAATAATTTTTATTGTGTACATAATTTAACACTTACTTGGTGAACAAAAATTACTCCTGAGAGGTACACACCATATTAATATTATTATAATTATTTTTTAATTATTTATTTATTTAGAACTCAACGGGTGCCTTTTTACAATATAGAATGTGGTATAAATGACCGATAATGTATAATATAAAACATATTACGAGAATAATGCACAACACTAGATAATATTAAAAAGTATATAAGAAGATAAGTTGACATTGATAGATAGTTAATTAATCCACACAAAGAAAAATAAATACAAAAAGATAAAAATAAAAAACATTAAATAAATTACCAAATTTTCACGTACGGTTTATTACATAATTATTTTGATAACCAAATTTGTCGCAGACAATATAATTATATAAGACACACGTATCGTTATTCCGTATGGTTTTCGCAGAAATAAATACTATCTATATTATATTTTAGTGGTCATTTTATAGGAGGTTCGGTAACGATTTTTTTCTACCTAAATATATTCGCAAAGAATGGAGGACAATCCAGAGCCACCGAAAACATCAAAATCTACTCAGACAAAAAAAACACCCGACCGTTTAACAAAAAAAAAATCGAGAATAGCGATAATTATTGTTTGTAGCCCTTTAATACAAATAATCTTAACGCTCCGTTGATGGTAAAAACGACCGCAATTTTTTAAAATCTTATACGAATTATAAAAATTTTACATTTCAATCAATGTTACCACATATAACTTTTAAAAAATCTAATTAAAAATAGTATAATAATATTTAAAATAAATTGCATTACTTACATTTAGATTCAACTGAGATAGAAGTGAGATGTGATAAATTGCGGTAATTTCGACCAATACTAGAATAATAACATTATTGATGAGCTGATATCGTACTTTCGTAATTTTGGTTTTGCTTTTTTATAATTTTTTAACCCATCATATTGTTCAGAATATCAATCAACAATTTAAAAATATCATATATTTCCTAACATAAGCTCAACATTAAATAAAATCTGTAAAGGTTTTCATGTTATTTATAAATAAAATTACCAGTCGTATACATTTCATGGAATATCGATTTGTTTTAGTAAAAAAGTTAAGAAACAATGGATTTTATTATTCAGTATTATAAGAACGCGGTGCGCTAAACACGTAATATTCAATAACGCGACTGACATCGGGTCCGTTATGTAATATTGTATTATATTCGAACGGAGGGCAAAGTAGTACTGGTAAAAATTGCACGTCGCAGCTATTTTTGGGTGTAGAAATATACATGCACGTC
Organism: Periphyllus acericola; assembly: GCA_949715065.1. Taxonomy (NCBI): domain Eukaryota; kingdom Metazoa; phylum Arthropoda; class Insecta; order Hemiptera; family Aphididae; genus Periphyllus; species Periphyllus acericola. The sequence goes on along the minus strand of OX454264.1, from coordinate 36,229,389 downwards.
ATAATAAAGTGGCACTCGACCTGTAAGTATTTTGTTTCACTTTTTTTACGGATAAAAAAGCGAAAATATTTTTAAAAAAAATCATGTTTCTTGAGTTCAATCTTCGTTAAATTATCATAATTCATAACTATCAGCTACAAAAAAAACAAGTTTAACGTTTTTCCGAATAACATCTTCAATATGGTGTTGCATCGGCCACAATAATAGTATATAGGATATCTGTCCGCTTTTTGGTCAAAGACATTTTTTTCCTAGATAATTTATTTGAAATCAATTTTCTTCCCATCAATGTTTTTTCAATAATTTTTTCGACCACATATTACTAATTTTTTATAATAATATGATGCTCTCATTTATAGTTAAAAAAATGTAAAAAGCCTATTTGCAGGCTGATTTTCCTACAAATAAAGTAACAGTAAGATTATTATAATACATAAGTTCTCTTTATTTATTAGCACAGCTATTAAGTATAGAAATGTAAAAAAAGCGTATGATATTTCACTATTTGTTGTTACTGTTTCCAATACCTGGGGATAAATCATATTATATTTTATAACAATTTCGATTCCCGAGGTAGGTATACATAATATTATTTTAGTTAAAATTGTAGCTCTTACTTTATTTTTAATGTATCACAAATACAACATTACTGCAGTAAATGTAGTGTCAGTTAATTTCAAATATTTATTATATAATATTCATTTGCACTGAAAATTTCAATATTTCTATCGATTTGAACAAAATTTATTTAAAATAAATACTACCAATCTAGTCCAATATGAAAACTATCAACTATAGAACGTTATATTTTTGTCGACAAAGTTTTTAGGAAAATAAGTATTTACTTTAAAACGTTCCAATTAAAAAGGTAAAGCGCAACGTATCTAACAATAAGATCAAAAAATTATCATCTTATTATTACCAAAGATTTAATATTGTAACTTGTTTATGATTAATGCGAATATAAGAAATTATGTTATACCAATGGAATACGTCATATCCAAGTAGAATATATTACTGTATATATCATAAAAATAGTTCATAGGTATCTTAAAATAATAGTGTTATAAGTACCAGTGAAAAAAAGAACAAAAAATATAGATTAAAAGGCTAGTATTGAATCGTAAAGTCCGTAATTATAATTTTACTAAAAATAAAACTTGACCCTAATGTTGAATCTCTTGTACCTATGTCGCACTAACATGATACATAAACGAACATCAAATATACTTACAACGTCATAATGGTAAGAAAAACGAACGCGCAAAAAAAAACATTTTATTTATGTTTCAATCCGTTGTGTCGTAATAAAAAAAACAGTAAAACAGTTATTATTTGTTTAATTTTTAAGATTGTCTTATTTACTTCCGTTTACAAAATGATTAATATTATAGACACGGAATTGTATGTAATCAGGAAACAAAAAGGAACTGCTCGACGCACCTAATGAAGTTTTCACATCGCATTACACACAAAACATTCGGTTTCTGGGCAACCACTACAATAAATTATATTTTGTTCACACACAATATCTGAAACGTTATTAGTTATTACTTATTACTTATTACCTTTTTAACAAACGACCTTTATGTCACTGAAATTTTCAGTTTTTACGGAGGCTAATAGAGTGTATAAGGAAAATAATTACTCATGTTTCATGCAAACACAATTCGTACTCGTGCCAATAAAAAAATAATACTTCATCCTAGCGCACCGTAGTTATTGAATCGGCAAAGCTAACTCGTCTACGCAAATTTTGGCGGATCGGCTGTTTACGCGAAAAAAAGGATAAAACAATAATAATGCGAAAAATATGTAAACGAGGAAATATATTATTTTCACGGTATCCGTCGTGATATCAGACAACATATCACGGATTGTTCACTTTTAATAAAATGTAAATAGTGAGCGCTGTCGGGAATAATATTGGAATGTTAAATGTTGGCTGTGTCTTATAAAAAAAAAAAAAAAAACATCTTCACCTAATCGTCGTCCACTTGACATGACTTTTCGAACGACCTATAAATTATTTTCGATTGATGAAATTAATTGAGAGCTCCAATGAACGCGTCAATAAAAATTCAACACTCTGATAATAATTGGTTTGAGTGGGTATTTAAGTTGAAAAATATTTCATAAAGATATGGAGTTTTACCAACGACCGATGTGGTACCTTTTAAAGTTCGAATTATTTTGTTAAGCTCTGTTATGTTTAGTTGTTAGAACACAGAAAATAATAAATATATAAATTACGACGGATGCCGCCTGTATAATATTGCTTATGATATTATTTTATTAGTATATTTTTAAGCCATATACCTAACTATTATTTTTTAAAAATAACAAAAGTTTATATGTCGAAAAGTGCACCGGTATGTGTCCTCATGAATATATATTTTTATATAATATTGAATCGATTATCTATTATTCATAAGTAGTTGGAGAGGCCATCGCCTTCCGTTTTACCTGTTATAACTGTATGACTAAAATAGATTTTGCCTCGTTAAAACTTGTTTTATTTATTCGAAATGGGTAAAAACTCCGTATTATTTTTGAACAATTCTTATATTATTTTATAAATGTATAAATAGAAAATGTAAATGTACATAATATAATATTATATTATAGCATTATAACGATAGGTTAATAAATTATAATTTTGGCCGACATTTTTAGAAGTAAATGCCTTAAGAAAATATTAATCTTATAAAATTGATTTTACAACTCAAAATCAAATAATTAATTCGCATTTGATAGGCGTTCAAATAATGGTAACAATTATGGTAAATGTAAAATGGGTTTTAAAAATTAAAAAGAAAACGACCAAAATAATTATTTCCAGCCCTACGTCTCTCTACACACCGTAGTTATAAAAATTGAAATATTCATTGTTTAACATTTCCAACAGTGCGGTAATATTTCGTATCGTTGAAAACTTATTTCGATCAATTTAAAAGCTAGGTATGTCCGTCAGCCACGACAAATATTACGGGGATGCTGTAAGATAATTTTCTTAATAGGTTCTGATAACTCTTCACATTAGAGTGTTAAACGAAGCGTTATCGTGCACTAAACCGATTTACTAGTACGAGTAAAAAGAAAAAAAACACATTCTTACAGTCTACTATAATGGTAGTACGTGAACAGGTATGTTTTTACGCAAAGCACGAGCGACAAAATGAAAATCGATTTAAAACCGATTTAAATAATATTACAGTAAATACCTTATAAGTTAAAGCGAGTAAAATATAATTGATTGACGCGACTTGTACCATCCGTATGACACGTTAAAAATATAAATTAAATAAAAGAAACATTTTTTGCTTGTTTCAGAATCATAAATTATTCAGTCGCATTTCATCATATTGCATCAGCTTATCAAAAAAATAATTATGCATCCCGCGTATTAATTATTGTGCCATTTTCACAAAATGACAAACTCATGGATTGATCGTACAACCGTTACTTTGATTCGATTAAATCAAACAGCCCCATCGAGATTAAAGTAACACATAAAAAATATTTTTAACGGTAATACAATTTTTTTAAAAGTAAAAAATAACGCAGCTGTCGAAGTACAAAAAAAAAAAAATACTATTATCCTCTTAAATATAACTATACCTAGGATAATCTTATAATAAAAAAAAACGGGAAATTGCAATTTCTTACTATTATAAAAACGGAAAATGTACACGCACATAACTCGCATGACAAGTTTTAGCACAACACACCATGAACATACATCATTTTGGATATTTAACATAAAACATATTTAAACAAACAAACTAAACACTGAATAGATAATTGTTCTGAAGAATCAACGTATAGTATAAAATATATTGATAAGTGCAAAAGCAAATGCGGCTTTCACGTATAGTGTATCGGGGTAAACGTTTTTGACGGCTGAAGATCTCGCCGATTTCTAAACAATTATATACGAGCAACGCAGATCGTTAACGATAAACGGACAACGGTCACTGAATAAAAAACCGAACAAAACAAACCGAAATAGTTGTGTGGGTTTGTATCCTGCGCCGTTTACGTGTACGTTTCGCGTTAAGTCTGACAAAATCAGAACAAACATTATAATTAAAAAGTCACTAGTATTCTCTTATACTCTAGCCGCCTTTTAATTTAGTACTACAGCAATTATTTGCTGACCCACTGGTTCAACCGTTTGAATCAACGGAATTAATTTGATTTTAATTCATTTTCCGGTGCGCGAGTATGTGTGTGTACGGTCGGCGTGTGTGTCCTACACACGACTGGACGTACTATTTACAATATTATGCACCTTACAAAATTAAATTATATTTTTCTTCGAACAGAACTACAAAAGCTAACGACCGAAACCGTCCCAACTCGGGCATTGTACAGAATGTTCGCAACGAAACAGCCGACCGTTAATAAAAGTATCGAGAGTGAAATAGTAATATCTGATTTGTACATAATATAAAAGCAGCTCGACATTCCCACATAACGTGGAATACTAAAATCCAATAATCTTTGTTGTTGCGGCTTTAATATAGTAATAATAATGAAAAAAAAAAAAAAAATAAAAAATAAAATATCTGATTAAATTCAAACTTAAAATATTTTCATCGGATACACAAATAACACAAAATCAATAAACTTTTGAATAATAAATACGTATTTATCAACGGCCGAGATCCTCTAAATATCAATTATTATTTACGTTTTAAAAAAAAATCATCTTTATTATTAGCACCGCGTTATTATTGTTAAAATTAAAATATACTTTTTAATAAATATTAATTAATCAAACCTTTATATTTTTGGACAGCATAATAAAGTTATGGTTAATTTTCAATAAAAATGTTATCGAAAAAATGCGAAAAGAAATGTAATTGAACTGCGCTTCGGATTTCCTTCCTTTTCAGCAAATCAAATTAAAACGGTACGTTTCGAAAAAAAATTGGATTACGTACACAAGTCTTTTACCGGGAAGATATAAATTTACGACATTTTGGCGAGCTATACTCTGAGACTTGAGCATATAATATTAATTAATATATTAACTATACTCGTTCTTATGTAAGTATATTCGATCGTTGGTCCACAGGTCTTTATTTTTACGAAATCAGTGATAATGCTATTATTAGTATGATCCTATTAATGTTGTTAATATAATATATTAGACGCCTATCAACGTCTAGTATCACATGTTTGTGACCCGTGCACCGAATGAAGGATAACCGTGTCATAAGTACATTGGTCCCGGGTTCAACGGATCCTTTCGGCACGCCTCTACAATAGATTGTTTCCATTGTAAGTTTATATTATACAATAGTTTTTTATTTATTTATTTATTTTTTGCTTCTATTGCTGTTTATGCCCTTTGCGGCTTCAACTTAGGAAAAAAAATATATAAAAATAGTATTATTGTTGTACACAAATAAACTGATTCCTAATTATTCTATAACGTTTTGACTACCGCTGGTGTTGGCTCAAGTGGCGTAATTTGGACCGCGCAAGGTATGCGTATTAATAATGTATTGCTACATAATTTATTAGTTAACTAGCCGACCCGGCGATCGATGTTTTCCCAATCAAGAATGTTTATAAGCTAAAGCTTTACAGCGTTGCCCGTGAAAAGAATAGCGAGTTAAATACCCTACTAATTTCAGGATTTTTCTGAACATTAATATTATTTTTTGAAACAAAAAATGTATCGCTAGTGCAAATTGAAAAATTGATGATGATTGTTTCACCATGTTTTCACCAATTTTCATGCCCGTGGGATGATTGGGGTAAAAACCTTTATTATCTGACCATTACACCATTAGACATCTATACCAACAAAAGGTCAAGTCTCCCGGTCTAGCCGTTGTTTGATCTGACCGTTGATGAGTGAGTGTATCGGACATCTTCCTTTATGTATATAATATTACTAAATGTTTAATTTATTAAACGTAGTCCACGTCTACAGTGTTAAACAGATTATGAGGTTTTCGGAAAATATGTGGACATTAAATTTCCAACAGCGTGTGTGGCCTGCATCAAAGTACGGGTGTCGGAGAAAAAAATTGCAATTACCGCTTGATTCCGTGCCTACCCGTGCCTTTGATCGTAACCGTTGGACCGCTAACCGCGTTTTCCGGACCCGTTCGGTACGGCCGGCGGCGGGTTTCGAAAACCGAAAACCGCGCATACCGCATCTGTACCGACCCCCGAGTCATTTCGACGGCGAAACGTTTCGGTTACGCGCACGCGCCCGTCGTGATAACGTCTAGCCCTGCCCGCGTCCCTCGGTTTAGCGTGGGAAAATCGTGAGCGCGACGAGTGGGCACGGGTGGGGAGGTAAATTTAAAATTCAAAATATCACCGCTGCCGCCTCCACCGTTGCGATCCCCGAGCCGTATAGATTCGCGTGCACGTTGACCGTCCTCCGCCGCCGTCAAGACGAGACGCGCGGCCGAACGCGCCACCGGGAGCGCCACCGTCACCGTCGTCGGCACCACCACGGCGTCGTCGCGCGATGGTGCAGCGTGGTCCGCGGAACCTAGGTGTGGCGGCGCCGATTATGGTGCGAGCGGCGTCGGTGGTGCGACACGGCGGCGCGCGCGGAGGCAAACAGTGCGTTTTCGTCGAGGGCGATACGTGTGCGCCCCCCCCCCCCTTTCAACCCGCCCACCAGGCCGGTAGCGTCTCCGGGTGGTGGCGCGGCCGCGGGCGGACGACAGGGGTGGGCAAACGTTATATTATTGATTCAGCTCGGCGGCGCGCCGGTGTGTACGTATTATCATAACGTGCAGTTTACGCGGACGCGGTATGCGAGCGTATACACGTACATTAAGTCGCGACACGCTCGTGGGGCGGACATAACTATTACAACAGTATACCAGAACCGCGGTGACGTTTCGCCACGACGGCTAATGCGCGGGCGGCCCGACCATAATATAACAACGGCGGGGGATGCTCGAGTTACTCTATGTGCGTGTCATACAGGAGAGGGAACAAACGATTCGCGCGCTCGACAATACTCGCGTAGGGCACAGGGTTTTTGCTTTTCCTTCTCTTCCCGTTAACTCCTCCACTCGGCGGCGCACAGCACCCCCCCCCCCCCCCCACCACCATCATCTGCGTATCTCCACGCCGCCGAGTTCCGGAGTGCGAGCTGCGCGAATACACCCCGCGGCTCTTCGCGTACAGCAATATACGGTTTTTCGAAAACTAAATTTGATCCCTTTTCTCTCAGACTTAAATAACACTCTCGTCACTGCACCGTACGTCTTGTACCCCACGGGTACCGGTTCGTTTTACTCGTAAGACGTGCGACTTATCGTTGAAAGCATAATCAAAGTGAATAATCGAAAAACATCGCGTTGTATGATTTTAATGCGATATCATAGCTCGGGCATAACGGCGACGGCACACGGGGATGCCTTGGACGTCCACCGGCGACGCCACCACCGCCGAAGCCGCCGCCACCGCCCCCACCCCCGCCGTTCGATCGACGACACGCACAGACGCGCGCGCGCACGGGCGCACACACGCACTCGTACACGCCGACGCACCACGGGCGCACACACGCACCACGCACAGACGAATTCGGTCGTCGGCCGCAGCGCGTACGTGTCGTAATAGTCAGTCGACGAGCGCAGTTTGCACCGGTACCTCTGCCGTCGCGGTCGTTCACATCACACTATCTCCCCGAAACACGCGGCCGCACGATGTTCGTCCGCAACACGTTCCGATACGTTTTCCTCACAGGTAAGACACACCGCACTTATTGTATATTACGGTATAATAAAATCGTTTTAGACGTAACGTCTCCACGCTGTTGACGTTCAACCGATTTGCGCGCGAGTCATCACGCTAGACCGTTTTTTCATAATTATTATTTTTTTTTTCTTTTTTTCTCGTCGACAATAATTTCGATCATTGTTCTATTACGGTATTTTACGCGCACGCGTTGCAACGATACCGCGGGACGGAGTTGCACGTGATTCTGCCCCGTCGGCCTCGATCCCTCGCGATAGACACACCGCGCACATATGTACATAAAAATGATAATATAACGACTAGAAAGCCCCGAGTCCGTTTTCGCAACACTCTTCGTTATGTCTCGTGATGGCATTCAAGTTGTACCCGATGGGCGAACGTCGGTTAACCATCGGTTTAACGCGGCTACGGGCTTTGCTCCTGAGGAGACTAGTGCCGACACTAGTCCTTATATAATACATAAATCCGTGGTCTCGCCCTATGGACGCTTCTTCCGACACGGTCCGGAGGGTCGTGCCGCTACCGTGGGTCGTCGCACCGTCGGACGACTGCACGCCTACATCGTTTTTATCATCACCATCATCTTTAGAATATCACGTTTTCCGTCTTAGCGCTTGTGTAATTATTGTTGTTGCATCGCTGCGATAACATCATTATAATATTTTTTACGTGTATAAATAATATACACTGTGTACTTATATATATATACATATAAATATATATACTATATATTGTCTACGTATGTCCGTAGATCATGTTCAAAAATACATGAAATGAAAATAATAATCATAATAACAATATAGTCCACCTCGTTGTGTGTCCACATGGTATAACATTAAATAGACCTAACCCGAGTTGTAGATAGGAGGTGGTACACATATATTACATAGTTACGATTACAGTGGTGTCCGTTGCTTATATTGTATTATGTTTGATATTCAAGCACGAATGTTGTTCGATTATAATATTATGTGTACACGATCACCGCTCGTTTTTTTTCCGTAGAGTAATATTATATTGTATATACCAATTATAAATAGTATTGTTGTATTGAATATTATTTAACAGTTCAATAACGCATGCGAAAATATATTAAAGGTAAATTCACAATAATATTGTTCTCTCGAAGGATATAATTATGTAGAATTTCAAGTCTTAAATAATTTACTCTTTGTACCTATAGTAAATTTAATCAGTGATTTTCCAACCATATTATTGACCTATCATATAATTTCTTCATAGTTATAGTATACGATTATGCTTTTTAGTACATAACGGTATTTTATATTTTAAGTAATTAAAACTGTACTATAATTAAGATAGTAGATATTTGTGTAACAGTATTAAAATAATATACTATTATACCTAGTTTAATAAAACAAAATGTGTATATTTAGGATTTTTAGCGTTAATGAAGGAGCTATTTGTTTTACAATGATGTGTTTTTTTTCGGAAAACACATTTTAGGGCCGTAAAAAAGCTCAACAAGTTTCATATAGCTTCAATATGTTGATTGAAAGTCTCGAACACGTATTTTGTTTTTAAGAATTTAATTTTTTTCCAGCTCGGAAAGTAGGAATAAAATTTAACGGTAAACGTCGAACAATTAAAATGAATAATCATCAAATAAGGTCAAATCACTATTTGAACCTGTTTTTAAAAATTAAGTTATTGATAGTATTTATGATCCCAAATAGATATTCGTCACTAAATACCTTGCCTTGAAAAAAATAGCGAGAAGACCGCTATAATACAAACATATATTATTTTCAATTATTTTTTAATTTAATTATAACTTAAATTATACAATAAACACATAAGTGTTGACTTGTCGATCCACGATCTTAAATTCTTATGTAATAAAACTTTGGGTGCAAGGGCATGATGCATATATTAGACGTTATGCTAAGGTTTTTGTGAAAAAATCATATTTAACGTTTATAGATGATTTTCCTATTATTTTCGTCGACTCCGTTTTAGGATTTTAAATTTAAATTTATAAACTATCACAAAATTAAATTATGTTTGATAATTAAATTTATGAATAGTTTTAATCATTTAAATATTTGCATAATACATAATATATTTATGCACATAATTTTTATACTACCGACATAATAAGTATTTTTTTTAAATCTTCTAAAAATGCATTTTACTGTATAGTTTATTAATATATTTATAAAATAAGTTAATTAGGTAAAATTCATTTAGATAAATAAAAAATAAAAATAAGAGAATAATGTTTAATATCTTTCTAAAAAATTTAGCATTTTTAATTCTTAAAACCATTAAAAAGTCATTGTTATAATTTTCTTTCGCAATGTATTTACATTTTAAATATGTACGATGTGACTTACAGAGTATTTTTCTGAATACATTTCATTGGAACTGATGCATAGGCACTTTTACTCTATATTCATTGAGTATCAGATTCAAAATATAAAAAAAATGTGTAATTTTTCAAACAATCTATTATTTTGGAGGAAATGTCACCAAAGATGACATTAGTGAATTAGAAATTATGATGATAACACCAGTAATCGGATGTTCGATTAAATCGTATTCAGCAATAAACCATTAAAACACATTAAATGCCAATCGTTATCATATTCGTACCTAATAATATAACAAATATCTCGGGAGAAAAATAGTATGTATTAATAAATATATTATATTTTTTCAATGAAATATAAAATATTATACTTCATAGTCTTAGTCATAATATTACTCTAGTAGAAGAGAAGTATTATATAAATAAGAGCCTAAAGGTAATTCCCATGTACTAGCAAATGTTTACTTTTGCAGTTTAACGCGTAATATTCATGTGTTATAACAAAATAATACCAGTTCAAGATATATTCATGTCATTAAAAATGGCGGTTTCTCCAGTAGTTTTTAACTCAAATATTTAAATTAAATATAATCAAAACATGTTTTATACAAAATAATAATGTGTGTATAAATATGATTTTAAGTTTTGCACTCTAACCGTCGCTCATACCGATAAATTAATTTATATGATACATTGAGAAAGATATTATTTTTAATTCCTTCATCAAAATAGTTTTATATATTAGGTTCAACATTTTAGCACGCAGTGTAATTAGGCGTTCCATTAGTCTGTCGAAAATGAGTGACAATCTATGTAATAATATCCTACCGAAGTTACTTAATAGACATGTTTGATCTGTGCTTGCACCGAAATTGGTTTGTTATTTTCTAATTCATAAGACCGTAACTATAATAGCCGTTCATCGATTTATTGTGGTAAGTTTACCAAAGTACGATTAGTGTCGAGTAAATTACAAATTCTGCATAATATCCAAAAATTGCAAAACTATTCATATCGCATGCTATTAAAATTATAAGCGATTTACTTAACGAGTAAGATTTTTTTGTTTCACATGTCCTACTTAGTATATTAAAAATATTTGGTCAAAGTACATAAGGGATAATAAGAAAAATAGTTTGCATAAACATTGAATAATACCTATACACGTATAATAAATTCAAAAAGACAATAATTTTTAATAATTATTGGAATAATGTGCATTATAGCTAAATATAGTTAATATGCTTGTGATAAACTGCCAGAAAAAATAAAATAATATTATTATAACAATAAATTATCTTTTCAATAATACACAAAATAATTTACTCAGAAACAATAATATAGATAATAAAAACTATTTGTTACGCACAACGTATTGTACAAGTATTAAGAATAATTATGAGCGCACTTAATTACTTTACGTGATGGTCGAAAAATGCTTACATTTTATAATCAATAAATAATAATCAACATGAAACTGGTACTAAAAATATATACCACGATGAAATCAGTCTTAGCACACTTAGTAGCCATCTAGAACTCGTCTAACATGGAATATTTCTCAAATCTCCAGAGATTTCGTCAAAGACGGTTAATTGCAAACGATAATATTCTACTTGAAACGGTCTTGAAATATTTATAGTATTCTTATAATTTAAATTTATTTTGTTTTCCAAGTATATAATATGTATTAAAGGGTAAATTTTAAATACAGGAATAGTCTGTCTAAAAATTATAATACTTCAAAATGAAAAATAACGTTTGCACCACATGTATTTCAAAATCATGGTAAATTATGATAAAAACATAATACACAATTTGTGATTGGTCTGCATTGCTCTTTAATGCTGTAAAGAATACCTGTGAATGATAAATTTTTGAAAAGAGAATTTTTGAACATTTTTTTAAAATTTTAAAAGAAACAACTAATATAACTATTTATAAATGTATGTAAATTATAATTTTAATTTTTAAATATGATATTATAAAAAGTTTGAAAAAAATGGATAAATATTTTATTTAGTCGATGTGACATAAAAAATTTAAAAACTTAAAAAAGTATTTCAAATTTCTAATTCTGATCATTTTTATTACGAAGAAGAAGCTGTAGACACAACCGTCTACTTCTCTAATGTGTACCTATTCTTCAAATTTTAATTCACATTGAAAATAAAATAATAAAAAAAAAATTAATCACCACGAATCTCTGGTATATTTATATTATTGTGAAGGAATTAATGTCGATCTATCGCAGTACATAATTCTAAAAGATATTAACCAAAATAACAAACAATACCGAGCACATCAGTGCCTACTGAGAATTGAATATTTAATTTATCGCACACTATTAATTGAACAAATTGTTTATAGAAAAAATATAAAATTCCCTGTTTTCATCATAAAAATATTGATGATTTGAAACATTTTACTTAATCATTTTACTGAACTTTATGACAGTCAACATTTATATATGCATATACGCTTTCTGTTTGAGTGTTACAATTAATTGTCATTCTAGTGATTGTAAAAAAAACAAAAAAAAATTGAATTATTAATCTCGAATTGAATTATAAATTTTAGTTATAAGTGTTGTTACCAAACGGTTTTTGCTTAACAATTTGAAGTCATAATATAGAATCTTCTTATCGTCTATTTATTCATAGATGTAAATAAATTACACAGAATATTTTAGTGCACGCACTGTTATTTTACAGAATCATTTTCTGTTTTTTTCTAGACAATATAAGATCGTTTTTATTTGTTTTTTACAACTTTGCTCTTTTCTTATCATAAAAAGTCAAAACTACACTAAAATATTTTATTGCAAACTGAAAACATAAGAAAAAAATATGTGTGAAAGTAAAAAATAAAAAGTTTATTTCTAAAACGTTTTATTAATTTAATGAACGTTGTAAACAAAATATTTAAAATAGAAACACGCATACGCCGATTAGGTATGTTTTTTAAATTCATACAAAAATTACACGAATATATAAAATAATAGGTTTTACAAATTTTCTACATTTTTCTAGAGATTAAAAATTAAGTCAAAAAGATAAGTTTTTTTTTTTAATTTAGTTAAGTGACGAGGTATAATTATTTTTAATTATATCAATGTTCTACTAATTTCAAATTAATTTTGAAAACAATTAGTATAAATTAATTTTAAAACCAAAAGTAAGTTATCATTGTCTTTCCAATTCAGGTATTTAAAGGAAAATAAATCAGGAACACCATCGATTGTAAATTATTTGCTTAGCGAAGAAGTTCTATAAACGTTATAACACTTTTAAAATAAGTTTATTGTAAAATTATAAAAAAAATATGTATAAAATGTATAAAAGGCATACTATTATACTTTAATAATTTTAAAAATTTAAATGTCATAATAGTATGATATTTACCTCTTTACGATAATATCATATTTCGAGCATACACCTTAACTAATTATTAAGTTACTATTTTAGCGCCAATTAGTGAACGTCGTATTTTATAAACTTGTAACTTTCAATTAACTTCATTGGATTAATGTTATACATAAACTTTTAAATTGTACAGCGAAGTGAAAAATATGGTAAAATATTTAATACGGATCAACTTATTTTTTTGTTATTAACTTAATATATCATATTGTAACGAATTAAAAAAATATATTTGTCAACATGCTCGACCGTTGTTAAACTACCATTAATCACTTGAGTAAATCATAATACATTAGCCTGTAATTTAATATTTAAAAAATGTTTATATCACCTGCAAATGTACAAACAAATTTTCGATCTATCTCACATTATAATATATTTCATGTACTTTGCACCATAGAGAACAGTTGTCCTTTATGAATAATCACAGCACTCTAAACCCACTTTGAAATTCAAATAAAATCATTAGTTATATCATTATAAGAATTTGTATAAAATGAAGTAACCTTTATTGAAATTATTATAAAATCCAGTAGATTTTATTCAAATTAGTTCAGAATTTAAAACTGTTCAATGTTTTTTTACACTTAAAATAAATAACTCTGTAGTTGAAAAGTCCTAGTTATTAAATTATTCCATATTCAAATGTATCACCTTTTTTTAAAGGCACATCAATGGGCAAATAAAATAAATAATTTCATTACGAATTTCAATATTTCCGGGACTTACATTTTAAAGGCTTATAGATTTGTATTTATGAGTTTCACGTGTAGGTACTTTTATCAAAATCCACAAAGGAACTATCTACCTTCAAACATATTATTTAAGTAGATTAAATATATTTTTTTACATTTTTCGTCAGTAATTAAAAACGCCAAACAAGCAATGTTTTTAAAAAATGAAATGTAATCAAAGAAATTATTATGATTGATATCTTATAAAAATATTAAATTTAAATAATTAATATGTATTTTTCCGATAAATTGTTGTATTATATTATAATATTGTATGCGTTATTTTATGTTATAGCAATCATGGTATTTGATCATTTTTTTATCACTCCAGTTCATGCCTTACAAATCGAGGAACAAAAAAATGCAATAAAACGATCTCCAATTTCTTCATTTCAAAACTTAGTGAGTACATATTTTAGTTGCGTAATAGTTTTAATTTTATATTTTTTATTAAGATACGCTGCAAGAGATATTGGGCGGAAAAATTTGTATAAAAATGCAAACGTGTATATCATTTTATGTTTAATGTATTCTTAGCTCATCTTTGAAAAAAAAAATAATATCATTTTTTATATAAACATTGTGGGTACTAAAATCTATCAATTACATTAATGTTATAAATTTCATGTAACCCTATACCGTTTTCCTTTTTTTCCTTTTTTCTTTTGAAGTCATGTAGTCATATTTTAAAAATAAACTATGTCTATATTGGTTATGTAAGTAACACTTTTAATAAAATATAAACGTTTTGAAAGGGCTTATTTCAAACTATTTTGAATGACTTATAAATATCTTAAATAAATATCTTATAAATATCTTAGACTTCGTGCGTGGAGTGTGAGAAATTTAATGAACTGTATTTTTTTGTTACATGAAAATTGGTAAAACTTTTCAAGGATAACACCTGATCAATTTTAAATTTTCAGGTCATAGGTATTTAATTTTTCTCCCATGGCACTAGAATAATAATTCTAGTCATATCGAGATAACAATTTTCTTTTAAAATTTGTGTTCGCCATCGTTAGACCAGTTTTTTATGAACATTTTCCGAAAATAATTCTTTTTACAAAAAACCAACGTGCCCACGATATGTATTGTGTATTTGCCATGTTGTTTGTTAACTATAGTATTTAATCTGTAAAGCAAAACTACGAGTTGACAATAATTTCAACCGAAACCAAATAAATTGTTAAATGTACTGAACATATTTTGTATTCTATCGACTATATTAGTGGTCCTTCACGTAGTAAACGTAGAAGTTATTATGTTTCAACAAAATTGGAAGATGTTAATAGCTGTAAAATTTCGGAATAACGAGCCATATACGTACCACCTGAAATTACCGATCAATGTGTTTGTTGATATTATTCAGTATTATTTCAACCGACGATTTTAAAAACTATCTTAGGCGACACTGAGATAATGCAATAAATTTGCACTGTATTATACGGTAACAAATATATAAAAAAAACTGTATTGATATAAACAATCGTAGAAAGAAAAAAAAATGCCATCGTAATCCATAGGGATTAAAAGTGTCAAGACAATTTTAATTATTCCGTTTTCATTGTTCTGTACATTAGTTCACGTAAATTAAATTTCAAGAAAAAATGCTTAATGCAAAACAGACTCCGAACCTTTTTGCGCATTTCCAATATTTATAAGTTTTTAAACCGTTTCTCATTGGAATTTATGATACACTTTAATTTTATTTGCGATAGAACTTGTACATTGATTTTAAGTTTTAACGTAACGGCGATCAACGGAAATCTATTATCCTGTTTGTTTTGAAATGTATATTTTCAAGGTGGTATGTACTAAGGGACATGGAGAAATATAGTTAAATCTACGTGTCTAAATACGTCAGATTTAAGTTACTATAGCTTCTACTCGTATACTGTTATATGTTGTATATTATTAATGTGTAACGAAAGAATACGAAGATTCCTGCGCTCGGATTTATCTACAGCACACCCCGAGGTAGTCTGGAAAACGTGACATCGCCAAAAGTCCCTGAGGGTTGTTCGTTTCTAAAACCGTTCGAATATACATAACGAGAGAGACTGAGAGAGAAAGCGTGCGTGGTCGGTTAAAAGGGATCATGAAATGAATCTTGAGCCTAAATCTCTCTGGTACGGTTACGGAGTCGTAAAAATATACTATAGGGTTGTTGGGATTAATTTCACAAAACGTTGAATTATGTCACATCATGTTAAATGCATTAATCATTTTTTTTTGTTATGTTTATTCAGAAACGTTTACCGGACGAAAGCTCCATAGATCCCGTCTCGAATGGAGACGACGAAACCCAGAGGTCTGTCCGAAAAAACGCTGTACAGTTCAACAAAGCTGATACAACCACAAGTAAGCAGGGACATCGCGTATTATTTTACTTTGTAAATTATTACACCGCAATGTACATTCATTCTCATTAATTAGCGAGCAACCGAATACACTGTTATAATTTTAGAGGTTTTCGTACTGTTGGCTGAGGGAATAATAATTGTATTATTGTAGCGTAAAACTTTATCTTCAATGGATACCGTAATGTAACATACTTTTTACGTTAGAAATAACAAAATACATTATACTGCATATTTCTCGGTTTTTCGACGCATACGTGTGCAGTGTGCACTTTGCACATATTTCATAGTTTCATAAAGTTTCCGAGTCCTGATCATGGTTATGATGATTTATCTCTCGATACCCATTTCGTGAATAATAATGACCCCGTGTGTTACGTGCATTATGTTCATTTTTTTTCCATATTTTATACTAAATTTATGTATAACGATGGATTATCAGTACATCCAACGCTTATGTTTATGTGTTTTTTTTTTTTCAGCGACTCAACCAAGTAACATAGTTGCTTCTCTTTTCCGACTGAACGAGGAAGAAGGAAACACGTGTATTCTACTGAGGGTAGACGCTGTTATCGAAGTAAAATTCAAAACCAAATTAGGTTCTGAAGACGTAAGTTTTAAACAAAATTAGTTTCATTGTGAATTGCGTTTATGATAATGTACATTTCGTTCGCAGCAAACTGATCTCTATGTGCCGGACGACGCAGATGTAAGCGGAGACTGCAGTAATGAAGATGATGCGACACTAGTACTGAAATGGAAAAATTTCGTATTTACTTGGTATTTCACAAAGGTACGAAACAGTATTTAATGTCATTACCTCCTGTCTTGAATTCTTTTCTATTTTGTTAATTGCAAATAATTAATCACTAGTACCTTACTTATTAATTATACAACAGAAAACATTTAAAAACGTTTATATTGTCATCCATCTAAATGTATAGGAAAAAGTAACTTCATTAATTATAGCTCAAGCAACTCTGTCAAAATTATTTCGGTTCGCTTTAAAGATGTTTAAACAAAGTTCAAAACAAAACATAAAATCCAAGCGCACAAGTTACTTTTGATTTTTTAACCTATTGACTTGAAAAATTACATTTTTAACGTTATTTTGAAAACTGAGTGGTTATTATTAGAAATGTGATACTCTAAAAGATTCCTTTTGCATCATAATTTGGTTTGCCGAAACTCGCAACAGAGATGATTGATATTGTGATCGATCATAGCCAAAAAGGAGTAGGTAGAATCCAACTTTATTTTATTACTTTACAATGATGATGACACAACTCCACTTGAATCACTGGTATCCATAAAGTATGAGTAAGTGTCAAAGTGTTGAGAAAGTTGTTATAAAATCTTCGACGTACGTAAGATTGAATCATCGGTGTTTGTGTTTGCGACGATTTAGTCATATGTAGGGCTCGGATGTTTATGCACTTAAAACTACTGTAATATGCATGCATTTATGCACTAAAAAATTACGAAATATGCAAACAAAATATGCGCTAAAAATTATAAAATATGCATTTTTAGTCAATAAAAACACCAAAATATGCACAAAAAATTTATTACAATTCATAAAACAAAAATATTATATTATAGTAGTTATTTTTATATATTATTTTTTTTACTACAATTTAAAATACATTTCTTAAATTTACATAGCGTTTTATTAACTTTAATTTATATTATAATTTATTATTTATTAGTGACTAATAATTCATTTTATTACATTTATATTATATATTATTACTCATATGGCTAATGATTTTTTAGTCATTGAACGCCACAACGCTGGAAGCTATTTAAACAAACGCGTTTGTACAGGTGATTCTATCTACAGGGTGATCAGAATTTCATGTTAGTAACTTTTTCTCATGAAAATGAAAAAAAAAACAGTATTTTTAGAAACGGGACAAAACTATTGTCTTCTGTGTTTTCACTTACATTTTGTAGCATTGGACTATTCCGATCACTCTCTCTATATGCGTAATGAGTTGCTACGCAGTTATAAGGTACAATACAGACGGCAAACGCGTGAACGGTCCGTACTTGGAATAACTGCGTTCACGGCATCATATCATACACAACGCACGAGTTGAAGTTTTTCCAATGAACCGTTTTCGCAAAAGTACACTGACGTTATAAGAATATATTACAATTCACCCTCGACATGTTTATTCTAGAACCGAATCAGGTCCTATGTGCAAATAACTTTCTCTCCGCTGGAAAAACTTTTACACCTCCGGTTCTGTTGAAATTGTTCAGGAGCAGCAGAAGTTTTCGCTGCGTCGCGTCATAATAATACTTTTCCACGCAAATTGTATTGCATCGCAAGGAGAGATACTAGGAAATATTGGGTTATTAGTTCCGGGAAACATCCGATTCGAAAACATTTCTAGTGCGCGCACACAACACTCCAAAACTTTATTCATCCATTCGAGTTATGTAACACTACGCGTGTTTGCATATACGGGCTTCTAAAAGTTTTATTCACACTTATTCGGTCAGTTGGAATTAATTTTAACTATAAAAATATCATCTGTCGAATACCACTCCGGAAAATTACCGAGTCTATACACACGTTTTGTACAAAAACATTTTCAAGTACCAACAGTTTATATATATTCTTACATAAAGGAACTTATGTCCGGTACACTCACTAATTAACTCTTGGACCTAGGTATTTGACGTTTTGGTGGTATTCGTCTTTAACGGTGATAGGCGTGAGATAGAAAGGATTTCATCCCAATCTTCCATAATGGTGATTAAAAGGAGCGAATATGTTTTAACGGTTTATCGATACTTATCTTCAGAATTTTATCATAATTTACAAATTTTTTCCTTGAAAATAACTTTATATAAATTTCTGGATTCACCCTAATGCACCATTAAGAGGGTCAAAATGGATTTTTATGCGTAAACATAAAATTAGTAAAATAACAATATTGATTACCTGCAGTGCTTAAAAACCAAACTTATAACACTTATAAACACGTTACTAAGTGATAAAATATGCACTAAAAACCCTTAATACATGCATTGGGAAATCAAAAAATATTTGGAAGCTATTTAACTCACAATTCGCTTCAAGCGCAGTTCTACAATTTATGAAATTCTTTAAAGGCGTTGTTTACAACGTTCACCGGGACAGCTAGTAATATATAAATAATTAAAAATAAATTATTATAAAATTTGGTTTGTTCGTATACGATTTCGTTTGGTTTTTATTCATTCCTCTGAAAAGATATAAATCAATAAGTCTCACTTCGAATTGTTGATTAAAAAAAAAAAAATTACGTGTTACAAAATTCTTTGAACATCTTATTTTATTCGTGAGGATTTATGAAATGTAAACATGTCGGTGATTTTTACACTTGTTAAAATCGAGGAATACAACCAGAAAACGGTACCATAAAGTATAAGTACAATATTTGTTGGATCTGAAACTATTATCTTAAAATAAATTGTAAATTCTTATTCATTTCGAAATATTCATTAATATCATTATTCAAATTCATGATAAATTATTATAATGCAGTTGTAATTTATTCTATGATATTAAAAATATGATACGTCAATAATTCAGAGTACGACCTTTGTAATAATCGTTAACAAATTAAATTTTACTTTTATTTTAGCATGAATATTAATTGATCACATTAAACGAATTGAATTGTGATAAAAGTGTTAAAAATAAGAGGTTTTAACGCAGACATTTTTCTTGATAGAAGATGAAACAAGCATTTCCATCATTGCGAATAAACCATCCTACCTAGTAAGGTGTCTTTTTAAAATTTCTTTTCAACTGCGAACTCATTTCGGAATAATTTGTTTTGGAAATTTATTTTGTTGCCCACTTTTAAAAATATTTTATTGCACATTATGCATATGCAAATAAGAGGTAAACTATATTTAGATTGAAAATGTCTAACCAATTTATGGTACAGCGTCAACAAATTTAAAGTATTTAGACTGTTGTGAAACGAACAATTCGGGGTAGAATAATTTGAGTACATAATAAACTACATGTATCGCGATAAAAGTGGTAACACAGTAAAAAATAAATAAAATTAACGTTTTATACAATTGTGACGAGAACGCGCGCAAATAATACACATCACTATAAATTAGATGATGAATACGAAATACGAACAAATTGGAAGAACAATTATGTTGTTCATAATATATTCAAACTGAATGACTTCTAAAAGAAATATAATAAAAAAAAACATAGGCATTTGTATTATTAATTTTATGATTAATAAAATACGTTTCACGTTCAAGTTTATATGTTTTACTTTTGCAAAATAAATTACGGACATACCTAACAAAGAACAATGGGGTGATAATTAGCTAAACAATTCATTATGTTATTCATAGTCTACGTGAACAGTGTAACATTTTAGTGGTACAGCGAATAAAAAGTTATATTATAATGTGATTAAACGTTGATTGAAGTAAACGAAACATAATATTAGTAGGCACGGCGTCAAAAAAATAGTTTTAAGACTCTACCAGGGTTGCCAATCATGTTAATTTTATGGGATATTAATAATGTTTGAACATTTTCACGTTTTCATTTAGATCAACTATTAATTTTTTTTCTTTTGCACTATTCAGACGCTCGGAGGAGAAAGATGGTTCGTAAAGGCACTGGAACTCGAGATCAACACGGCTGATAAACATTTCGATCATATCAAAACCAAAGGTAAGATTTTACTAAAGCACATACTTACAGGTTATCGTGTAATAAAAATAACAACAATGATATCGAATAAAACGGTGGCTGCTATTCGTATAGCATGGAGTTCACCTGTTGTATACACGCGTCTTAGTCAGATCAATCGTTCGAAAACACATAAAGTATAATGTGCACATAAAACCAGCGCAAAGCGCAATGACTAAGACCCGCGGTTGGATAGAATTTCACAACAATTTTAGACTGGATATATAGGTGGATACACGGCGGAGACCTCTAATATAACTATAATATATAACCATAACCTACCAACTGTATAAAATGTAATATGGTTACCGTAGAAATTGAATTCGAATTTATTGAAGTATAAATTCATATAACATCAGTAAATCATTTCAAGCGCGATGGTAAATAACAGGTCCGCGGTACAAGTAAAAACACACAAAGGCTACCACGATAGATCTGTTGGACGGTTTGGAAACGGTATAATTTGTATTATTATAATAATTATAATGATCGTGTTTGCATTATTAATCATCTATTGTACACGCATCGCAGGCAAAATTGTGTATACACATAATGATATACACGCACCTACAGGATTGTAATTTATGCGTATAATATTATTATGACCATCGTGGAATTTTACATTCACTTTTGAAGCGGAACGCTGGAGAATTAATTTTAGAACGTGGCGCGTTGTATAGGCAATTTACGGTCATTGAAGCGTTGGTGCACGGAACGGGAGTATTGATAAGGAAAAAATAGTAGATAATAACATACGAAATCGGTGCGTTAGTAATCACTTCATCAGATTCACACTGTAGTACGCATACCTACCTCCGTGGATATATTAATGCTATGCTGGTTACGTCATGCCGATTTAATTTGAAAAAAAAAACTATTTTTTTTCCGCTGTAACCACTGTACCCATCCGGACCTGGTCTAGAAAATAATATTTTTGAAACCACAATTATTATGAGTGATATTAAGTTAAAACCATACTATCGTAAAAAATGTATGCCTACTTCCTTATGTGTTATTTGCACCTTTTGAGTTTGTAGCGTTTGGATACAGTGCGCGTAGAAGCTAATGAAAATGTGTGTAATTTTCTATTTCATGTTACGTATTTAATCGTTGTATTCAAATGGTGTTATTAAAATTAACAATTTATTTTCATTTAACTTTGTATTATATTAAAATTATAAGGTACCATATAATATCTAAGTTTAACAATGAACGGTTTTTCATTAGAAAAATGATCACTGTAATATGCTCACCGTTGCCGATTGGTTGTATACAATCAATTTATAGGGTTAAGTAGTTAAAAAAGGTACAAAAAAAATTAAAAAATATATACTTATTAATTCATTTTCTCAGATTCTATTTCAAATTTCTTTTTAGTCATCGATACCTTGTCGGTTACCAAATATTTTTATCAGTTCAATATACAGTTTACAGCCAAATAAAATCGTTCGTAAACTGACACGCAGTAAAAATAATGTTAAATGTCATAGAACTACCGGCTGCGGTTGACAAGCCCGTTTTTGTGGATTTAAAAGAGAATAAATAAAATATAAAAAAGCATTTTGAGGGCAGCCACGATACCGCGGTTGTTAAATGTTTCTAACTTCAAGCTGACGCTATAAGGGCTCATTTGCTTAGATTTTCGGGTGAAGAAATGCGCAAGAAACTTTTTAATTAGTAGACGCCTGTATAAGGAGGCTAGTTTCTCGATCGCTGGACCGAATAATATTCGTGTACGTTACTTCAAAACTTGTTGGTAACTATAGGTCTAAATTTCTAAAACATGCTCATTGTGACGGTAGAAAAATCTAATAATCTTAGTGATTTTGTACACGACCAAAAAGCATTAACAATTTATCTAGCAGTATCTCAAGATAATAAATTTCATTATATTACTTTGTTATGAACTTATATATTGTGACTGTTATTGTTTAAAAAGGTTAAAGCAGAAGGATTTGGGTCACATAAAGTGAACTGCGTATGTATATCGAATACTTATAAAATATTTATCTTTTTACAAACGTTGTTCTTTCACACAATACGGTACGGAAAATAATACTAAATAATAGTAATAAATTACAATTTTTTTTTTGTAAGTTTAACAGCACTTATAATACTTACTTTACTGTTAAATATCACATTATAAATTCGAGTACTGACAATATTATTTTGTTCGTATTATTAAAATTAAATTAATATATGTTAAGACAGCTTGATTTTATATTCATAGAGAATAAAACATAAGGAGACTGTAAAATAGAAGGATATGACCAATCATACTCTATTGCGTCATTTTGAAAGAAAGAAAATAAATTTTTATAGTTATACATATTGAAATGAACAATAATTCGGTCAATTATTTTATATAATATTTATATTGAGAAAAAATTTTGAAAACTCGAAACCCAAAACGCCGAAAACCTATCAGAGTTGTTAAATCCAGTGGGGAGGGGGTTATCGCCTTTTAGCCTCCCCACGAAAATACGCCCTTGCGGTACCGTCGGTAAATTTTAATCTCCGACGGTCGGGCGGTGTGTTGTCCATCGCATCGGTGTTCCCGCGCGACGGAAACAGATTCGACAATATCGATCATTAACGTAATGGTGTCGAATGTGGGATTTCGAGGAGACGAAAAATCCTCGTACGCTGCCGACCGTAAACGTTATTCAATAATTGCATAAAGTACGAAACGGATAATGAACGCTTACGTACAGCGCGCGTGCAAAAATGTATCACCCTTATAAATACGCGACGGGCCACCGAGTGTTGCGGACGTAGGGGCGGAGGACTAGTCAAATGACTCGCGCAGGGACCCGGGACTGCGATTACGTAGTCCGTGCACGTTCGCGTCCGCTAATGTAAATTATGATACGTTAGCCGTACGCGCGGCCGCCGTATAACGCATTATAGATGGGCATAAATACGTCCTGGGCACGAAATCGGCAGCGGTAAATACCGCAGCTACCGCGGTCGGAAGTCTAACGATCATCGTAGATTTGTCGACTATGTGAAACGCCGTGCGTTCGGTGCGAGGTGAAAAACGGTGAACCTTGACGCTTGTGGATAAATACCCGAGGTGACGTTAAATATTTTCCAATGGGTGGGGAAGGAGATATTATATAGTCTTATGAAGCAGAGGTTTCTTTTTTGACTCATAAACTGGTTAATTATAATTCGAAGGCACCCCGTAGAATAGAGTATCGTGTATTTGTACTGTAAACTTTTATTTAAGTTTAATTACTTCGGTTTTCATTAGCTAGACAAGACCGAAAATATTACGCACACAGTACACATACTATTAAATGTATTTTATTAAAAATTAAATACTTTTAAGAAATTTACCTTTGACCAAACCATTTGAATGGAAACTAAAATAGACTGAGCAATGCAGTATATGACCACAGATTATATAAAAAACAATATAGGTTTTGTATTAACGATTAAACACACACGAAAATATGTTATTTTTAATATCTGATAATAGCGTTCGGCGACAAAAATTTAGTTATGTTTAACATGATTATATTATCACTTCAATCGCTTAAAATATAGCAGATATTTGTATTTATCTTATTACTTATTCGTTTTCGTCTGAAATGTCTCGATGAAAATATTACGGAATATATTCCTAATAGGTGCTGAAATGTTTAATATATATTTCAGTCTTAAAAAAAATACGGCGAGCACCTTCTTTCATTACCATTTTTTTTTTTTTTTAATAATAATAATTACTTATAAACTCAAATAGATTTATAACAATACAATATACCCGCTAATCCTAAAAATATCATGACAAATTAGAGATCTTATTGAATAACGATGAGTTATACATAAATAGTAAGGTAAAGAAACTAATAACAAATTAACGAGGGACAGATTTCACCAACGGGACAAGATGCGTTGCGTATAACTTTTGTTGGAAAAATCCCGTATAATACGCGACATTTTATCGTCTCCCAACATTTGTCGGACCGTTAACATTGCCCACGCGTTTATAAATCTGTATACGATACGAATTGAAAAACGAAAAAAAAATGCAATGGTTTATACGAATCTACAAACTCTAGCTGGACAGTACGGATTTATTAATTAAGTTTTTCAAAAATGTTCCAATCTGCAATTAGAATTACCTACCAACAATGTAAAAAACCGGACGACATTAATTAATATATTTAAAAAAAGGTATTTTGTAAATCGCAACCAAATGTACTTTTCGTTTTAAAACAATTGTGTTTATTTCACTTTTTAATGGTTGGGTTTTTTTTCAACTACTCGGTAGAAATGTTTTAATACTATTCTCTCTGAAGCACTATAATGGCGGTCGGTCACAAATAAATCGATGGAAACTTTTTCGGAAAACTTAGTTTTTAAAGTAAAAAAGGGGTTTGCGTACACAGCAAAAAAAGCCAACTATTTTGCAATTATTGGCTTGATGAGCACATGCAACACATATGTATGCCCAAATTCCCAAAGTATAACTTCGACGGTTCACTCACCCTGCACGCATAGGGAACGCCTTTACAAGATAAAGAGATTTCTCCAAAAATCGTATTGAATTCGAGTCCGTGCCACATTTGAGAGATTCCGCATGGACTCAACTCGTTGTAACGTTTTAACAGCAAACTGTTAGAATAACAAATCATTTTTAATATATAAATAGTTTGTTAAAACTTATTAAATGTTCAATAATATAAATTTAAATAAAAAATAATACAAATATTTCCATGAATATGAGAAATATTGAATTTAATAATTATTTTCCCATCGCCAAACGGCATTATAATAATATATTATTCCTTAGCATTTTTGTCTACAAGTTTCAGGCGAAGGAATGAATCTTTGTTGTTCAGATTATGTATTTTCGTCAGAGAAAACGTTTTTAATTCACTTAATTCTATTTTTTATATAATATATATATTTTTTCTTTTCTTTGTATATTCCAACTAGTCCGTTTGCTACCATTACCGCCACCACCTTCCATATCTTACCGGCAGAATTCATTATTTGCCGCCCTTCGAGGCCCCTTTCACCGGTGTGCGGAAATTCAATAATTTCGCTATCACTTTTCTCTTGATATTATATGATTATCATTAATGCTTTCGGTCTCTCGACTATCGTCCACGTATTATTTATTTTTTATTTTTTTTTATCGACGTTTGTACGGAAACCTATTTATACATTTTTTTTTATCGAGCCAATAACAAACCCTTTTTATATTCTTTTTTTTTCCTCCTCTCTCGTTTTTCGCTACGGTTTTTTCATTTCTACTCTTTTTTTTATTTATTATTATTATAATTATTATTCACTCCACCGGACTTTCATAATCCATATTATTCAACGGTTCGGCACGGGCGACGTAAAATTAAAACAGTTTCGCAACAACCGCGAAACGAAACTATACATTATACGGCGCGCATGGAACGGCCGTATCATAAATTCGTTTAATGAAGAATAGCGTTGGACGTATTATATGGTCTTGGCAATTTTCGCGCGCCCACGTCGGTTCACGGTGCGCCTCGCTGCGAAAGCCTTAAATGTGTTTATTAATTCCTATGGCAATTTTTTACACTTTAATTAATATGTTCGTTTCGCTTGCGAACTACATGTCTCGACCCGTTTTTATCGACTCTCGATGGATCGTTTACTTTCCGTCGGTCTTGACAAACGCTCAGAACTTTTATACGCCATAACCGTAAAAACCGTATCCCTAAGCCATAGGTATTTTTGTTAAACATCGGGCACACGTGAAAAACTCTTGTGGTTCCTGCACGTTTTTCAATCAAAAGTCAACCGAAGCCGGGTACACCGTGGAGAACCCAAGTGACGTATCGTTATATGCAAATTTCACAAATTTCGAAAATCCTTTATTGAACTCCGAACATATTATACAATGCCAGTTTATTCTCGATTAAGCCGAATACAGAAAATTACTAATTAACGTCGAAAAACTCAACGTATCCGGACAACTTGAAAGCAACATTTTCCACTTGCAAATTATACATATTATTTAAAACATGTATAAGGTTTGATGTTCTCTAGCCTATAAGCGGTACTGACAATTAAAAAAAATAAAAAATAACCGAGAATATAATATACTATAAAAATAACCAGATATGAACACTTTGTAGATAATTATTTAATGCATTTAATTTTTTATTCACTGTATGAATATATTTTCATTTTATAGAATTTTTTTTGTTTTTAGTTAAAAAAACGTTTGAATTCCAAACCAAGTTCATAATGATCTAATTCTATATTTTTGAGTTATCTTTACCAATAAATTGATGGACGATTTGAGTCTAATTATAATAGGTTATAATACCTAATAGGTACCTATGCAAATATCATACCTCGTAATGTCCAAGTAATTTTTTTTTTCAAAAATACCGCAACATTCATAAGTCATAACACACTTATTTTTTACAACATTCACTCGAGTTCAATCGAGTTCACTCTTGTTTCGATTTCCATAAAAATCATTGTAATTAAGTCTTAGATAGTTAAAATTTTTAGTGTTGTTTTGAACTATCGACTTCGAAAATATTTTATCACCCTAATTCATAAGAATGAATTAAAAATGTTTTAATATTCGAAACAATATTTCATTAAAACAAAACATTTGAAAATTATATAAATCGTGAAAAATTATTTTTAAGTATTTCCCGTATGAATTTCATAAAAAATTAATATCCTCTTGAGTGATGATGATCTTTGTAAGGAACAAAATCTATAAGAGTTACCGACATTAAGCTTTATAACTTGAACATTTTCCGAGAAGCATTAAGCATTAAGCGTGTATCAAAAAGAGATTTATTTTTCAAACGTTCAACGGTATAAAAATGTCAAGCTAGGCGAAATGCATTAGTTGCAACTACAATTATTGCAACCGATATTAAATATTTATTTCGAAACTATAATATTTATACCTACCATTGGAGTCGACTTGCGTGAGTTTATCGTCGTTAATAACGTTAAGTGTGTCGGCCCACCGAGCGATTTCGTTTAAATTTGCGATTGGATTAAATCCGACGTCAACTTGGGACCCTCGTAAGATTATGGACCTAAGGCGAGTACCATCCGCAAATGTTGCAAGTAGAGAGTATCGTTTGATACTGCGCGGGGTCAAAATGTATATACTCGCCGCGGTACAGTGAACGAATAGGGATATACCGCCTTATAGCGGCGGACACCAGCGTTTATCTTGTGTAAGGTCCAGCTGTCGTGTTTAAGCCATGTCGTGGGCTCTCGGGACACGATATACTTGATAACTTAAACAGTATGAAGTCGAACGGAAACGCTTGAATTCGAATTTGTATTTAAAAATTAATCCGTCGTGCGCATAAACGATCGGACGCCCGCAGTAGTTTTGTTTATTACCTAATTCGGTAAAATAGTCAGAGAAAACCGCGAATAAAACCTAAAAAATAGATAACCGTACAACATTTTACATCGGATTCAAACGCTCGGTTATGTCCAAAAGCTCGACGAGACAATACTTTTTAGTCCCAATAATAGTGATTTCTACGGTAGTACTGCCGCAGTGTTGTGAACGGAATCAAAATTGTCTTCCGAGCGGTACACGTGGTTCTTCTGAATCAGTTATGAGATTCGGTGTAATATTGATTTTCCAAATTGTTTTCCGAACGCGTCGAGCGAACCGATTGGTCGGCTCGGCGGCGAGGTGTTTTTAATCCATATTAATAACCGAATGATGTCCAACCAAGAAATGCATAACGATCTGCGAGCATTGAATTAATAATAAAATAAGTAGTATTGAACACCACGATGTTTACGCGACTCACTTTGTTGTACAGAAGAAAATTATTCTACAATATTTTCCTATTCAATGGACATGAGAAATACGTTACAAAAACCTATATGTTTAATTAAAAAATGCTAAAGTTGCAATGAACCAAAACTAATATTTTTCATAGTTTACCGTTTTTTAAGCGTCGTTTAAAACGATTTATATTTTATTGCTTTTTAAGCATACAATTCTCGCGTTAAAAGAAAGTACTGCGAGAGTATAAATTTAAACCGTAAATGTGAAGGAGTACAAGTTTTTATAAAATATTAGAATATTTTCATTATTTAAAATAACTGTTAGTTAAAAGTATATAAATACGTTCAATATTTTTCTCTGTACACGGCGATTCATAGTACGTATTGATAAATTATTATTATTATTATTACTTATTACCTATTTATTAAACGTTAAAGGCAATATTATACAGATATAGTAATGACTAACGATGTACCTACATGTGTGCAGTTAGAGAACAACGAGCTAAGATACATTGGGAGATATAATAATGAAAATAGAATGCAATATGTGCTTATAATGGTTAAACAAATATTTATAAAAAAGTGGATGAGTGAATAATTGCGATTAATTATCATACTTGTATATATTGGTGTGTTCTTAGTAATTTCCTCAGACAGAAAATAGGATCGAAAGACATATTATGTTAATAAATTAATGATGTGCATTAATTAATACTTGTTTACGATATGGTGAATGTTTGGTTGCATACCGTTCAGTTTTTACTAACTTGGTGTTTCTGACCCATTGGATATTCATCATATATAATACAAGTTATGACAATTTTATGATCAAAATCGTTGAAAAAATAATTTTATTATTGAAACGTTTTTGCTTCCGTGAATAAAAAAAATTAAAAATAAAAAAACAATGTAATATTAAATTACATTTATTTTTAATGACATGTCGAAATACTTTCATGTTCATTCGTGAATTATGAAACATTTTCAGGGAAAATTTCAAAGGAAACTTAAAAAATAATTAATATTACATGGTACTAAAATTAATTGCAATCGCCGCCGTAGTTATGTTGTTAATATCGTTGAAAAATAGTAAATTTGAAATTCCTGAAAACGTATAACGAAGAAACGCATTATATTTAATCGTTTGTTAATTTGAAAATACACATCAAAGAAGCATAGCATAGTTATTATACAACATTTTACCTATGTGTTAATGCAATACAACTGTTGTTTAGTTGTTTATGAAAATTTGCTTTCAAGTTCAAGTGTAAGAATTGAATAAAGCATTGCAATAAAATCTAATTACTTCGTTTATAATTAATATATTTTTCGTCCCGTTTCCGTTTACGCACTTATAATTAAAATTCATAATTTCTCTGAAGTAAAAGACGGTGCACAGTGTACACGAACAAAGCCGATTTCAAACGCTACGTCTTCCGGAGAACTGCTTGAGGAACATACGCCGCGTCATTTTCACTTCATTTGTATTATATTTTATTTTATGATTCCGCTCAACATGATAAATAGTAATATTACTTGATAATAATTCTAAATAATAACCAGCAGCAAGACGTTAAACCAGTAGCACAGCTTCTCGTTATTAAAGTATATACAAATTACGAACCCGACAACGAATCAAACATAAAAATGTAGTATTTTCCGAAAACTAACCAACATTTTGAAACATTTCAAAGGTTATAATGATAATGACTTTACATTGAGCACTCGATTGTTCCTATGCCCCCGCAGAAAAAAATGAGTGCTCAACGCATACGATACAGTATACTATATTATATTGCGTTAAGATATATTAAAATCAAGCGACTGAAAAAGAATACTAAGTATGTAACGAATCGGTAATAGGCGAACCAAAACAATATCCAGATTTAATATAGTAACTGTAAGGTTTCGTGTGAGAATCAAATTATCATAATATCTCAAACTCGTATATAGAATAAGCTTCGATATTGTTTGCATTCCGTACACAGAAAACCGTAATTTAAGACAGTTCCGGGTAAATATGTTACGCCCGTGATTTCAATTTGTATAAATTGTTGTTGGCGTATACATCCTTTGGTTAAAGTTTTAACAGGAGTGCTTCGGAAATTCGTTGTTTGCCATGTAAATGAATAGAGCAATACCGAACGTGGCAAAATTGTTTTAATAATTCATGACAACGATAATTAATAAGTAATGATTATATATGATTATTATTATTATGATTACATTTTAACTTTAAAGTATAAGTGTACTGCCATCAACTTAAATAAAATAAACATTATTTCGATTTAAAGTATGATTTATGGTTACCCTTTGATTATTATACATTTTTATGATGATACTTACATTTTCATAGTATATAAATATGATTTATAAGCTATGGCTTATAATAAGAACTTATCAATACAAATTATACTATCTTATAAGTTGAAAATTTTGAGTCTTATTTATATCAAATATCAAAACTATATTAAGGTTATAGAGAAACCACATTAATAATTATGAAATAAAAAACATGAATTTGTAAATATAAGTAGTTTATAAGTTCTGAAGCTTTTTTGAGGAATATTTTATCACTCAAATTATTATCTAATTTTTCGTATGCACTATATAAGAAATATTTCTACAACATTTTCCACTCGAGTAAAATACTCATGTAAATACTGTATTTCCTAAAGTGGTTTTAAATTTAAAATATTATAATCTATTTTTCAAAAAAACTAATATCAAGACATTTATACCCTAGGAAATACTATTATTATTAATACGTTATTGTTTGAACTGTTTAAATGTATATCGCATGTATTAAATTATACTCCAATCATCACGTTTGAACGGATTTTCTAGTATTTCGGTCTCATACTTTGATAAAATATGAGATAACAATAATATTATATTTATTTCCACTGCATCACACACAAACAATGAAAAACCGACTGTTTAAATATAAAGGGTTAATTTTTAACCAACCTCACCCTCTTTTTTTTGGTCATACAATTCCTTTTAAATTTTATTTTTTCAATGTTCGAGTTACCATAAAAACTTTTTTTTCAGTAGGTTTTTTTTCATGCCACCTTAAGGGCGTCCTGCGGTGGTACAAACTTTTAATTTTTAATTGGAAACACCTTTTTTTCACTGTGGTATTTTATCGAATTCAAAGTTCGAACAAGTAGATTTTAACTATTCTGATAATATATTATTATATATTGTATTATTGATTTGCCAATTTTATACTTTTCATACGCAATTTAAAGTTTGAATAATTCCGAAAGTACCTATTGCTTCGACTTTTGACTACGTCACATAAAAAATTACAAAAAAATGAACTGCTTCATATTTTGCTTAAAAAATATGGCGTACCCATTTGGAAAAAAAAATGTTACAGAGAACATTCGTCTTATGGCAACTTGGACATGTAAAAAAAACCAAATTTAATAATTTTTACGGCCAAGGAGGTGAGCATGGTTAAAAATCTCCCATTTACGGGGGATAGTTCTTATTTCTAATTAACAGGGACGAGCCGGTGCACCGGTGGTATGTACACGCATACAACGGGGGTGGACTTGATTCGATTCGTCTACGAATGAATTTCGGTCGATAAACTATTGAAATACAACGTTATTATCATCGCGATGGGTTCCACGGTCGGTCGTGATTGATCGAGTTTGCGAATCAATTGGAGGAGCTGTATCGAGCGATAATCAGTGATCACCGGCACCGCCCTCGGTTCGCCGACTTATTTGCGCTCTGCACACACAATAATATTAATAACAGTGATAATAGTAATAATAGTAATAATAATAATAATAATAGTGTGCGGTACGTTTTCGATAAAACCCCTGCGAGCCCGGACGAGCGTGAAAGCACGGACCACGATGATACACTGTCTATAATAATAATTATGACGGTAACAATAATAATAATAACTGTTGTTTACCGAATCCGTCGGACCGCGACGTTCAATTATCGTTTCGTCGCAGCCGCGGGGCGAAGGATCGCTTGTTTGCCGAATACGAATTGCAGACGAGACAAATAATACGACCGTATACATTACATTTCACCCGGCGCGCGAGTTAATTAAAAACTTTTCCGTTGTCGCGCATCAACCGAACGGGTAACCGAAAAACCGTCAAAGTGACGTAATGTTATCACGAAGTTATACGGTAGCCACGTGTACGTGTATACCATCGATAATCATTTCGTACCCCCAGGTTGCTCGGTCCACCGTGCATGGGTATGCGGCGCCGCGTCCGATTTGAAATGGTTTCAGAAAGCGATTTCAAACACTGCCGTTCGACGCGAATTTTATCGGAAAAATACCAATTATGATAATAATAATAATAATAACAGACATAGGTAGTATTCCGAATAATATTTTTTTTTTAAGTGTTCAATACGGTATTTTGAATACTTTTTACTAGTATTCTGAATAAAGTATTCGAAATACTTTTTTAACGTCCAATCACATTTTAAAAATAATTTATTATTTTTCCGCTATAGAAATTGCTTATTTACTTGTGTATAATATGTATGTTTCTATACAAAATAATTTATAATTACATGTATATTATTTTGTTTTCTACTATATTCAGCGAAACAAATATTAATTTGAATATAATTTATAACTAATGGATATGCAGATAGGTGTATTATCGAAAATATTGTAATGTTCAATTATGAACACTGAATTGAAAAAAAAAGATATTTTTTTTTATTGAAATTTTAATCTACTAAAAAAAAGTATTCGAAAAAAAATTGGAATACTTTTTGTGAAGTATTCCGAATACTTGGGATTATTATTATCATTAAGTGTTTGAATACATATTCTGAATACTTTTTTTAAGTATACGGAATATGTATTCGAAATACTTTTAAAAAGTATTTTACTTAAGTTTGAATAATAATAATAATAATAATTATAATTATTATATACGACCATATACAACGCCGCCGAGCAGAAAAAGTTTAATTTATTTCTATTTCATATTCCGGCCTGGTGATTCAGACGAGAAACCTGCAGACGTAAATGTCATAGTAATCGTAATATGTCTGCTGCTTGTATTGCAATATTCCAATTTACATCGTGGAAATCCAATTTTCAATAAAAAAAACTTATACATATAGGTATTAAAAAAATTTCCTTTCCATCCCGGTGCGAAATTCAAATTTATCTCAGGAGCGCTCGTTAAAAGTATCGACCCCGCCGAGCTCCCGATAATTTCCGTTTGTCTGTTTGCTATACAGCTGCAGATATGAATATTTTACGAGGATCAATTATTATACATCATAAAGTGTAATATTATTAGTGCTGCAAAATAAAAATAAAACGTTTCAGGATGCAGTCGTATTAGACCGTGAAATTGTTGAACACTAGTCTTATTCCAGTTGGTGATATTATATGAAATACGAAATGTGTGCTTGAAATGCACGTACGTCGTGTTTGCTACAATTATGCGCAAATGCGGCGACATGGTATGCGTTTTATAGGCCGTAGCTTTTTTCCTCCAAGATACCCTTTTCTTCCAGTGTACATTTTACTCCACTTCAATTTTCCTCAAAATAAAGGTATTTTCCATTTTTCTCCGTTTACCGTAGATGCACCTATTGAATATTCATTGTCCTCCGCCATAATATATTTACTTATCTATACTATCCACTTTCAAAAAATTTAACCTATAGTTTCATACGCACTTATTATTTTTGAACTAATTTAGAAACACAATGAGTGCTTTTAGATAATTTTCGTAAAAAAAAAACCCCTTTACTATTTTTTATAATTATATTTTATTTTTAAAAAGTAAATTAACATAATATGTGTTATTGTTTAATAAATAAAAAACCATTTAAAAAATACAACTCATTATTTTAATAATATAACTTTTTTTATAATTATATGCCATTTTATCAATAAATTTATACCTTTAAAAACAAAATATATATTATATATTTTTTTTATAATATTTTCGTACAGATAGTTAAGATTTTTTTTCAACAGTTTCCTAATTATTTCTATTTTTTTTTTTTTTTGTAATTGATCAATTGCCTCGTGTTTTATTTTCTGGAAAAAATATTTGGAGGACATTTGATAGTGGACGAAAATAGTATTTATTTGTCGATTAATAGGGATTTTGTTTTTAAATAAAATGAACAATGGAGGAAAACATTGTGTCATTTTTGGAGGAATTATATATTTCCGCCTGTTTTGTACCTACACATAGTACAAGTGTAGCGAGTTTGATATAAGCGATCGAACATGATTTTATGCAATTAATAAAAACTCGATTTAGTCGCACGATTTTTTTAGTATTACAGCGTCGGGGTAAAAATGTAATAACAAAATGTAATTATAATATTTTAAAATCGTGGTACCTACATACTATGCATGAACTGTACACGGAGAATTTCATTACGTTTTCAGATAAAATTGTACGCCTGTCGACCACGTCCAGTTACGGTACACTGTTGTTCATGACGCCTGTCGGACAATCATATTCGTGTCAGAAAGAAATTAGCGTGGTGTTGAGCGACCAAAACGTGCCCACGATGAAGGGATACGTGTTGCTCAGAGCGTTCACGGTGCAGCCGTTCATATTCAAAAATAACGAATTCGGGCCAGGTAAGGATTATAATAATGTTATTAAAGTATTTTTTTTTTTCTACATAAATCTATATGATCGACTTTTGTCTACGGTTTGATCGGTCTACTCGTTTTTATTGATCCCCAGAACACGTATGTTATGATTACATACGTGGTTTAAAACAGACGCACATCTCATGTATACCTAGCCAAAACAGATTTATATACCTTC
This sequence comes from Periphyllus acericola, assembly GCA_949715065.1. Taxonomy (NCBI): domain Eukaryota; kingdom Metazoa; phylum Arthropoda; class Insecta; order Hemiptera; family Aphididae; genus Periphyllus; species Periphyllus acericola. The sequence continues at coordinate 36,193,469 of OX454264.1, read as the reverse complement.
TGTTCGTTTAATGGTTTTACGACAAATATTTTATATGCCAGCGGGCCTCGTGGTATCTGACGTGTTTCGCACAAACGCCCTTCCTTGGCCGCCGGAAGAGTACATTTTTAGAAGTTTCAAAATTATTGAAAAATTCACCCGTTATAACTGTTAATACGCGGTGGATATGGTCCAAATGATACTACCAAATAAAGGCTATCATATGTATAAATGCTACTAAGTTGACATATACAGTCGAACTTGGTTAATTCGAAGTAGAAGCAACCGGAAATAAGTTCGAGTTAACGAAGAATTTGAATAAAATTTCAACATATGTATTTTTTTTAAAACAGTACAGTATATTAATTCCTTTATATTTATTATAATATGCAAAAAAAAAAAAATACTATTTGTATAGTATGTATAATTTTAAAAATGTATGTATAAACGAAAATTAGTTTGTAAATCATTTGAAAAAGGTATTTAATTTTGTTTGAGTTTTGATTGCAGCATTTGCAATAAATCTTTCTATTTTATTTAAAGCTTCAAAAAGTTAATCGCTGACCTCTGGTATGTTTCCGTTAAATCGACCCAATTCATTGTAATGCATCTGTGCTTGTGTAATCTTGGGAATGTGGGGTTCAATGCATTCTTGCACCTCTTCTCTATCTGATGATTGAGTACATCGAAACTTCGAGTTTAGCAAGATTTTTTTACATTGTTTAAATAGAAAATTCTAGGGACCGGAGAAAAAGTTCGAGGTATCGAAGATTTCGAGTTAACCAAGTAATACTGTAAACGGGCGAAAATCCTAGGTTGGGTGAGATTCCGCGGTCGTGTAAGTTGGATGGGTGGATGATATTTGCTTTAATAGTCGTTTGAACTTTAAACCAATGTAGATCATTTTACATTTCTCTAGAAAAACAATTCTGAGTGAGAGAGGTTGGGTGGGTCAGACTATATTTCTAAAGGTGGGCGATAAATAGTGGTAGAAGAAGTAGACAATAACCGATTTCGTTGACATTTCATTTTCTAATTCATATAAAATTTTGTTGCGACTATCAGGTAAACCTTTTTTTTTTTTTTTTGTCATTGGATACAAAGAAATGAAATATATAAGAAAGATAGCGGTTGAAGGTTTTTTTAATTTGTTCTCTGTCTTTTTCAATATATACTGTGTTAAACTGTGTACATATATGTCCATAACGACTTTAGTTGATCAACACATTTAAAGAACATAAAATAACAAATGCACGTGGTTTATTTATAATTGGTCTTTTACACACTTAAAAAATATAATGAAATGCTTATACAATTTTTCTAATCTATTTTAAATACCATCAATGTTACAACTCTAGTCTCTGTGACGGTAAAAAAGTATTTTTATTAATCTAAAATCTAAAACTTAGAATACCAACCAATAAATTTCCGGATCTGTTCACTTTTTGATTCAGAGTTAAATGACGAATGTATTGATTGCGTCATGTCGAGTGTTTTTTTTTCTGCGTCTGTGTACACGGTTTTGTTTAAAACATTCGCTACGATATGTACAAATCTGTTATTTTTCTGATGGAAAATTTCGTGTAGGTGATACGCGTATGTTGGGCGGGATAATTTTTTGAATCTCCCTACAGTTTTCCGAATAATTGAGAAAAACAGAGAAAATATTGTGAAAAACTTCAACCAATATTAAAATGAATTCTTGGTTATATTTGACGATACGAGATTTTTCATGGGATTTCCATCGTGGCCAATAAAAAAAGAACATTTATCATTGGTAAGTCGCAAACAACTTTTATAGGTGTGAGAAAATTAAATTTTGTAGATATCGGATATTTCCACGAATTAGGATCACACGATAAATTAATATAGCCTGATCCGGCCAAGCACTTTCTCGGGGGCAACGGAAACTTGGTTTCAAGTAAAAAAAACCTGTCTCACCCGACCTATAGGAGTTTTATACGTTTTTTTCTTGCTCTTTTCTCCGAACAGAATGTTCATTCGAATCTCTTTCCTTTTTAGCGCCTGTACGTTGAAAATGTTTTCGTTTTTAATACCATAAGCATACGATCGACCAGAAGAAATCATAATCAACCGTAGCGCTCTATGACAAAAACATGTGCGCAACGTCGCACGTTATCCAATACGTTGTTACTAATGTGTTATTATCGCGATTGTCAGCGGACCGGTTTTTGGTCTTCCTAACCGATGATTTCGCGGATCGGACCGACATTTTTCCGACCTAGGTAATTCCTACGTGTCAATTTGAACATTATTATAATATCCCGGTTCGTTTGCGCCCGTCAGAACTACGATCACTGTTTTCTCGCTCTAACCTCTTATATCGGATGCAGTACGTTTGCGACGATACGTTGGGTCCAGTCCGTCCATATGACGCGCACACCACCGCTGTATCACGGGTGGTAACCGAAAGACACTTGCTTATCGTTGAATACGTTCCTGCGAGCGCACGTCGTATTATTACGCGTGACAGCCGCTGCTGAAATCGATTTTCTCGCACGCAACTCGCTGTTCGAACGACCGTACGACAAAAACGAACGGGCACAAAGCCGAGACGTATGAAAAATACTCTATTCGCGGGCACGCGTTCAATTATACAACTGAATGTTAACATTTACATTTCGGAGCTTCTCGAGTAAGGCGACGCAAAGTTTCGAAAACGACCATTGTCTGCTTCTGACACGGCGACGGGTCGTAGATTTCAGCACGCCGAAAAGTACCGAATGACATATTTAATTGTTTAATTATAATTACGAACATTTACACTGTCAAAACGGTACGGGAATAGTTCAACTGGATGGACAGCGCTTCGACGGTAAAATGTAGGACAGAATGAATAAGGTATAAACATATGAATAGAGGTGAATATGATATTATGACATTTTCCTGATATCCGACAAAACCGGTATTTGTAACCGATATAAAATCGATAACCGATCCGATATGTTTTGAAAATATGAAGAGCAAAAACTTTGACTGATGTTGAAAAACACTGATTTTATCTAGGAATATTGATTGCTTATGTAATATTGAATTTGATTAATTGATTCAACAGTCGAACGTGGGTAGAATGAGTGATAGCGTCAATAGATTATTTATTATCTTAACATGATAACTTACACATGAAATTTGGTGCATAAATAACGTATTTCCATGTTCCAAAGATACTACATTTTTTTTCTCGGAGTAAAAATCGGGTAAATATCCAACTTATATATAAGTGAGATACCTATAGTTCAAATTTATTTTATCAAGGTATAAATAAGATAATAATATTTATATCACTTATAAAACAACAAGTAATCAAAACTAAATATTTAAACAAAAGCTTGGTTTTCTTTTTGAGAACTTTGTAGTCTCTAACGTAAAGTACAAATTGGTTATTCAATTTGATTATCACCTTAGATAAGTATAAAATGATACAAATAATATATGCATACGCTTACTCATACTATATATATATATATATTTATTTTATTTTATTTGTTTTACAATATTTAATTCAATTTAGTATGTTGATATTAATGATCATATCGATAAAGGTATATGCAAATAAAAAAAATATAAGAACTGATATCAAAATATCGAAAATACTCCAATTTAAAGGCATAAAAGAATTCCCGGGTGAGGCCATGGATAATTCATTTAGTGTTAAATGAATACTAATTTTTATTCCACGTCATTATTTGCATACACTTTGTATGGTGAAAATGAGTTTTATAGTGAAAAAAATTGTTTCACTTTCCATAGAAATTTCTGTTTAACGATTTTTTTAACTTTCAATAACCGTCAAATTCTGTTAGTATAGAGGTCGGACTGTATTTATGATTATACTCGTGCGGAATACGGTATAATAACGGGAATTTAATTTCTTAAAATACCAAACACCGTTAAATTTTTAATATCACGCAGGCGACGGTGTTCACTATTTTCACTTTAAACCCGGCTATACTGTAGGTACAAACGTTGGAACTATATATAAAATACATTAATTTTGAACTTTAATTAAATTTCATTCGATTTTTAGAGTATATAACGTTATATGGTTCGTCGGGCAAATGCATAAAACCTATTACTAAGATTGATTGCAATACCTGTACGTTTTAATTTCAGTGAAATATTTCCTCCTATTACTGCATAAACGCGAATGTTCCAATCAGTAGCGTATCCAGGATTCGGTTCGGGAGAGCGTAGGGGGGGGGATATTAGTTACAGTCTACGGTCGCATAAAAATAAACTATAAATTAAATAATTTAAAATAAATTAAAATATAGGGGTAAAACTTAAAATGAAAAAAAATGTATTTAAAATTTAAAACTATAAGCCATACGATTCAATTAAATTGTTAATTTTGGTTGTCTACCATTGCCACAATCGGAAATCTTGTCCATCACCATATCATCGATTATAATTAAGTACATCTCTATGAACCGATAATTGGGCAAGTCCTATGAGCCGTGACTCAGTCGTAGTATTTCATTATTTACACTATTTGAAAATATTTAGATGATTGCTTAAGATTTCCTGAAAGTTCGGGGAAGCAGGATCCCCCTCAGCCCTCACCACAGGATACGCCCGCTGGTCGCACTGTTTTTACAACATGCGTTACACTTTTCGAATCTCTGCGCCCATTTGTACGTAAATGATACGGCATATAGGTATTACGGCAATATGATTTGATACGATCTCGTTTAGGCCGTTATCCCTCGATCGTGCTGCAGCCTACTACTTGCTGTGTATATTTCCAAACCTATGGTATGTCTATTGTTAGAATATTATTTTCCTTTTTTCGATTTTCCGGATCGTTTGAGTGTTTGATACTAAATCGTTTTTTTTTTTACAATCGTGGAACCCGTAATTGGATTATTCATACACAGCCGTCGATGTGATCGAGTAATATGGTTCTTAACAGCTGAACGACAAATAGATTTATACAATGTGAAAATAGGAAAAATAAAAACTTTAAGATTACGCGCGAGGGATACGATTCCCTGTGGATGTATTATATTCTTCTGGAAATAAAAAAAAGAACCCTTCAAACGCAGTTGCCGAATTCTATTACAAGAACCCCGCAGGACCGCGACTGTACGCGTCACCGCCGAGATCGAACGAAAAGTGTACAGGCCGAATTCGACATGATATTATTCACAAGTGCGACTACATCTGCATGATGTTTTCGGGTCCCGAAAACATTTCTGAGACACGTATAATGCAAATTACTGTTGCGCGTAACATTTATTAATTTAAAACATTGTTCCAAAAAGTCGTTTGTTGTGTTTTCTTTTTCTTCAGTTTTTTTTTTTTGTATTCCAAGCTAAATAACTCAAGGGGTGGTAACAGGAGTTTCGATGTGAATAACATTGAAGAATTTTTTTATGATTTATATTTTAGACTTTTGGAACGTTGATAATCTCAAAAATAAATTTTATAAAATATATTAACAGCACTTGTGCAAAAACTTCTCTATACAGGCGGGTAAAAAAAAAACGGTTATCCGTATCGGTATATTCCTTTGGAACTTTTCAAGTAACCAGCTATAGTTCTAGAGTTCTCTCGACTTACACTACTGTAGTGATAGAAAACGCATCAGATTATTGAGAATGAAAGCATACTCGTATTTAAACGATTCATTTGACTATTATTATACGTAGCATGCAATCAATAAAAATATGATAAAAATTAATTCTCGATAAAGATTTGAAACATGGAAACAATGTACAAATTAGAAAAACTATTTTCGATTTTAATTTTTCACCAATCATTAAAATCCATTTCAATACTGCTATATAACATATTATCATCAAGCTAGGTGTGGACTTGTAAATACTTAAAAAAATAAAAAAGACGAAACTCCTAGGTCGGGTGATACTCTTCGGTAAAAAAATAGGATTGGTTGATTTCTGTATTTGACATTAAAACTTGAAACCATTGCACTTGAAACCATTGCTCTCAAAAAGAACAATTTTGAGTGAAAAAGATTGAGTGCATCAGTTCCATTTTTAAATATAATTGTGAAGTAGTAGAATCGAATATTTTAATAAATATGGTTTATAAGTATTATCAGTATTGTTCTATAAGAACCTAAACAAAAATATTTATGAAATTACGCACCTAATTTGACATTGTGTTTTTATTAATTTTGTTCTTTAATTTTATTTGTGTACTCTAATTTTCATAATTATTAAAATAAAGTTAATTTATAATAGATTTATAATTTTAATTATTGATTCTGATCAGGGTTCTGTCATAATATGTATCCCAACTATTTAAATATGTTTAAAAAGGTGATGATTCTAAGTCGGGTGAGACTTAACGGTCGGACAGAGATCTTGCTATAAGTCTTACTTTAGTGTAGTGTAAGTCTGCTTCGATTCGCAAAACGAATAACATTATTATGAGGCCCCTGTAGGTAATTTTACTACAATAGCCATACGAATCTAATATTCTTAAATATTATACTTAATTGAATTTATTAATATATGTGAGCATATTCAACCTGGAAAAAATCTCATTATAAATCATACATGAATGTGGTGCGTAAAAAATTATGAGATTTCTGTTAAACGCAGATGTTTATATAAATTATGCGATTAATTCATCAAAAAAAAGGGTCGAGTAATTAAAACAATGACCTCTTCAGAGTACCATCTAGACTACATTTCCTTTCGGAAAAGTACCAGCTGTTTGTATAAATCGGAGAAATCTTTGTAGTCGAAATCGCGTACACTGCAGACATAAAAAACAACATATTCCACGTTTCACTCATAATCTAAAATATAACGGGCTATGTTAACGGTTAAGCGCTTACCTATTTCGAACAATTATTATTATTATTATTATTATTATTATTCCTTTGAACAATTCCTAGACCCACCTCCGGGGTGCGAAGCTTTGACATAATTGGAGCGGACCGCGCGGTGTTAGCAGTATGGTATGTACACCGTACAGCTGCGGGTGGGCTTTCATTTCCGAGACCCAAAGCTTAGTTTATCAATTAGTGCGGGAAGCGAAGAAACATTAGTAACGTACAATTTTAACAAAAGAACGGAGAGCAATAATAATTTATCATACTCTTTATTGTAACGCTCGCGGTCCTTGTATATGGAAGACTAATGCACTGAAATCGTAAAAAGTACACGACAATATTTCACTTGACTATTTATACATTGCACTATACACATGGTAGTATATAGTACCTGTCCAAGGATATTATTACTAAGAAAGTACAATGCGATACAGCTTGTTAGTCGTGTCGGTCAGCATTGTCGCGTTTCTCTTCCGGACCAACGTAATATATCACTGTGTAGTTAATCAACGTTCGCTGTCGTTTGGTTCCCTTAAGTGCGGGTCACTCCTCTCGCGTTTCGATAAAGCGATTTTCATTCACATCAAAGGTGTACCACCTCGTACGTGATAACTGTCAACCGATAGTTATAGTTTTGGATTAACAATTTACTCCCGCAATGTCACCGACCGAACGAATTGTTTTATCGAACGGTGTAATTTTATAACTAAACATTATAGAATGAATGCGGTGCGTCTCATAGCGTTATCGATATCGTCTCTCCTGCAGCCTGACCCAATCAACAATTCGCATTTTTTTTTTTTTTACAGACATTTAGAACGTAATTAGTATGCATTAATTGTACGACCATACTTGGAAAAAGAAATAAAAAAAAATTAGATTTCCCGGAAAATCAGCGTCGTAAAAAATGCGTGTATGGCCGCACACATGCGTAAATACGACAATTCCGAAAATGTCTGTCAAAAAAAAAAAAAAAATGCGAAAAATTGAGCTGGGCGGTCTGGGGAAACTCATACGTACCGGTAACCGGCTGTATTCGGTTGCCAAAGATGAAAATCACTTAAACCAGTGTACCTAACCGTCTTAAACTCGGCTGCATCCGCACCAAGGGCTCGCAGCCTCGCCGCCGTTTAAGTTTGTGATTGTAAAATATTCGTTTTCAGGTCGAATACGCGATCATTTCCAATCGTAAATAATAATATATAGTTTTTAAATACGATAATACCAATGAAGGCGTTCTGGATTATGGCGAATAATATCCTCAATCATCCCGTAAGTTCCGTATGGTAATTACTTATGATGTTCGGGTGACCTTTATCGATCCCTTTAACACGCGTCGTTAATAACATTATATATAAACATATTACACGAACTTTTTGTCGCTATCGACATTGCACGCTCTAATCCGACCTTCCATTGCCTGTGTACATAACGGTTTGATATTAAATATGGTTTTCTCGCGCGATGCATATTCATGACTTTCGTTCGTTATAATAGTAACAAAATATGCGAATACGTCATGTTCAACGTGCGGTACACGGGTTGTGCCGTCGATTTGTTTTCTAAATTTACGTTGACAACATGCACGATATTATTCAACGCGTGGCACGAAACGATTTCGGTCGATATAACGATAAAGATCAGATAAAGCCAGATGGTGCACTTCCTATTCGAGTCGAGTACTTCTCAAAAAAATGGTAGAGAAACCAAACGTTACATAGCAGTGGTGGCCGGATGCGACTCGCGTCTAATCGTAAGACGCAGACCATTTTTAAAAAAAATATATAGGTAGTGTTATTGATTTTGTTATTTGTTTTTTATATAATATTTAAATACGTAACTATTTTTTATTAATTTTAATGTATTTTTTAATTCTTGATTTGTATCTAACTTAACTTATTTTAAGCATAATAATTGTTTTTTTTCTTGTAAGCTTTTGAAGTTTGGATTTTGTGTTTTTACTTCCTGGAACAGTTCTCAACAATTCTGTTAGATGATCATCCGTCAAATTTGAGCGGTGTTGTTCTAAATAAAATGTAAATTCAAATTGAACGCAAAGTGTGATTTTTGAATATTGTTTAGCAGGCGCACGTTTCCGAAATTCCGACAAAGTAGGACAACCGTTTCATTTCTTTATTTTCCAATAGTTCTAAGAGTTAATATCTAAAGTCGTTGTATCCACTAAATAGATTTCAATATTTGGGCATTCACTTTCAACAACATCAACTACAAATTGGTTTTCTGAAAATCTGTTCAAGTAATTTCAAGCCTTTAAATCTATTTTCAAAATTAGCTTTGGGCCCTTAGGTACCTACATATTTTTTAATATATTGTGCAGCTGGGACTTTTATATCGTTTGTCTACCCCGATATAATATATATATAGTGTGTCACGTCTCACGTCACATCGGTTGAGAACCACGGGCGTGTGTAGAACACTTCATCGGATAATATTATAGTTAAATCATAATCGTACCTATTTAATTTGGTATCGTTATTAATTACCGGTCTGTGGTATATTATATAATAAAGTGCTTTTGAGCGCAGTTGTCCACGTTACAGTTCGTTTAGTAATTTCTCGTGAAACAGTATAATAATATGCTGCACAGATTGATTTCTTGACCATACTCATCTCATTCTTTGGCAGTAATAATGCATAAATTTAGAATTTTTTCTCAAACTCAACTCGATCAATCACGATATGATAATGTTGTACTTCAATAATTTATCGACCGAAACGTTCGCAGACTAATCCAACTATTTCCTCACGCGAAACATTCGTATATATAAATATATTATGCAGTCGTATATTTGTATCGTGCACCGCATGGTCTTTGTCCATGAAAAATAAAATCTATACAGGGTGATTTTTTTAACCAAGCTCACCCGTAAAAATGTTTAAATTTGTTTTTTTTTCGTGCTCAAGTTACCATAAAACTTATGTTCTTATTACTTTTTCTTCATGCCAACTCGATGAGTATTGCTATCCAGTGGCTATACAACTCTTGATTTTTCAAATGGAAACACCACAATATTTTTTACGCAAAATATTATTCAGCTGGTTTTTCTAGAACTTTTGATGTAACGTAGAAAAATGCGTGTGAAATTGCGCATGAAAAGTGTAAAATTCACGTTACCTCGCTCCGGTAGCAACTGTAGTGATTAAATTTGGTTATAAATTATATCATAAAATTAGGTACTACAAGACAAATTTCTTTAATACTAAAATAACAATAATTCAAAAACTACACGTTCGAATTAAGATTTCGGTACACCTTAATTCACAGAAAAATGATCTCAACGAAATATCACAGTGAATAAAAACAAAACGTTTTCTTCACCACAGGACACCCTTTAGGAGGCATGAAAAAAATTCGTATACAAAACGTGTTGAATTAATGGTAATTTGAACGTAAAAAAAGGCAAACTATAGACATTTTACCGCCAAAAAAGGGGGGTGTGAGCATGGTTAAAAATCACCCTGTATAGTGTGTTCTTAGTACGTGGTTCAATAATGCGCTTTACTTGCTCTACCATACACGTACTCGTATACCACACTGGCAGCCGTTTATTATTATATACACAGTATACACCGCTAAGATCGTCCGACGTAGTAATGGCCTCCGCGCCAATATTTATCCAATCACGTTGCAAAAATATTTTCATCGTACTTTATTGCCGTCCTTTATTATCATTACTTTTGTTTGTTTTACTTTATTGGCAATTGCTATTGCGTTGTTTACATGATAAATCTATACGACCAAAATTCAATAACCGTCATTTATATAATATTATATATACTACTCGTTTTACCGTTGTTGTTGTTGTTATTATTGTTGTTCTTGTTGTGGCTGTTGCTAACGATAAATTAATATCGTTCGTCCCAGTAAATTATCTTGTGAACACAATTTTACAGTCTAAAATGTTTTCTGACTTTCGCCAAATCAAATTTTGGACAATTTGTGTGTGATTTTGTTTTTTTCAAAGGTAGAACTTTTAACTTCAAATGATTTCTCTTTAACAAGCGTATAGCAATACTAAACTCTTTCTCTCTCTCTCTCTCTCTCTCTCACTCGGTTACCCTCTACCACACCCCTTTTTCTCTCGCTCTATTTTTCCAAATTCCTACTTCCTTATTGAACCGCTTTGAAACTCCAGACGAAGCGAGATGTTATGTATTGGTTTTGCGATAGGTGTTTTCGTCGTATAGTTATAGTAAAATCTACTTGAAAGTTTCAAGTAACAGCATTTAAGAAACTAAACACAAAGTATACAACGTATTTTGGACGTGGCTAGATTTCTTTTTTCCTCAGAAAACTGAAAATGAGTGCCGGGAAATAACGCAATAATTTTTCCGTTTTATATTTGAAGTATTTGAACGTCAAGTTTTGAACCAAGAAAATTCATTCAGATTTTACTGTAAGACGTTAAAAATTAAAATAAATCACCCGATCAAAGTTCATATATAATATTTTTCGACTATTACCATAAGTTTTTACGATTTCGTATATACGAGTACATAGTTTTTCAAATTTGATTATTATTGATTATTATTATATTGGATACATTATAAGGTTTGTAACAATCACCGATCGATTATTTCGTTGGAAATTACTATTATATTCATGGATACTAATATATTTTAGGTAAGTACTAGCGATTACTTCGGGTCGTCAACCGTCGCCTTCGATCGATAACTACGATAACAATAAATAACAATAACTATGACTGTCGTCTGGTCTGCTGCATGAAAGTCTCTTCTGAACATTTCTGAAATGTGAATTCAGTCCATCCGGTTTTGCCGTTGTAACCGTTGTGTATAATAAACACGTGTAAAAAATCTGAGTGAAGAATCAGAAATAAATCCAATTATTTTCGAACCAGAAAACTTAAGTTATAAATTGATACGTTTTATTTAGTTATAAATATATTTATAAGTGCATGTAACATAGTACTATGTGGTAATAATGATTAAAACTTCTAGTAAATGTTTACTTGTATATACGGAAAATAGGAAAATTGTTGAGCCCCTCCCCTCCTCCAAACAAAAATCCTTGATGCGCGCCTGCACCGACCACCCAGGCACAGGATCGTTTTCCCGACGTCACGATTTTACGTGTTTACAATGGATACGTATCCCTAAATGCATCAAAATCTCTGTGGCTGCCGGCTCACGCGTTCGTTTTCATTTTCCATTTTCACCAAAACATCAAAGGAACGTTTTATTGTCATCGAGGACGAACAACTTGTCGAAATGGCGGCCAAGTTTGATTGTTTATTCGATTTGGCTAGTCCATTCTACAAAAATCAAACAGTTAAATCATCGTGTACTAAATGCTTGTTAATTAATATTGCGAAAAATCCTTCTTCCGGCCTTGAAGTAAATAAGTGATGTTCGTTTGCATTCCCCCGTTCTACTAGTCATTGTTCTAAAAGAAGTTCTTCATAAACCTCTTCAATATATGCCGGTATGACGATAAGTCACGTTCACTCATCATGAACTTTAAATTTAATTTAAATTTCTAAATCAGTAAATACGCCTACTACCTTTCAGCGACCACGTGCGTCTGTCGCGTCATAGGAATCGCACCTTTAGTCCGCGGAGGAACTATCGCCGCTGTACATCACGATAGAATGACAAGACGATTTCCGTAAGCGTGCGTAAAAAAGCACACGCCCGAAGACTTAAAACGGGACTTAAATATTTTCGTCGGCGCTCGACAAGCAGAGTCGTCTGCAGAATTCCGGCGATGACTCGCCATCGTAATGTTCCGTTGAGATAATCGAACCCGAGTGTGAACACAAACATTGTTTCATCTATAATGTACCTCGTCCCCCCGGTTGGTCGTCGCGATCAGGTCGAAGCGTAAGGTCGTGATTTCAACGCGCGCCCATCGAAACGGAAACTGCAGGAGTAACCGGGCGCGATGATAAGACGATATTATGCGCGATAACAGCGATACGCTGTGCCACGTGTTCTAAAACAATAACCGTTCGTAACTGTTGTTATTGTTATTATTGCTATTAAAATACGCTTCTTCTCCGGCCGGTCACGAATGGACAAATGATTGTTTTCACACGACGACGTCCGGACCATATCGAAATAATATTATTGTTCGTACGAAATCAATTACGCACAGTCTACGAGTTTCTCACGAAGTACAGTTCAAGGGCGTATACGAGGGGGGAGAGCGAAAGGAACAATTGCCTCCCCACTCCCCCGTTCGCAAAAAAGATGTTTTAAAAGTTGATCGAAATGTTTTTTTTTAGTACGGTTTTATAAGTATTGATTTCATTTTTCATAAAGTTTTACATTCAAAATTAAAAACTGGTGCACTCTTAAAGAATAAGACCCATCATCAGTATTTCTGTGGACAGCATGAGTGCATGACAGATTTCTGTACACAACTAATTCTCATGTCGATTAATAATAAGACCATTCCTATGTCTATTCCATTAAATTTATTTACAATTGCTCTCCCCCCCCCCCGTCTAAGACCTCTGTATCCGCCCTTGGTACAATTGTTAATATAGTTTTGTGTTCCGTTATCTGTCCCGAAACTGCACGGCTCGCGGATCTCGTTTTCCGTACAACCTCTGCGCGGAGTTTTGGACAAAAACAACACGATCTACGTGTCTTTTAACCTCACTCTGAAATGCGTGATCCGACGTCAGTTTTGAAAATGGTTATCGATTTGAATACGCGTTCAATGCATCGGCCGACGGAATAGTTCAATGGCTTGAACATTTTGCAATTTTCAAACAAAAACAGTTGATTGACTACTAAAAACACAAAGTTATTATGAGTTCGTAGTATGTATTTTCAAAATTAAGATCAGAGTATCTTCAGGAACGTTAACTGTCACAATTTTAAACAACGTGACTTGAGGCGAAATCCACACTTGTCCTTTGCCGTTTTCAACGAGCGCTTCGACTTGTACCCGCGAGTAGGTAAGAACAACTCGGCGTCCTCTAATTGCATATAAGAATGTTATAGTATTATTATTTAGTTACAGACTTACAGTCTTGTAAAGTACTTGGGTAAAAGTATTCGAATACTCTTTAGGTACTCAAATACGTATCATAAATACTGTCTCAGAACATCTGTATTTAAAATCAAATACTTTTTTTCACAAATTTAATTTCAATTTCATCTTGTTATAATAAAAAAGTTACCAACAGCTAACAGTATGAGTGGAATGATAAAGAAAGGGACAAGGAAACTAGTCGAAAACACTATTTACCTTTAAAACTTCAAGTTTTAATCTTTTACGAGGCTGTAGACTTACTAACACTCCAATGTTCATTTACGAGTATAAAATATATTACTAACACAATAATATTACAACATTGTTTTAGAAATTGCCTATACAATACTCCTTTAAAAATGCAAGCGCTGTAGAGGCCCGCGCAGTTGATAACATATCTGTATCGGACGAAACCGTTGTCTAACCCGGTTAGTTCGATATTTCTTCAACATAGAGTGGCATTTTCAAAATATTTAATCGTAAACGTATCATTTTTACTTTTTTTTTTTTAATTTTCAAGGTTATATCCATTCAATAACTCTAACATCATCTTCTCTGATATAAGACACTGTATAGATACATTCGATGAAATATTTTACGCTTAGGCATATTTGTATGGTGTACAACTTGTTTTTAACGATGTATCTGATCTTAGATACGGTATCTATAGTATCTATATCCTTATATCTAAAGGTGAAAATCTAGTATCTGGTATATTTTTGAAAATTCCAAATGTATCTATTGTATCTAGAGGTAAAACTGGATGTGTCTACGTGTATCTTTGTGTAATAGTATCTCGAGTTTTGATATTTTTTCCTAGTGTCTCACCCTCATTCACTCCCTATCACTCCAGTTCCTGTCTAACCTGTACGAACAGGACATAGTGATAGAAGGTATCTCATAAGACCACATTATCGAGGGATAGCACAGTTTATCGATCACACTTAAATTATCAAATGTTGTCTATTATTCAGCTTCTACTAATTCAACGTGTTCGTCATGCTATATAATGTACAAAATGTTTTTAGTAAAAGCCCGAATAAAATTATGATTTTTAGACTTCACCGAGTATACAAACAGAAAAACCTAGCATATTTACTGGTATAACTTAGCTAAATGCCTATAGTGATCAGGCTTTTACGGTAACGTTTTAAGTTATACGGTAAAATTATACGCAATACGCTGTCGGAACTCGAAAGCGCATCGAAGAATAACCGAAAATATAAAAAATCAAAACCGTCATCGATCCTTTCACGCGATATTATTGTTTTTGTTATCATTTCGATTGGCGTGCGCAGAAATAAAGGCGGTGGCTACAATACTTTTAGGCCCGTTTATTAATTTGGGCTCTCAAAAAGTGTACACTTCATAAATTAAGATGTATAAAAAAACAACTTTCATTTTTATTTAAAGTTGTGGTAGACTGGTAAACTAGTCCCAAAGAATAATTTTCTTGAACCTCTAATATTTTTCCAAAATGGTTTCAATTTTTATTTACGATTTGTACTTTTATAATCAAAACGTCTAGCTGTCATATTTTATAAAAAGTCTTGGCATGAAAATGTAAAACATTTTGTTTCATTTTTTCTATTGCGAAACACGATTTTTCTTATAACCAAAATATGCTTAAGCATAAATTACACTAAATTTGAGTTACATCAGATAAAACTCGGGTCCCTTAATCTTATACGTTATCCCTTTTCGTATCATTATAATACATAGTAGTAATGTCCCATGGCTTGGGTGCCCGGAAAGAAGAGGAGCATTGCGGGGCATAACGCAGCCCCCCCCTTGAACTTAAAATATAATACATATATTATTTGAAAATTGGAACATTCATTATTGTTTGAGTAAATATTTCATAGATATTTCAAACCAAATTAGTATGGATTTAAAGACGAGGATAAAAAACAATACACTCGCGTCGAGTACATACAGACCGATTTGGGTGAATTTTTGTTCTAAAATGACTTATGTTTTATAATGAGTGGTGTTTTCGAAGATCAAGTTTAAAGTAACCAAGTTCTCGAAAAGCCATGTTATAGAAAATAATAAAAAAATAAAATTTATAATACGTATTTAGTTTACAATACGATTACCGAAGCATAAATTATTATATTTAACGCGATTTCAGATATGTTATCCTGTATTCGTAATCGAATTTTAATTGACCATTTTTACTTACTCGTAATACGTATTACCTATTTGTAGTATAATGAAACACAAAATAAGAATTTGTTAGACATTTGTAAACGAATATTTGATGATCCTAACTATAATTTAAACGAATTTACGAGAGCTATTGCTAATTACTTAAAGTATTAAAAATTAATTATAATTATATTTTTACTTGTACACAAATAGTTTTAACCCTAACTTTCATGAATTTAATGTACCTATCTATAAAAAATAAATGTTTCTAGAACTTGGTATCCTCAAATTTGACATTCTATAACATGACATTCCGAGATCTGATCTTGTACTCATGCAGACCTAATCATAACGATATGATACGAACTTTAAATGCGATAATTGGCGTTCGACCTCATAGCGACCCTCCGTCCCTCCCTGATAGATTTCCTGCGGACGCCCACGCCTCGGGGCATGCGTTTTGCGAAACGAAAACGATATGATAGATTATTATTATTATTATTATTATTGTCATCATACTCATCGGCCGCCCCCGTGCGTTCTCGCGTTGTTGCAGCTTACCAGTGTTCGTCGATCGGCGCCGGAGCCATGCGGAACGAGACGGTGCCGTTCATATTCGGCCTCACACTGGCAGCCGTGGCGGTGCTCACGGTTGGCGGTTACGCGGTGTTCAGACACTTCAAAATCAAGAAAGTCCAGTACGACACAATGGAATAAACAACTCGCGGCACATAGGGGAGTAAAGTAGACGTGCTAAACTACTGGGTTTCTGTTTTCATTAATATACCATTATCATTATTATTATTATTTTAAGTATTATTACTATTATTATTACTATTACCGTTATTATTATTAATCGTTTATCAACTACTATACTATACTTAATTTGATCAACACAGCAATAATCGCATAGACGAGATTATTATTTTACCTAATAATATATTATATACACCGACCATATATAATATATATATAATCAATATTATTACCGCAACAACGCACGTTTTGTGTTTTAATTTTTTCTCCGTGCGATTAACCTCCCCCAGCACGCCCCCACGCGTAAGACCGTATTTTTTTTCAAACCAAATTGGACAACGTGCGCATTTATCATAATATTATAATATTATAATATTATAATATTATTATTATTATCATTATTCAAAAGTACCTCTTCGACACCTTCTCGTGTCACATTTGCATACGTTTGGCACACGTTTTAATTTTTAATCGGCACGCTTCATCCCCTTCCCCCTAACCCACCCGTTCGACTTAGTTTATAGATTTTTCTCAACTCAATACGCGCGTAGCGGATCGTATTTGTTTTACGCTTATAATATCATTATATTTCCCGAAATCGTATATTTATATTTAGCGACGGTCGTAAAAACGCAACAGTTAATACGAATTACGATCTGCACGCTTTACCGTGCGTCGGATTTCACGTGGTGCCCACACTCTACAGAAGCCATACGAAATCCATAGCTGTACAAGTTATCGCAGTTCGTTCGAAAACGGGTGGTTTTTCGCCACCACCGCGTTTATTAGTTTTTAATCAATCGTAAACGATACCGAAGACGTTGCAGTCGTATCGCGTATATGTATAGGTACCTAATAAATTATGCACACGCGGCGATAATATTTTATAAACTACATTTCATTCGTTTTTAGACGTGTTAGATGAACATTAATATCGATTACGAACTAGTATATAACTTTGTTAAACAATAAATATTAATATAATCTTTAACATTTATATATGCTATATTATATTATTAAACATTACATTATATCGTTTATGGTTTAAAATCATTTTTTTATTTTTTTATTTTTTGCTATAGTTTTTCTTCGATTTAATTTTGATTTTTTTCGTTTTTTTTATATTATTCGTACAACGTTGATTGAAAACTTCAATATTTCCAACCCTGTGCGTTTGCAGTCATTAAAGTCTATATATGAGTTAAACCGCGTTTTCGACGTTTCAAAAATTATGTGTTGTTGCGCGATTCAAACGGTCGACATATTTTCACTACGATAGTTCGGCAAACCTTTGCGAGACGTTAAACGTGAGCGAGCATAACGTATGAGAAAAATTCAAAACGGGAACTTAAATAACTTTGCAGTGTTCGGAATGTGTATTAAAACGCTCTTGTACTTCGACGATCGGACCGTGTTGTTACCGTGTTGTTTTCGTGAGATTTCTTCAACATAATACGTACTACATGATGGTGTTGCGGCAAAACAAAACGTTATCAACCCTCCCCTACCACCCCTATCCCCGTCACCGTCGCGCGATATCATTTCAATCGGTTCAAAACCTACCGTTCAGTATACGTAATAGGTACACTGCAGTCGACGGACAAACAGGCCGCGTGACATTAATAACAATATTAGTGTTTCGCATGTATTATAGTACGTCTAAGTTATTGTCTTAACCGTATAGTATGTTCGTTTACAATTCCGTGTTTAAGAAGTACTGACGGTATTCGTGCTGAGCAATATCGACGAAACGCATCACACTTGTGCTTTGTCGTTTATCATCGTAGTGCCGTAGTATCGTTATGATACTACGTTCTCGTTTGGATATTTTCGTTTCCTGTAGTCATACCCGTTACAGTAACGTCGTGCACCGGTTCGCGTAACTTTCCGGAAGTTTTCTGACGATCCCGGTGATTTCTCCAGCTTCTTCAATATGCGCCGCTTTCAAGCCACCGGTGTGGTTAGGATGTGCCCACATAATGTGCGTGCTTTTATCTTAGAGACCGTTTCTATTGGTATACTATTATTATTATTATTATGAGTATTATTATATCGTCACTGTGTCAGTGATACTATAAATCTTATATTATCATCGTGTTATTATTTAGTATTTTAAGTATAATATAATTACGTGTAAAGTCGGTAAGAATAGTATTTACGATGTATGCCCATTAATACGATTACTAATGGGGCCGCCCAACGTAAATCCGGTGTTCTGCGTTCGATAATACGTTATATCGTATCATAGAAACATACTCGTTCGGCGAGCACGTCCTAATGGGCTTTAATATTATAATATTACGGGAAAAAATACAAAAAAAAAAAAATTTATAAAATAATATAAATACTGATAACATTAAATTCTTTAAAAAAAAAAATAAAAAAACACAAGATTTGCGTTTGTTATAAGGACCATCATTAGTTTATTTTTAGTTAAATCTAAGAACTAATAATACGTTTGATCGAACACGATTAGAAAAAGTTTGTATCAGAGTTTTAGTGCATTTTAACCACCCACGTTACCACTGTACGTACGTACAGTGCGCCGTCGTTATCATCGTCGTCCCTCCCGTTTATTTTTCCGTATCGATTCGCGCATATCATTCATACGTATCCACGCCCGTCGAGATCGTTTCGATGGTTTACCATCGCGTCGGTCATCTCATGCGATCCATCGACCTGCGAGTTCCTCGAACATATCAACACGGTTACCATTATTTTTTCAACGATCGCATATGTCCACCCTTATGACGTGATTCGTCCAAGACCTTGAATACACGCAAGTCGAAGCCCATCGATCGAAACGTAAAACGTCTAATCACCACCGTTAGAGGGATGGTGTACGATGGTCCCTGATCGCAAATATGATTATAATTATTAGTTATTAGTATATTGATTTAATATATATATATATATATTATGATAGTTAATTATTAATGTTATTAATACTACCATTCAATGGTTTGAGTAAGGTATATTAAGAATGCTCTGAATTATGTATAAGGTAGAATAGCGTTATTATTATTATTGTTTTTTCATTATAAGTACATTTTAGTAAATCGTGGGTTCGCTGTATTATACATTATGTATACTTTTGCGTTTTGTTTTTCCAGACAAAAAATAATGGTTAATTTACATTAATATAATTACAGTTTCTTTCCGTCAACGAGTACGATATATTATTATAACATTATCACCGTTTTAAAATCTACATTTTCAAGTATCGAACAATCGAGATATTACCTACAAAAACCATATTTCCGATCTGTAGGTACATTCACCATGAAACACGTTATTTCTTATAACATTTCTCTACCCCCACGACGTGATTCATCTGGGCCCCCCTACACGAATATACGCAAATCGAAGCCCATCTATCGAAACGTAAAACGTCTAACCCATGTAAGGGGGATGATGGCTTACGATGCAGGTCCCCGGTTACAAAATATGATTATAATTATTAGTTATTAGTATATTGATTTAATATATATATTATGATATTTAACTATTAATGTTATTAATACTACCATTCAATGGTTTGAGTAAGTATATTAAGAATGCCCTGAATTATGTATAAGGTAGAATAGCGTTATTATTATTATTGTTTTTTCATAATAAGTACATTTTAATAAATCGTGGGTTCGCTGTATTCTACATTATGTATACTTTTGCGTTTTGTTTTTCCAGACAAAAAATAATGGTTAATTTACATTAATATAATTACAGTTTCTTTCCGTCAACGAGTTCGATAGATTATTATTATATCATAATCGTTTTAAAATCAATGTATTCAAATATCGAACAATCGAGATGTTAACTACAAAAACCATATTTCCGATCTGTAGGTACATTCGCCACGAAACACGTTATTTCTTATAACATTTTTTTACCTCCACGACGTGATTCATCTGGACCCCCCTACACGAATATACGCAAATCGAAGCCCATCTATCGAAACGTAAAACGTCTAACCCATGTAAGGGTGATGGCTTACGATGCAGGTACCCGGTTAAAAAATATGATTATAACTATTAGTTATTAGTTTATTGATTAATATATATGATAGTAAATTATTAATGTTATTTATACTACCATTCAATGGTTTGAGTAAGTATATTAAGGATGCCGTGAATTATATATAAGGTAGAATAGCGTTATTATTATTGTTTTTTTTTCATAGGAAGTATATTTTAGTAAACCGTCGGTTCGCTGTATTATATATTATGCAATGGAATAATACTGACGTATACTTTTGCGTTTTGATTTTCCAGACAAAAGAAAATGGTTAATTTACATTAATATAATTACAGTTTCTTTCCGTCAACGAGTTCGATAGATTATTATTATATCATAATCGTTTTAAAATCAATGTATTCAAATATCGAACAATCGAGATAATAACTACAGAAACCATATTTCCGGTCTATAGGTAATTTCGCCATGAAACACTTTATTTCTTGTAATATTTTTCTACCCCCACGACGTGATTCATCTGCCCCCCCCTACACGAATATACGCAAATCGAAGCCCATTTATCGAAACGTAAAAGTATCTTATAATATATAACCTATGCTAGGGTGATGGCATACGGTGCAGGTCCCCTGTTACAAAATATGTTGATGATAACTATTATTATTAGTGTTATTTTTAGTGTTAGTATTAGTATTGATAATATTAATAACTTCAATTGTTTGAAGCGGTTATGAAAATGCAGTTTATTAAATATAAGGTAGAATAGCGTTAGTATTATTGTCTTACATTTATTTCATAATGATTATATTTTAGTAAGTCGTCGGTTGTTTAATATAAACGCAAAGATACACATGCTTGCGTATACTTTTGCGGTTTGTTTTTTAACGAGTTTATATTATTATATTATCACGGTTTTAAAATATATTATTTATGTTCAAATATCGAACAATCGAGGTGTTAACTGCAGAAACCATATTACGTCCGAACCATACGATCTATACATTCACCCTGAATCCCGTCACCAAGTTTAATCTCTCAATATTGTTTTGTCGCCTAAATCATGTAGTACTATATACTATAACATATAGTCATGCGTTTGATGAATCTTAAGCAAGTTTTTCGTTCGTTTTCGAATTATCATCGTGTTATAGCTCGTAGATACAGGTCTCTATCGTAATATTATAAGCATTCTACTCTTACAGCAAATGTATACCTACCAACTATTGCGATTCGATTGGATTCCGCAAGCTCTGCGTCCGCCCAAAGACCTGTCGACTTGAAATGTTTTACCAGTACCGTAATATTATTATCATGACCATTCTTGTGTTAGACTGTGCCCACACAGGTTCGCAACGTTTGTATAGTTCACACAATTTTTGATTATTTAGAAATTATACTTATACATATTTATATGTTGCGGTCTGGTCGCCGTTTACATGAATTTACTTATTAACATTATATATCTCAATACCATATATATATATATATATATATATATCTATGTATATGTAAATATATATATATGGTAAACGTAATGCATATCGACGTCCTCGTCTTCCAACACACATTTTAAGCGTTTTTATGGTTTTTATGGTTTTTTTTTTTATTATTTTTATAATTATCATTTTTTTTTTAATTTTTTTTTTCTTTTTGTAAATCGTAATTGAGCATTATATTTGAGTGTCTTTCTCTCTCGTTTTTACAAAGACGAATATTTAGTACATATAATATATTTATTACGATTTATAATATTAGTGTATTGAAATCGTTGTCATTGTAGTTTATTAGTTATTACTATAATATGTGTGTAGTCAATTTATTTTAGCTGAGCCATATTATTATTATTATTATTATTATTATATATAGTGTTATTAATTACTATTATTATTATTATTAATATTATTATGATTATTATGATTAATTATTATTATGATTATTATTATGATTATTATTATTGTTTATACACAAATTAAAACTGTAATAATAAATTGCACATTATTTATACGTGTTTTAATCATTGTAGGTGTATAATGTCCTTTTAAAAATATTATGAAAAATAACCGTGTAGACCGTATTATCGTTTGAAACAACGAGTATAATTTTTGTAAAATCTGTCCAAGAGATAAATGCCACTATCGGTGTGAATCGACGACTTGGACCGCGAAAACGCGAAGAAATCTTCTACGTATTATATGAGATTTCATATCAACGTATAAGCTATAATGATGAATATGCGTGTCACCGTTTAAAACGATTAAAATAATACAACAACACACTAATATGAGTGGAAAATAAATAAATAAAGCTTAACAATATTATCAAACTAAAATAACAAAAGTAGAAAAATTTCATGATTTTTTCTAGTTTCTTAACTGAAAAAGGCAAAACGCATAAAAAACATAAACGATCCGACTTTTTAATTTCAACTATTTTCAATATTAACTTTATTTAACGCCCATGCATCCTGAAAATGCAAGCTGTTTTTATTTAGAATATTCTTCGGTTTATTCATTTTGAATGTTTCCCATAAACATTTTAAATCTATATAGTCATCAGACCCTTTGTTCTATTACAAAATCAAACAATTTTAATTAATTAATTCGCTTTGAAAATTAACTCAATTACCTAACTATAAAGGCAGAGATATTTTAAAATTCAATTATATCTTACGACTTTGTTTTAATCTCCCTATTTCAACTTGACCTAGTCGAGTGTAAGTATAAAATCTAATACAACGACTCGTCGTGCGGACTTTGAAATCAGCAGTAGAAGTATAATTCAATATTACGATACCGGTGTATAGGTCACAAACAAAGTGTAACTTCTTAAAATGCGCCGACCGTATATCGATATTGATTTTCTCATTCGAAGAGATTGTCGAGCCGCGAATCATCCACGATACACGCTCCTTTTTGTACAGCACTAAGGGATAAATACTATTCCCGGTTACTGCTTAGCGGCACGCAAAGAAAACAATACAGAACAAACAAACAATTTACAGTGCTCAAATCGTACATTAAATCGTAAACGCACGTCGGCCGCCCGTCTTTATCGCGCCCGTCTGCGGTACATCCCAAACGCACGGGAAAACTGCACTATTTAGAACAGAATTTGCTCAAATTGATCTAAATCAATCGGCGCACGTTGAACGCGGTAAGTTAAGCTCGGTACGTTGGTATGTAAACAATAAACATGTTGCAATAGTGATCACCACAAACCGTAATACGTAACTTACAACAATTAGTAACGTCAACAGAAGCCCATACTGAATAATTCTCAACGAGCAAAACTATATTATAGACGTTAAATGTACCGTTTAATCGTAATAGTACGGAGTGAGGTACAATAATCCTGCACGCTTATCAATCCCCTTTGAAACAAATAAACCGTTTATCGGCGATTCCCGACTGTATGTTTAAAAGTGTTTTCGGTGTCGTCGGTCAAACGTTATATTGCAAAGGCTGCCCGTTTGAACGACGAACCGGCAAATCGATCGGTCAAGATATTGCATTATGCGCCGAAAAAAAGGTACCTACGCACGAGAAAAAATATTACAAAGTTATCGGAGACAAAAAAAAAAAAAATTAGCTAAATCGCGTAGAATAGGGGGTCTCGACATGGGCGATTTCTCCCCCCCCCCGGTGGGTGGTGAACTTGTTTTTGACGGCAGGGAAGTGGTGAGCAAGTTTCGGCCGGAAGGATGTTGGTGGGCATAATATACACGTTACGCTCACCAATATGGTACGGACATTACCCATATATCATTTCTTGGTGCATGTTATCATTTCCTAACGATAGCAGGCAATGGAACGCATTATGCGGTAAAAATTATATAATGTTTAGGAAAATCAGTGCAAACACTGAAACGTATTATAAAACGAAACATTAGGTGTTATAAATTTAATCATTTTTTCAGCAAAATTCCAGACTTTGAAAAATATTTTTCTTCTCAGGGGGTTGGCAATTTTAAAATGTTGATAACCACTAACAGTTAAACGTTGCCAGAATAGTTTTGTATTAAACTTTAGTACAACATTCATAAGATATCGTCCGGCGTCATGTCTTCGTGCCTTACAAAATCAGGTAAACGTATATAATTTACGCTATCATATTATCTTTGTATGTTTTCCAGGAGGTGGTAGGTACTGGTCACGGAATAAACTCTATTAAAAAAAAAAAAACCGTGAGTAAATCAGTTCTAATCGAAATCGTTCGCATTTAGTGCCAAAACTAGTGTGTTTAACATATAATATTATCGTCATTGGTACAAATGAACAATTTTTACGTGAGTCAAGAACCACTGAGACGTCGACGTCAATTCGATTTTAGAATATTGACAACCGATTTATCTCCGTACTCCTGTAGCCCGGTATCGACCGAATGCTATCGTTTGGAAAATTATAGGCAAGTCACAGGCGGCACATGTATAAAACACTATACAGATTACTCGATTTTCGTCATTTTTAAAAATATGAGACACCAACTGATAACTATATTGAAACAAAGTACTATAACCCAGTGCACACACGTGAAAGCACCGGTCAAGAGAAAATTTAAAAATGAGACGGTTTAATGCGTTAACGAACAACAACGTTGACTACCGTACAAGATATGTCGATCGGTGTCTTCGCGATGTCGCAATATACAGCAACATAATTATTATAAAACATTATGTTAGCTACCTAGGGTTCGACGTACCTGTAAAGTATGTAAAGTGCAGTGTTTTCGCTAATCCTTTTGTGATGTTGTCTGTGAGCAGGGACGCCGAAGTGTTTAAAATATACCGTGACATCGAACACCAATGGGGTCCTCCCTATCCGTCCGAAAATGTTTTCTCAATATTTGACGACTGGATGCAAATCACCCTCACGACGGGATGTGTTGTCCATTTATTTTAATTTTTAGCCGTACAAATATTTAAATGCAAGATGAACTCTTTGCTATGATCCGATTTTGAGCGGGTAAGCTGTGATTGACCCGTTTTTATAAATAACGTTAAATATAGTGTTAGTTATTATTAGTTAAATAATCAAAATACAAAACATAAATATAACCGAAACACTACGTGGAATAATAATATTAATAATTCATGAATAGGTCTCACGCCCGCAAAATCTAATGTGACATCTGTCATAGACAAATTAAGTGATTGGCTCCACTGGTCGAGAGTTCAAGACCTGTCGTCGCGGTGCGAGCTCATACAACCTGGCCGAGATTAATCACTTTAAAGTTGTGATTTATAAAAAAATATTCCGACCGAATGACCATCATAAATATTCAAACGGTTCGAATGATAATTAATCCGACAAACGTGAACACAAATCATCGCCGAACACGGCAGATAACGTTTACGGGGAGTGCGAATCTCTCGTGGTTATAAAAAAAAAAAAACTATAACTATTAATATTAATTAAATTAGTTTTAAAAACCATTGATAATACATCAATACGTATACGTGTACAGCATTGCTGTGCGCACGTAGTACACGAATCTAATAATTTTAGCCAAACTAAAAAGCGTAGGGTATTAAAACGTTTTTCGTTTTGTTTGATAACTTATTTTATGTGACTCCGATGCTAATTAAAAAAAAAAAAATTGTTTTCAACCTGGTCGAGACAACATTTCTTTCTCTTCTGTTGCATTAAATGTTTTTTGTTCTATCTACTAATGTCTTTAACCTTCATGTTTAGATGTTTTAACTCGACC
Source organism: Periphyllus acericola (assembly GCA_949715065.1). Taxonomy (NCBI): domain Eukaryota; kingdom Metazoa; phylum Arthropoda; class Insecta; order Hemiptera; family Aphididae; genus Periphyllus; species Periphyllus acericola. The sequence continues at coordinate 36,167,052 of OX454264.1, read as the reverse complement.
GACTGGAATTGATTTCCCCCATTAACCTAAATATTATGTTGTATACCATCTCAGTGGCGCGAACACTATATTGTCAGTGGTATTGTCAGTGGTCTGCTACCTGATCACTAATTTAAAAATTCAGCTGAGGTACCGAGGGCTTATCAGAACGGTTATCGTTTGACGTTTGCGGTATTTCATGAATATATGAAGAGCAAGAATAAAATACCATACACGGTTGATAAAATATAATACGTAGTCATGTAAATAAAATTCATACCAATTAGGGCTATTGTACTATAATTTGATTTTTTTTTTATTCATTTATACAAGTTATTTACTATTTATACCAAACAATATGATAAGTAAATTTTATTGTAATTAGAGTATTGTACATTTTGCGTTTACACGAAAAGAGAAAATTATAAGTATCCACTGCTATTACACTGTACAGTTACGTAGAAAAGTGAATAAATGACATGTATTACTGTCTAATAATCAGAGTTCTATGTATTTGGAATAATATAGCTCTCTAGACCAGTTCCTTTCCAGTCTACGAGTGATACGTATCATATAGATCGATAGAGGATAGATTTGAAACAAGGAGATTTGAGCGATGTTATGATATTCATGGAACCATTTGTATAGTTAAGATATTTGATCAGAATTTGTCGTAATGACGTTAAGGTCGTGTTCATTTTAATTACTTACATATATACCTAGTGATGGGTACTGGGTAAATACCCGATGGGTAAGAAATTTATTTCGGGTAAATACCTGGGTAAATACCTATGAAATAAATACTTTTCCAAAATTGGGTATTTATTTATTTTTTTATCGCACCGGCGGCCGTCACACTGCTGAAGTCGGTTTACCTATCTATTTTAATATTAATCAAAGGATTGCATTTTTTATTTTTACTAAGAGAATTTTGTTGATTTTGTTATGTTTTATTCTTTTATACCATGATAATGTATGTTATAAAAATTATAATTAGTTTTTATTCTATTTTAAATAATTAAAGCTTTAACACTACATACGTTTTTAGCCTGATTTATCTTAATATTTAATTACAAATTGCAAGTAACATTTTTTTAGTTACATTATATTGGTAAATGGTTTTACAATTTATTTAACATTGAAATAAAATAGAAAAACGCAATAAAAATAAATACTCGAAATACCGGGTATTTATTTTAAATACCGGGTAAATAACCTGGTTATTTACCATAAATTTATTGATCGGGTATTTACCCATCACTATATATACCTATATGCGGCGTTGGTTATTTATCTGAGAGATATTGATTGGAACCAGTGGCGGATTTACAACATTTTTCTGGGGGTCCTGAAAAATTATATGGATTTCAAAAGTATTAAATTTATTTATACTAAAATATGTTAACTGTATTTTTATTTATGAATTAAAATACTGTATTTAAATTATACATATTATATTTAAGAATTATTGTATAATATATATGTATTATATCCATGTTAATTATTTATATTTTACAATATAAAATCAAGCCTTCTTTTATTTTTACAAAGTTCGGCTAATACTGCGTCAATAGACAAACAATTTTCATCCCTATGAATCGACATCATTGCTAAGCCCTTCAGCCTAGCCTGAAATTAAAACTAAATTATTTTTTTAATACATTTTACGAAGAATTTTTTTTTCTAAATTTAATGAATAATTTATTCTTACCTAGGTCATAGTATTTCTTAGGTATGTTTTGATTCGCTTCAGATTTGAAAAAGTGCGCTCATTTGATGCAGCAGAAACTGGTATAGTAGCAAGGATTTGAAGAAGTTTGAAGACACTTGGATACATTTCTTTATTGCATACTGTCATAGCTTGTATTGCATTTTCTGGTTTTTTTTCCAAGTTTTTTAATCTCCTTTGCCATAAATTGTATTCAGTTGATAATATCGAATGATTAATGAACTCCAGATCATCTTTGTAATAATTATATAAATTTATAAATTCTATAAATTGTAATAATAAGAAACAATACAGAAATAGTGACAATAGTGTTGTAATCGTCGCTTCGATAAATCAATGGTAAAATACGTATTTACGTAAACAAATAAATTCGTTATCGCAACATTACCGACAACTGGGAATTACCATTACTGCCGAGTGCCGACGATTTTATTTCGATAAAAATTATAATATTACTTATCACATAAAAATAAAATATCTTTAATATATTATAAACCCTGAAGGCTATATTATATACCTAAAATTTATATAAATCTGGGGGGTCCAGACCCCCTTCCCCCCCCCGTAAATTCGCCACTGATTGGAACACGACTGTATCGTTTTTGTGTTTGAATTTTTTGATGCTCTCCAAAATTGGATTCGGAAAGATGCCAAAGAAAAGATATGTTTGTATACTTTATTTTTTTTAAGTAAGGTTTGATTTTAACAGGGGGACTTAGTAGGTATAGTCTGTGATGGTTTAGTGATTTTGTTTTTTATTTTGTTTCTGGTCGCTGGTGTGAGACGTCTAGTGAGACTTCCTAGATACTTTATTGATTGTAGAACAACTACGAAAGTAACAAGTGTTTTATCGAATTTTATCGAATGAGTAATGACAAATGATTTTAGACAGCAATTTTTATAGTTGCACAACTAAATTGTAACTAGGACGATGATTACTTAAAACATTCGAGATCATAAAAGTTGTGAAGTTCCAACATGCCCTGATAGCATGATTCAACGTGGAAAGAATTGAAAATAATAAATAGTAGTTGAACGGGCTAAAGTGTTCGTCGTCCCACCGAAGTGCCTTAAACGAACCAGGAGATCAACTAATACCCAAAGTAAGTCTCGGCAATAAGCTCACCATTATCGGGCGCTTGCGGTAGGTGCTCGACTGTAGGGCAGTGACAAGGGCAGGACTTGATCCGAGTACTTTTTTGGAATACTTCCGGCGCCGCCGTATTTATCTCGTCCCGCGCGGTCGCGGTGAGTAATAATTTTCTAAGCACTATCGTTTCGCGCTACTCGGAAGATTTATTACACGATCGTGTCGCCCGACTATTGTACACGTCGGTGCGAGGAAAACGAACAGCGCGCGCATTATGACGTGACCGACTATTTTTAGTTCAACAAACAATAGAGGCGTTTTCGTACGGCCCGGCCGGTCGCGCGGGTACCTACGCGTAACGTGTCAAAAATACGGCGGCGCCATTAAATTATTATAATACCTACCGCCTGTGTACACCTCTGCCGTCGGATCACTGAAAGCGTCGTCGGGGGTCTTGGAAAAATTGCGACCGGCCGGATCAATATTTTTCGTCTCGCGAAACGTAATACGCGTTTCCAGCACCGCGCGACGTTTAATTTTGAAAATATTTAAAACAAAATCCGAAAACGGTTCCTGCACATTTATAACGTACGTCGAAAGTCGTTTCGCGCGCTCTCGTTCATTAGTGTATCGTCGTAAATCGCACCATGAAATCAATATTTTTATTTTTTCACAACGCGTCACCGCGTGTATTGCACGAAAATTGCCCTCGTCACTCGTCAATTTTACCGTTTATACTTTTCTTTTTTTTTTTTTAATTCATTTTTCATTGGTTTTTCGACGGTTACACGCCGAGCTATCGATCGATAAGGTCACTAAGGTTCGAGTAGCTTTTCATAGTACAATCTACAAAGCGTATGACCTGAACCGATAGTTTTACTATTAAATAGTAATTTTACTGCAGCGATACCGTAGATAACGGTCGTCTATAGTGTTTATACATCGTCCAAGCCTTCCAATAAAAGTTATATTATGGCAATAAAGAGACATATAGGTACTGCAAGTCTCTTCGATACGGTCGGTGATCCTTTTTATTGATACGCTAAACGACTAAATTGTAACCGCGCGCGAGTTCCCGCATTGTGCAATAATATTATCGTATTTTAATTTTTATTACAATGTAATTGCGTTATACGAGCGTAATAAATGTTTTTTTTATGTATATATAATATGTAAAAATTGTCAGCAACTTGATTACGAGGCTCTCGTCCTTTGTTTTCAGATTCACGATCGGCTCCTCTGGGCGCATGCATACACATCGATTCCACCGGATTACAGTCTGACGTGTCATCCTAAGATAAAAAAAAAAACCTGTCTTTAATAGAATTGAAAATGTAGCAATTAGTCCAAACTTTATTTGCTGTGAATTTTACTACTGCAAAAAAAAGTAAAACAGTCATAAAAACACTCTTAAAAAAAACAATTTTATATAACTGTGACTAAACCTAAATAAAAAAATTCGCCTTGGCAATAATAAAAAAAAAACATACCGCATTCGATTAGAATAAGAACTAGATTCGACCCTAGAAAATATTTATGAACACAATAATCTTAACTAAATTACAACGTCATAATAATCCGGCTCGGCCGTATCGCTATACTATTCGTATTTGAAAAATGTATAATTTATTCGTAGGTTATCGGAAGTCGTTGAATTTGTAATTGCTTTCCCGTCGTCCGGATTTGTTGCTGAATACGTTGTAAAATCGTTTCATGCAAGAGTGGGAGTTAAAATCTGCAAATTTTCAGCGCAACTTTTCGTCATATTTGGTATTTTTTTAATTTCATTATGGTTTTTGGTCAACTTTCCTCAAAAAATCAATACTATAATATTATATTTAATTAGATCATTTTTAATATTATTCGATGTTATTCGTACGATTGCATTTTCTCTAAGGAACTACAACAGCACAAAATAAAGTACAATATTGCAGTGCTGCGGCTCTCTCGTTGAACCGACTGCACTAAAGTCATTTTTTTTCCATACAATAATATTTATTTGTACCAGTCAACAGCCGGAAGGAAATATTTGGTACACGATTGTGAGCGTACAAAAAACTATAATCACTGCAGTTGAACCGTTTTAGACGAAATCGAACAGTGAACCATCTAATTATATAATACAGTTTCTAATTAGACTTCTAATAATTAGGTATTATTATAATTATATCAATTAAAAGCATTCAAATGTTTCTAATTAAAATATTTGAATATTTATAAACAGTAAAAAATTGTCCATTATTTATATCAATCCAATAAACTTGAAAAATTAGATTTCGATAGATTTTCCAGAGTGATCTCATCTCGATTATGGAAATATTTCGATTAGTAATCACCGATATTTTGACGCTTATATTCAACACATTCACTCTTATCGAAAAAATATTATAAAATGGAATAAAAACTATTTTTATCGTTTAAAAAAATTCGTTTTCAATAAAAATGTGACGCCCCATGTGAAATTCGCCACTGATCGTATATACATGTACATTGTACACAGACACGCAGTACACAGTTATATGATCGCTGTATATTTATTTAAGTTTTTCGGCACTCTGTCGCCCAATATATTATACACATAATATTGCTCTAGTAGTGCGTTGAGTGATGAGTTTAGATATTATCTTTCTGACAGAATATGCGTTTCACATTGAACCGTTTTGCAAATCGTCGATTTCATAAATTAATAATATTAGTATTATGTCGGAATAAAAGAAATTATTGGAAATATTTATGGGAAAGTAAAAACACTCGAAAAGTAAAAGCGTTTTCGACAATAACGTCCGTACGGGAAATTACCAGGAAATTACCGTTCTGTGATTTTAAAACAATCGCGTGTTCACGAACTATCGCAGTACGCGGAGCTAAGAACAATACTTGTAAAAACAGTAACTTTTCATCCGTACCGTGAACCCACGAGAAAAACAATTATATTATTATTTGCTCAACGCATGTTAAAAGTTTGAAAATCAATTTTCGATAGCACTTGGATTTATAGAAATGCTATCCCGTTATTTCGTTCGGATACATTATCTGCACGTTGATATTACGGCAAACAGTTAAAATCTGTTTCTAAAATTGTGCGTTTGCACAGTATTTAACTTCAGCTTTTAGATACGCTGCAACAATTTGATATTAGTGAGGATGTAATATTTGAAATCAAGATCAATAAGCGTATTATAATTTAGATTAATTCTATTGTTAGCCGTGTTCAGCATCTTTACCTCGTCGGTTTCGGATGAATGGATCGCATCATACTCATTTTACTTAGTTATAGCCGTGCAACTTGTTTTCAACCCGGTTCGACTTTTTTCGCAATTGTATTATAGTTTTATATATATATATATATATATATATAAATTCATATTAAAATATTCTTACTACATTGTGTTGACACATTTCTACTCAAGAATAATTTTTCTCAAAAAACAGCGTTTCTCGGTCATAAAATGCTCAAGATTAAACGTAATTAATTATTAAACTTTGCATGTATTAGCCGTGTGGGCATATAATGATAACATATTGATTATAAGTACTCATAAAAAATGTATTTTATTAGTCGGCGATAGTACTGAAACACTAATATGATAGGGAAATAAGTAAATTAAATTCAATGGATTTTTCAAATTTTAGGATTACTTTAATGTTAATCATTTAGAGACAATTGCAAAGATAAATATTATTTGTACACGGTTAGGTAACGTTCAAACAATAGCAATGTAAACGTTATTTGTCAATGATTGTTGGTTAGAGATATTATTGAACAATAGTTGGTGTTGAAGGTAAACGTTTGCCCAGGTGTGATATTTTTTATTATTTATTTGATTTAAAATTCGCCGATACGGACCTATATTTTTCGTTCAGCATAATAGTCAACTACGGATTAGCTGATAATGCACGGTCATATAATATTAGACCGGATATACTATACATATTATATAAATATATGTATAGGGACTTTAAATGGTTCAAAGTCAACATGCTAAATCTCAGTAATCTAGTACGCACTGCAGGGAACAAATGCCCAAAACCACGGTCTTAGAAGATTAATGTCCGACGACTCACACCCGCCTGCCTATAACACAATATCGGCTTATTCAAATATGTATCAACCAAATTTATAGACGATACTTAGAAAATGCTAAGTATAATTTTAACTAAAAACAGTAATTGGTATTATAAATCATACCTACGATGTTTTAATATGAATAATTTTGAATATTTTTATATTTTTACTTAAATAAATCTTAACTTTTAGTATTTATAAATAGTAGGTTCTTTAAGTAAATTCAAGAAAAATATAAAAATTAAGAAATATCCAAGGTACCCATTCATCAACCTTAATGGTAGCCAGGGCCCAAATATTTCTTATTTATTTATAAAAAATACAAAAACATTTGGCTTTTGGTGTATATGAATATTACTATATAATATATTATTATGCTTATTAACGAATAATAAAAATAAATAACAGTCTACGGCCTATAAAGTATAAACTGAAACAATTAGTAATTGGTGGATAATTCTTGTTATTTCAAAAGTTGTTTTTGTACTTTTTTTTAATGCTCATATTTTAAGTGCATATAAATTCAAATTTTTAAACTTTTTAAGACATATTTTACCAATTTTGGTGCATAATTGCATGCTTATTTATAATGATAAATAATACTATTTCCCGTTCAACCGTACTCGGATTTACAAGAAAAGAAGTAGGCAAGTAAGAAGTTTTTTTTATGTAAACGAAAGGTGCAATATTTTCTCTAGTTGCAATGTCACACTGAAATATCAATTTTTATAAACAAACTTTTATAAAATAAATTAATCTTACAGTTATACACTTAAAACTGAGTAAGCTTTATCTATTTTTAAATATAATAAAAATGTACTATTTGGTTTGCCTTGATGACGATTTAAACTATGATCGGCTTGAAGAATTTGCATTGTCTCGCGGTATATGCACTCTAATTTTTCGTAAAAAATACACAACCATAATTAAAACATCGATGAATATCGTTATTTTTCAATCACAGGAACGCGGAATCTTAACGATTCGTCCCTGTTGTTGGACGTTGTATCACGCTGTCTGCTGTTCGTTTATCGTGTGTGTACATTTAAATGTAAATTTATTTCACGTCTTCCGAAAGGAACATAAAGGTGCGATAGCAAACCAATATATTTATTCGCTGTCTGTACGAATTCTTATAGAACGACTGGGTTGTTTTAATAAAATGTCAATAAAACTATCGAGAATTATTATTTGTTTTCATTTCGTTTTTTCTCTCCGCACACACACTTTATATATGCGGCGCGTTGTATAACATTTGAACATAATTTATTGCTTTATTAAACGCGTTATGTTGATTGATTGTTTGTTTTCCAGTTTTATTTACCGTTCGCCGGTTCGCTGATATGATAAATTAAAGTCCTGCACTCAGCCGTGTGACAGTACGTGCACGCGAACGGTAAATATGAGAAACGAAAACAAGGAACAAAAAAAAAAAAGTCGTTAATTCGTTTCAATACGGACACCACGCTCGTTGGGAGACATAATAATTTAATAACAGCCGGGCTTGTTGTTTTTTTTTTTTGCTAAAACTATTAAATTTAGTAATTATATGTTAACGCGTTTAACAGTATAACCTTAAAGTGTATGTAATACTGCAATTCAAAGTTGACGCGTTGAAATTACATGAAGGGATGTCATTCGAAAAGGTCAATAGACAATAACATAACGTACGACTGCCGACGAACACTTAGTAATGTGAATTTCGCGCACATAGTCCTGTTTACCAATTTGTTTCGTAAAAATTATTACGACAAGTATAACGGCAGCGATTTGCACGGAATTAATTTCGTATGATCACCGTGATATAGGCTCGACTCGTAATCGAGCTTATTTGATGAGTATTATGAAACGTTTCGTTTCACGAAATCGTATAATAATAGTAATAATACGCTGATTGTACTATAAATATTGATAAATGTATAAATTACATACCATTATTGAACAATACGCGTTATACCACCGTATAATATAGGTACGCATTATAATATTGTAATGTATTCAAATCGCGAAAGCCATCGCGCATCTGTAAAGGACAAAACAACAACTTTGGAGTCAACAATTATTATATCGGTTCCTGTCTATGCGCAGTAAATATTATTCCGTTGAGCATCCGCGCAGCAATATTTTGGTGGAATCATATACAGATACTTAATAATTAACGGAATCTCTAACGTATAATCTTAGGTATTACTGTCGCATCGGTATACCGCCAACCTGGGTGGATAACGGTTACTACCTCACCTCCAGCAACGTATGATAAAAAAAAATATGTACATATTTTTACGTTTAAAATTGTACGATAACAATAATATCTACTACTTTAACCCCGAAATTATTTACATCTAGTATACTGCAGATAGCTCTGTTTAAAGTTAATTTAACCAGTCATAGTTAGCTTGTCTATTTGGCCAATTAGACTTTTATTAGTGCTGGGAATAAAATGCGCTGTAGAACCCTAAATAAATGGTTTTATTCTCTATTATTTCTAAATAGTACCCTGAAAAAATAGCCTAGATTTTTTTTATTCTTAAAAATATAAGTATAAGTGAGATTTGATAAAATCGATTAAAAATTAGATTGGTTAGGTTTTAATATTACACGGCGGTCCAATAATGAAATAATAAATAGTCGAATAACTACTTTAAAGTTTTTTAAGCGTAATGAATTATATTAAATTTTAAAGTTATTCAAATTCGAATTTTGGATCATAGAGCTCCAAAAATGCCATATGAACCCATCAAAAATGAATAAAATTGTTTGAAAATAAAAAATAATCCAAAACATATGTACAGAATATTAAAAATAAAACTGCAAACATTTTCATTTGAAGGTACTTTCGGGACAATATACAGAGTCTGTCGGTGTCCCATTGGAATTTACACAGAGCGATATCTCCCTTGTTAACAAAGATAATCAAATTCTATTTTTTTTTATAAGACTCATGAGGCTAAAAACATTTAGTCAACTTGGGTGTTGTAAATTTAAACGTTTAAAAATAATTAATAATGACCATTTTAAAGTGCTTATTTTTCTGAATATTTTGACGGTTCAACTTTCAATTTTCATTTAATTATTGTCTTTTAATCATTTTTTTAGTTTATAAGAAAATATTGTATACTATTAACACAATTTTAAATAAAAAAAACATTATTAACAAACCTCAAGGAATAATGACAAGGTGATAATTCATATTATTGCCTTCTAAACTAAAAAAAAAAAAATTAAAAGCATGAATCATACAAAAATTATAAAATAAAAAATATATTTCTTCAATAATATACTAATATTTTCCAAACTATTGTCAACATAGACGCTAAAAAAAAAAAAATAAAACAGAATTTTATTATCTCTATTTACACGGAAAATATCAGCCCGTGTAAATCCCTGTGGGACATCCTGTATACGAGCATGGCACACATAACTTTGGAAAACAATAAAAAGTAAATTGAAATCCCAACCGTAGTTATTATAGATGCTTTTTTTTCCTTTTAAGTCGCACAGTCGCCGGACAAGGAACGATTTTTCGAAAGCCCGAAATCCCTGTATCGTTTCTAAACTTGATAAAGAAATTCCGATCGCGCCATTGGACAGATAGTGACAAGCCGCCACCGATCTGTATCCTTTAATTCTGCGAGTCGAATTATTATTTATTGTTTTCCTACTCTGCGTGGATTATGCTCGTGCGGATATTATGCACGTTCTCACGATTTTCATTTTATTTTCGTTTTTCAATTTGTTTTCATCAAATGTTGACCATAAGACATGTACCTTTATACCGTATTATGTTCCGCTCACGCCATCTTTATGCGGACGCAGATTTGTTATTTCTCCACCTAAAACAAATTTAACACGAACTTTCCAAAATCAATCTAGCCGCGTCGGCGGCGGTGGCGTGACAGTGGACCAATCGCGTTTGAAATACGTGAACAAATATTGTTATCTGGCGCCGGTCGATAAATTAAATGTATGTAGATTTTTTCGTGGAAAACCCGCAGTCGATCTTAATATGCAGTTCGTTGGCCTACTTGGAAAGCGTTTAACACACGGTCAATAACTAATATCTACTAGTATTTTAAGTAATGTTATAAATAGTTTAAAAAATAATTTGTCTTGAAGACTTTTCAAAAATTGTAGCAAGACTATGAACATTTTAGTCGGATTGCCCATTCGATTTAATAATTTAACAGTTGGACGACTGGGCTAAACATTAGTTTTTGATTAAAAGTCATTAGTCATTACTCGTTATGTTGCACTTGCGTATGTAAGACATGTGCGGTAAACGTATTGATTCCGAAAACCCCAGAAAATACCATATACGAGCATAATATATTGTTTTTTCAACATAGCTAATAAATGTTGTACAAACTGTTTTAACAATCGTGAATAATATACTTATAATAAACTTATTTTCCAATACTCTTTAATGAATAACGTATATTATTAAACTTGTAATTATTTCAAATGAATTTTGAGCATTAGATCTATGAACTATTGATATCATGAGAAATCTATGAACGACAAAACGATAATGTAGAATAAAACAATAATGTATGTCATCCGATATGACCGTATGAAAAAAAAAAAACTAGACGTCTATAATTGTTTCCAGTAATTCCAAGTTCAAGAGCAAGTCAATTAAATCGCCGTTCGTTATGTATTTTTGATGTTTTTTGTTTCATACTACATCTTTAATTGTATGCTAATTTCAACGAAGCATAAATGTTTCTGTAATGTAACCAATGTGCTATCAGCTCGTATTTTTAATAATTAAATAACAAAAACTAATAATAATGATGAAATTGATCGTGACCGGCCGCCGATTTTTGGCGATTTCAAACTGTTAGCAGTCCAACATTATTGCGTGCTATATTTACTTAGTTTCACGAATAGCGTAAAAAATACAAAAACATATATTATTATGATAAATCATTCACAGTTAGGTTGCAATTTGTTTATATTAGATTTTTTTTTTAACTTCGCTCACTGGTAACGGAACGGATATAATTATCACAATCAAAATACAGTGTTCCGAACGTTATTTTGGATAATAAAATGTATATATTATCAGACAACGCGCGCGTTCACATGTGTCTAAGAAGCAAAAAAAAAATTTTTTGATTTATTTGAATCGGTCGTAAGGTGTAGAGCAGTTTTAAAGTGCGTCTATTGCACGTTTAACTGCTGAAATCACGCTTATTGCTCATCAAATCGACATTATATCAAGACCTGATATCAAGCTATTGAAATTCTTTTCTTTCGTTCTCAGGTCGTCATTCACTGTCACGGTTCACATCGGACTTAAAAATAAACTCGAGCTAAAAATAAAAACGGCATTCGACGAATGAATGCAGCAACATTCCTAGACAGGTGTAGGAACGAATCGTTATTGGAACCTGGCGACGCGGACGTGTATGCGTGTAGACTTTATTGGGCGGCCCTTAGAAATAAGTAATTTATTTTATTTCCTAGGCACCCACCCATTTTTTTTTTAATACCCAATAAAAAGTGTACTCCAAAGTTTGAAATCAATTATTAAATTTTAGCGTACACTTGAAGTTCAGCAGTTTAGTCATTTTTCATAGAAAATTCTAAACATTATCCCATAATTTTTTTTTCCAACTAAAAAAAATCAAACATCAAACACAAATTTTAAAAAAATTGTATTTAAATGAGTGTAGACGAAAAACTGCGACCAGAGACGTATTCAGAAGTATTAATTATGTCCACAACGAGCATGTAACCACAACATATACAAGTATTTCATGTATCGACTTAGAAATATCGAAGTGGGTTCGAACTCCTAACCACCACACCCATCCCCTTATACGAACCTTTGAGAGGACTGAAAACGGTGTGACAATAGTCATTAATGCCTTGCCCCTTGCCTTTAAATACCAGATAATACAAAAAAATAATATTATTTCTTTACACGGTTTTCAAATTTGTTTTTATAATAGTTAGTTAAACATCATACACTCCAAGAATAATTTAATTTCACCATTTCTTGATAATTGTATTGATACTTAAATTATTATTCTTAGAATGATTACCGCAGCTATTCAAACAAAATCAATTCATAATGTGCAGAAAAAAAATAAAAACAATAATATACATAATATGCAATATCGGTGAAGATTTATCACATTTGTGAGCGTACATAATACTATAAATATAAAAAAAAAAAAAGGTAACCTATACTGAAGAAAATGTGATAATTATATTTGTATTCAATTATATATTTATTATTGTCAATAGTGCGTAGGGAAACCACGGAAATTTACGCAGTACTCATTCGGGCACCGTGTAAACACGGCGGCCGCTACGATTGTTTTGCGCATGGCTCACTTGACGTGAGGACCGTGTACATTTTACGAAGTCGTTTCGACGTTCGTTATGCAGCCCCCCCCCCTCCCCCTTCAACCATCCATCGAGAAATTCATCATTGTTTTCATGAATATAATTAGTACACACTTTGAACGAGTTTAAATTTAATTTTAATTTCAGAATTTGTACGTAACTCGTTCAAGGGGGCTGGAATAACGTCACTCCTGTAGCCCCTCTCTCCTTTTAAAACAACTTTTTTTACAAAATGTATTATGCAAATAATAAGTACGTAATTTTTATGAATTTGTACGACCACTTTCAGAATCGAAACGGAACTAGCTCGCTTAGAAAAATTAATTTCCTCCCTTCTATTAACTTTTACAAAATTTGCTTGCCGATCTTGCCGGACTATAAAAATACCGAAAACGTAATATTTTAATACTAATTGTCGCGCGAACATAATGCTATAACTACATAGTATACGATTCGTGGTAGCAGTGCCATGTGTACACTACGAAGCGCCTTGTGCAGTGCAAAAAGTGCAGTGTGTACTACGATAACATTTGTAACTTATACGGTTGTACGTAAACAATTACTATCGTTGAACATTGTGGTTTATAATGCGAACACAGAAACTTCTACATAATTTCTATAATATGATACATTCATCATAATATTGCCTTCGTGTGGGCCACTAATAACATAGATTTGATATTTCATTACTATACATACTACTTGTCTATAAATTAGAAACATAAAAAGCACCAAAGGTTAACTTCATGAAAAACAAAATTTGAAATACCTAGGAAAGTCGATCTTAACAATGACTTTAAATCGGTTTTCAGATTCCTCGGTGCATCAACAAATTGATTGATCGGTGAACTTTGGAACGAAAGTACATAATAACTGCTATATTTTGCACGTGTGCAAAAGACAGAACCAGCGAGTTACATACCCTTAAGTCCACCGATTCCACTGACGGATATCGACTCGGCTTATACAAAATGTAAGCAAGAGCGAGGCGTATCCGAGTAACAATTCGATTTAAATTTTCGCTAATCGTTGGCTTATCCTTCTTATTAAATTTAGATCAATCGCCATACGTGATATTTAAATATACATTTCGCTTTATGACGTCATCTATTTCTACTTTACGTGCATATTCTAATTTTTATGCTTAGATAAGACACTTCGATAACTAAGAAGCCGAAAGTTTAAGTCCATTTTTTCTCAAAACCGTTGTTCCAGTCCGTTAGATATATTGAGGTCGTATTTTCCATTGTATGAGATAGCACTATAAACTGGTTTTTTTGATACTTTTATTATTGTGAATCAAGCGCAAAATCGTTTTTTTTTGTGCCCACATATGACAAGTTCTAAATTAATATGTCTTGCAAATTACAATAAATATTTTATCTTGACCAAAATATACAGCGGATGAATATAATAAGTCCGGACTTGTTATTTTTGTCAAAAACAATTGGATGAGTTTTGGACATTTGTTATGTGCATCAAAACCTTGTAGGTCCACCGCAAAAACAAATTATAGTTGCTATTTTTAACAAGTCCCATCTATAATCTATATTTAATAAAAACATTCAAAATACGCTAAAAATAAAATTACCTTCAAGTAGTATACTATACTCAATAGAATATTTTACAAATAAATCAGTAATTACACAAAAAAAAAACGATACATTATGACGTGAGTTATGTTCCCCCGTAAAATGTAGTCTTTGTGATTTAAATTTGTTGGCCTCTTAGCTATCGACGTTGGAAATAGTCGATGGGCCTACAACCCAAGGGCTCATATAACAATACATTTTTATTGTCACCATACATGTTTTTATATTATCACCATATTTACTGAAGCTGCAGCGCATAGGAAAACAATAATTGTACTGCATTTAGTTATTATCAATAATCTATTTTACATTAGTTCATATCTCATACGACGGAGTTCCAAATATTTTTGTTCAACATTTTCGAAAAATATACGACTTAATACGTTTTTTTTAATCATTCAGCTTGTCGATATTGTGTTTTTTAATAAAAATAATAATAATAATAGTTTACTCGGTCCCACTGTCTGTCAGCTTTATAAACAGTCAGCCCTATAATGTTTGTCGGACCAACCAACGTCGTGATCTCGTTTCGTAGTCGCTATATAAATGTATAATTGTTGCGAGTGAAACGTGAAAGAACTGACGTCTCCGCATCGATTTCGAACGTTTACTACAACGTGGGTCTGTCGCTTTGTTGATTTACTCCACCTACCCGCGTCGCCCGTATTATTGTGCAGACGCTCGAGCCCGCTGTCCGAATAACAATATTAACTTTTCGGTCGCTGTCGAAAACGTGATTTTTCCCCGAACAGTTTTCTACGACGACGACGACGGACTTGACGTATACCACTATACCTACATCTATTTTGGTTATTTATTTATTTAAAGAGCACTTTAGGCGAAGCATTACAACTCGGCAATTACAATAAAATAAACATTATTAGTGTACGAAATTTGAAATTGAATGAAAATAATAAACAATAAACATTGTAAAGACATAATTATAAGATAATATTGTACAATTAGAATAATTAAATTTGAGTGCTCTTTCTGTAGGTACGTGTGACGCAATTAGCAATAGTAAACTTATATTATATAACTGTACCGAGCACGTGACGTTTGATATGCATGACAAACGTGATACAATTACAATGACTTTTGGTAAACGGGGTGGTTTTTATGGTGCAGGATTGATGGGAAGCGAACATTTATCGAAAGGAGATGTCAGAGAAAGTATAAGCGGATTTAGTATTCATTTATATACGTTTTACAACGTGATATGGCTTAGGTAGTTTGGCCGTATCGTGCGCGTATTTACAGGGTGTCCTACCGGGGCTTACTCAGAGCGATTTCTCTCGTGTTCATGGAGATGATAAAATTCTGTTTTCGTTTTTTGTATTCAGGCTCACGGGGCTGAAAATGTTTTGTCGATATTATTAATCCAAAGATAAATTAGTTGAAGGCATCTACTTTTTATCTTATAACTTTCGTAAAATTTGATAGCCGTCTTATTGGGCGTATATATTTGTCGATAATGTTGACGAGTTGAACTTTCGAATATCGTCAAATTCTTGTCTCTCGGCAGTTTTTGTAGTCAACATATTTTTATTTTTTATTTTTTCTTTTTAAAAAATATTTACAATCTATACTCGTACGAGCGCAACGAGTCGATTTGATATTGACAGTGGAAAATAATATGGACGACATGGAAAACGTGAGGGAGGAAGCCTAACTAGCTGAAACGTTTGAGATGTATGCTTTTTGAGAAATTTCTAATACGAGAACGGCTATCCTTTTTCTAAACTTTTTCGCGTGAACCGCGGTCGGACAACCTGCGCCTCCTGCGCACAGCGTGCTGTCGTCGCGTTTTCTCAGACGTGTTTGGCGGCGGCTTGAGCAAACAGAGAAGCGATAAAAAAAAAAACGCGAACGCGTAATGTACGATTATTATTATAATTGTTATTTATTTTCGCGTTTCGATAAGATAACGGGCCCGAGGACCGCGTGCGACGATATCCCGCCCGGGGGCACCGCCGCCTCGATACGGCTGATCAACGTTCGGCGTCCGCGTGCGCTCTCACTGTTCGAACAGCGTTCGGCCACGACGGACCGCGCTCGACCACACGCAAACGTCGCAGGACCCGCCGCGCCGCCGCCATGGACGACCCGAAACGATTTGTGAACATCAACCTGAGCGTAAGTCTGACGCCGTCCGTTTCGGCGTGTTCATTTTTTAACCGTTTCTAGCGTCGCGCGCGTAGGGGCGGGCACCGGGGGTGCGGGCGTTTGATAATTTATCGCGTAACTGCAGCGTTTCCCGAACCGTGGGGCGCGTGGTTGACGACGATATTCTTAAAACGACAATGATTTCGCGTACAGTTATATTCTGTAAGGTTACACTTTATCCGGGAGTTTTCGGGTCGTCGACATTTTCATCTGATCCTTCGTTAAAAACGAAGTTTTCTTCACCCTCGCCGTTAGGATGTAAGTTCAACACTGATGATGAATAGAAGTAGCCAATAAAGCTTTGCGTGTATTACTGCCGTTTGCGCCATCATATTTGTGTGAAGTAGGATTTTCTGCACTTGCCTTCATCAAAATATCGGTCAAAACTTAATGTTTAAATAGAAACGCGTGTTGCTACATAATTTTGAAGAATTATTTTAAACGTGAAACAATCGTATTGTTCGCATTAAGATTGAATATTAAGAGTCATTGTTTTTTTTTCGTAAAAATTAAAAATTTTGTAGTACCTTAAATAGAAAATTAATAATAAATTTAGTGTTGATTTTTTTTTTTTTCGTAACGACCAAAATATTTGTATTCTTACAGTGTACATTTGTTATTTACTTATTCATGTTGGGGGGGTGCGATTATTTATTTTAATTTTTAGGGTGGCGCGAACTAAAAAAGTTTGGGAACCGCTGCCATAACATATTATTACGTACGTGACGCGTTTTTTTTTCGACCGCGCGAAGATACGTGCCTCCCCTCTGGACTCCCGTTCAAATCGCGTGCGCCGCGTCCATCGGGTGTGGCGTTTTGTTGCGTCATAATACGTTTGCACGCGCGAGACGTTGGAATGAGATGAAATCATTTTCACTCGTCTGCGGCGCGTATTTCAATACAGGTTTAGTACAGTAATACGAACGTGTGTTAGGTTAGTTATTCACCCATCCCTGTAACTCACCCTACCATAAAGTCTCACCTGACCTAGGAGTACCTTTTTTCTTTATTCATCTGGTCATAGAACAGATGGTGCACTTCGGAATTTACTTATAAATCAAATCAATCTCAATGCAAATTGAACACAAACGAGAAATTAATTTATTATACAACCACTCTCAATATAATAATAGTACCTATACATCAAATAATTTTCAATAGGTATATATTGTATCTTAAATGTATATAAGTGTAATTTGTGTTGATTCCAAAAACTCATTCAAAAAATTAGATAATTAGATTTTATCTTTTTTGTCAATCGGCAAATCAGTGATGACTCCTCCCTGAAATTTATTTTTGGTTATTAACATTTTTGTCAATTACATTGATTGAATAGGAAGTTCGGCATCTGACTTTACCTAATTGATGGTAACAGTTAACTTAAAAGTATTAATATTCCAATCTACATAATAACTCAACCATATTGTTACGATTGTATAATTGTATGGTTTTCCTCGGTTAACTTAAAGTACAATCGGTTTTGTTGAGTTGAAAACGTACTAATTGTTATTATTTATTTAATCGTACTTGAAATGGAAAAAGTAATAAAAATAAATAAAATGAATAAATTATGTAAACATATTACAACACTATCGTGTGCATGGTTATATGTTAAATACATAGTGGCTTTTCGACGATACGTTATCGTTACTATATCAAAATTAAGAAGATCACAATATTATTTTTTTCTAGATGTTAATTGAAAATTAAAACCTACTTTTTAACAGGGTCTATTAAATATAATTTTCCTTTATATCAATCTAGAAGAGGTAAATCATATTAAATAACAAATTTTTACTATTATATTATAACTTTTTTACTATTATTATTTATTCCATGGGCTATACTATTATGAAGACCTTTAGGACCTTATTTATATAAGTTTATCGTTCGAATTAATTTTTAATTATACTATCGTGTGTTTTAAAAAAACTTATTAGCATTTTTGTCTTTACTGACTAGCTCATATTAATTTTCCAATTAAAATTATCACAATTTTATTTACGTTTAAAAATTGTGTTTTAAACAGAATAGTTTCTTATCTTTTTATTATTTTATGAAAGATTTTTAATGCTCTTTTTTATAATATTACATTGTATAATAAACTATTTAAAAGTCGTAACCATCACTTAAGACTGATACATTTATTGCGTTTCAATGTTAAGCGTTCAAATCAACTTAGACACATTATGTGTTTATATTATATTAATAATAAATAATGATGGTCTTAAAGGGCAATAAAGTTGTTTTATAATATTATATGGTATTTATTCAATGAATATATGTATGTTTGTTTATACAACCGTTTCGCACAGGACAAAGTACATAACATATTCGTATAGTTAAATTAAACTAAATACAAGTTTGAAGAATTATACCGTTCAAGATAATATCCTAAATAAATAAATCATTGTTGCTAACCAAACAAAAGTATTAATTCCGAACGAAAAAATGATTATTTTATATACATATTTTTAGATTTTAAAAAATACAATTTTATTGAGTGCGTTAGACAAAATAATAATGTTGTGAAATAATTAAAAAAAAAAACCGAAAAAAATTCATTTTTCAACTTGCAAAATTTCCGTTATAACGCCACATATTATCGGAACTCGACGTTTTTAAATTCATTCAAATTATTAGTAACTTGCAATTATTATTGTTATTGAATACCAGGAATCAAATGTAATCAAATCATATTTTTCGCAGTAATAAATCTGTTACACTTATTTTATGTTTTATATACGATTATACAGTGTACACACTGCCGTCGGTTATGTTTATGAATTATGATAATACAAGTTGTCCCGACACGGCGTTGCCCGCGTATTTAATTATAAAGGTATTTATTATGCTTTAAAAAAATTAGGAGAGTGTTCAAGTATAGACACGTTAATTACAGGTTTTCAGCTTTCAAATTTCATTAATAATTCAGTTTTTATTAAAGCTTTACATGTGATTGAGAAGTTTTTTTCTTTAACTTTACCACTATCTATAGCACTACAAAAAGTTAATATGTTTGAGCGAGGAACAGATGCATGTCAAATATTTAAATAAATTCGAGAAAATGCCGATGATGAGTTTAAACAAATATTTTTGAATTCAGAAGAATATAATATGTTAGAAGGAGTTATTAAAGTACCAAGAACTGTAGGTCGACAAACAATATTCTACGCAGTTTGTTATTCGTGTACCGCACGAAAATAACTAACCAAACTCAATCGGTGTGTTGCAATCGTGGGTCGCCTATTACCTGCGACTGGTTTTATTACCACCAGTTATATAATTTATTATTTACTATTAGCACTATCAATACACCGATAAACAGTCGGGAAAAATACATATATAACTACATAAAATGTATACAAACTTTTAAAAAACTCCCTTTTACCACCTTAGAGTTCGAATTTTTAAAAATCCTCTGTACAACATTTCAAGTCTCTAGACCCAGCGGTTTGCTCTGGGCGTTGATGAGTGAATAGGGGTGGTCTCCTATATGTATATAGATTATTTTCGTACGCATCACATCATTCGACAACATTTTCAGAATTGGTGAACATCGTGTTTGATACGTGTATAGCAGTGATTCTCAACCTGGGGGCCGTCTTTATGACTGGGGGCCGTGAATATTAATTTTATTTAAAATATTTTTGGTTATTTAGTTATTATAATATAATATTATATTATAACGGACTATAATACTATATAAATATAATATATTATATAGTATAATATACTATAAATTATAATCATTGTCGGTAAAGGCTTATCATGTTAGCTTGCCCATAAATATCCTCATGCTAACATGTTAGATAACTGTTATTTAATAATAATAAAATTGTTATTACATCGAGAAAGTTTATCTCACTTTAGAGTTATATATTAGAATATCGACAATGATGATAACTTTAATTATTACTTATTATTATTATAGATAGCCTTTGTTTGAAACCAAATCATAAACAATATTATTAATTCTACAATATTTTTGTTTCGTTTTATAGTTATTACCATTATTTTTTGTTTATATATGTTTAAAGTTTAATAATATTATAAAATTGTTTGAAAATATATTAAAAAACATTTATTTACCATACATTTTAATAATTTATTTGTGTGAAATAGTGCATGTAATTTTAGTATATAATTAAAAAAAAAAATTAATGAATTTGATTAAGGGGGGCCAAGACAGTTTTACATTCAATTTAGGGAGGCCTATGACAAAAAAGGTTGAGAAGCACCGGTGTATAGTATTCAGCCTTTCGGGTGTGACTTGGTCAGGGATAGTTAGGGGATAGTAGTAATCGTCTAACTCTAGAAACGTCTCTCTCTCTCTCACTCTCTCTCACTCACTCTCTATCTCTATACAGTTCTAAAAGCACTCGTTTACGATGAATATTCATTGAGCAACGTGAACCAGCATCGAACCGTTGATAATATTTTCTTTAGATGTTATTAAAATTTCTATGTTAACTCTCGTGTGCATAAAATTACAGACTTTTTTTATGAACCAAGTTTTTGGTGACGCTATTGAACTTTTTATGATTTATTTTATTTATAGAATGTTTCCAATTACTATTCCCTCGGCGTCTTCACGTCAACGGTTATCGTATTTTTGTAAAGATGAGAGTAGGGGAGGGCATATTTTCAGGTTTGGTTTTCCTAGGATTTATTTAAATTTTGTTAAGTTATGTTGTTTTTAATAATTATTCCGATTCAGATATAAACAAAAATAAATATCATTAGAATATACGTACGCTTTTTTTAATCTAAATTTTGTTTTTTCACTTCAAAATTGTAAATATCTCCCGGGTGAGGCCAGGTAATCCAGCTAGTAAATAATTATATACGGCTGAATATATTATATGTTATTTTGAGGTCAACCCTATATTAGAAATTTTTTTTTATTTCATTGAAAATAAAAGCTGATGAAAAAAGAATGCGCCTTGGTACTCCATAGTGTGATGTATACCTAGGCGCGTATACAAGGCGAGGTGTTAAGGGCTTAAGCCCTCCCTGAAATTAATAAAATTAAAATAATAAATATTTATATTTTTGTACTCACACTTGACAATAATTAATTCTAGTCCAAAAGGTATTAGGTATAAGTAGGCGGTAAAAGTATCTAAATCAAATAGTCAGTCGATTTTTGTTAAATTTGTTATCATAGCCCTTGAAAATCTTGTAAAACTCTCCTCAAAATATTGTTTTGTACACGCGCCAGTGTACACCTGACATTTTGAACTACCGACGAGGACTATATCTTACGTGTTTACGAGATAATTACCCTTACAGCTAAATATACATATATAAATGTAATAAGCGATAAGTGTATACGATAGGTTAATAAGTTACAAATTCCGACCGGTCTCTGGGACCTTTAAACTGTTAAAAAAAAAAAAGAAAAAGATGTTTATAAGTCAGTCGATCAAAGTCAAGTCAATAATTATCAAAGATAAATAACAATGTAGGGAAACAATGGCTAGTGTCAGCGGTCGATTGGGAATTTGGAACACTGAGGAAAATGTGCGGCGTGACACCGGAAATGTTACACTGGCATTTGATCGAGTATGCGGTATCAGTCTACGAAAATGATTGACTATATGTGTTCACAAAATTCTTAGATGAAGTATACCGCATGAACGTGGTTATAACTAAAGACAGTTTTAGTTCTATTTTTCGTTTTTCGTATACAGTTATAACATTTTTAATCACTCCCATAATCGGCTGATAGAAATTGTAATTTTCAATTTCATGAATATATTTTGAATTTTATCAATACGATACGATGTATTATAAATAAAACGCATTCAACCGCAAGCCCATTTCGTTTTACACCCCGCACGGATCACCAGAATTAAATGCATGGTAGATCACTGCGGCACGTATTACCTGGCCGGTATGGATCTCGCGGCGTAACAATGCCTGTAAAAAAACATAATTGTTTCTTATACCAAATCTGTGTCGGGCGCGTTTCAGAAAACCTAATTGTGTCCGATTTTGTCGTTTTATCAACCATCGCAATCTTAAAACAACGCTTAACGTTTTTCTGCGCGTGCTCGACGTTTACACCGCGTCTCGTTCACGTTATATTTTTAGCGGCCGACAAAATATGAGAGAGAAACATTACAATACTGTTCTATGATTTCCGCGGAACGGAGTTCGTCATAAGCCGACGAGGACGTAGTCGAGAATTAATTGTTTGCGATTTTTTCATAATTTATTACTATTACACGTTTTGAGCGGTTGCGCGAGTGGCGCGCTACGTCCGCCCGTCGAGCTGAACACACGGTGATAACCACCCGTGACCAATGTGCAGAGTTGTATACGTGTAATCGACGAACCTTTCCCCGAACGACGCGTTCACACACGAGAACGCAACGCGTCCGTGGGGAATGAGAAATGCGCGAGAGCCACGGTTTAGGACCTAACCTACGTTTTAGGTCAACTTGGCGATGTACGGTATGGTGCACCGGTACAAATCGTTCGGCGATCGAAAAAACCTCCCACACCGGCCCGCGTCCACAAGTCGTTTTTAGACGGCCGATTAGCTGATATTACGTTTTCGTTTGTTTTTAGACCAACGAGCTGGTGTCGAATCAATCCATCGACGAGAACGGGAAAACCAATGACAGGAACACCGAGGGGCTGACGATCACCTACGGCATCGATGACAACCCGCCGTGGTATTTGTGCATCTTCATGGCTCTGCAGGTACACTTTGAAAGCGCTGAAAACGCGAACCGTCCAATTCAACTATGTTATACTTAATCTTAATTCTGCGGTCACACGGTGATCGTAAAACGTGATAGTTACTACCGTGATAGCTACTATCGAGAAACTGTCATCGTGTGAACAGATCAATAGTGACTATCAAACTATCACCAAAGCGACTCTCATACTATCATACGTGCATGATAGTGGAGAGTAAATATTACGAGAGTTATAGTCGTTATCATCGTGTGAACTACCAAATTTTGATGTTATTACTATCAGCTAACTCTTATAAAAGTGTATTAGATGCACCAAATTGTTTTCTACGTTTAATCCAGTTTTTAACCCAAATCCTTTTTTCAAGTGCCTTATATTTTCTTTTAATAACAAGTAATTCTTCGACTACTTGTATAATAGCAATCTCAATTTGTTCAGATGACATTTTAAACTCATAAAAATAAATAAAAAATCTTCAACGAGTATAATTTTTTGCAATCAAAAAACAATTACAATTACTGTACATACAATGCAGTACATTATACATTACAATACCATGTTATCATGTTATCATGTTACCGTGTTATAACTATCACAGTATCACGTAATTTGACGTGTGAACACTATAGTGATAGTCATGATAGCTATTTTGATAGCGTCGATAAAAACTATCACGTTTTACTATCACCGTGTGACCGCGGCTTTATTCGGCGAAGAACAAGATACTCCAGAAATAGAAAGCATTCGAGATATGTATTTTGCTTACAACGTACACAATGACGTACGAAATGCATTTTATTTCCCCTCTGAACAGGGAACACCTCCTCGTAGCGGACAAAACGTCAGCGACCGTTAGTGTCCGGTATTTGGAGGTTTCACTGTATTATGATATTGTTTCCGCCTACGAACGAGTAAATAATTCGTTGTGCAAAAATTTAGTGTACACTAATTATTTTGTCGCGGAAAACGATTAAGTTATGTCATGGTTCACGGTGAACGAAGCGTACTTAGACAATTTGCGACCAGATCAACACTTTTTACCCAAGTACTTCCGGCCCACACTCCACGTACACCATCGTTAAACATTTTTACACGACAATTTTTCACCGTTTGAGGCGTATCTAGCCGACCAATTGTTTACAGTAATATTTTTACTTCATTAACATCACAGCGCTTATTATCACACGTCGTCTGACCGATTATTAAGTCTTTCCATTTCCCGATTACCATGACCATTATGGACCTGTAAGAGTCTTAAACCCAGACAATTGGTCGTACCTAATGTGATCCACACACCTATAATGGGCTGTTAAACTCGTCTAACATTTCATTACGTAAACTTCAGTCAACTCCGCGAATACCCTTCACTTCGCACCCAGCATGGAACCATTTGTACAGCCGCAGCAAAATATACCGTTAGGTTCGCGCGTGGTAAACGAAAAGTCGAGGTAAGTTCACCGTCAAGTTTTTACTGCCGAGTTGTACGCCCGAAATGTCGATCGATCTGTATCATAAACAATGACGCGTACGTACATTATTACACGCATGGCACGTGCACCGCTTATTGTTTTTTCCCGGTCGTTGAAACGTGTTATAAGATTGTTTTTACGATTTTCTCCGTTGACGACAAACCGCTGATCGATCCACTGACAATCGCGTCTCCGTTCGAACGAATAATGACGAGAACCTCGAGTCCGTTTCGCGCGTCATCCCTTAACGTTTTCCTTTTGCAGCATTACCTCACGATGATCGGCGCCATCGTGTCCATACCGTTCATCCTCACACCGGCACTGTGCATGCGCGAAGACGATCCAGCTAGAGGTCACATCATATCCACCATGATATTCGTCACGGCCATAGTGACGTACGCGCAGGTCACGTTTGGATGCAGGTACCGTATACGGACGATAAATAAATGAATATAGCGATATACTCGTATGGTACAATAAAATATAATGTTTTAGAACTATTACACGAGTCACAGCTTGCACTAGAGTACACAGGGTGTACCACCGGGACTTATGCGATATCTCACGTGTTATTGGAGATAACCGAATTATCTCTGTTTTTTGCAAAGGCTATTTTGTTGACTATATTTTAGTAAACATAAGTCTATTACTAAAGAATTTATAATTTTTGTGAAAATCGAATAGAGCCATTTTAAAGAGCTTATTTTTCTAGACATTTTGACAGTCCAACTTTCAGTTTTTGTTGGATTCATGTTATAAAATAATTTTTCTAGCTTACAAAGAAATAATGTAAACTATTATCACCTCGTCATTTTTCCAATAAGGAAATGCTGATAATAATGTAATTATCAAAGCTCATAACTTCTAGCATTTGCATATTTTTTTTTGAGACCCTACAGATACCTATGTGAGCTATAAATTTGTTTTATGATACCTACATGTTAATATGTTTTAGTGAGTTCTCTAATTTGTATATGATATCTAACCTTAAGATAACTTGTAGCCGAAATCAGTAGTCTTACCACCAATTAGGCAACTTATATCTAATTGTATGAATCTTACAGGATGCGAATTATAATCAATTATGAATTAACGTATACGGTGTTAGTACCGTCATTTTCAAAATATAGAAATAGGTACTTTGAACCTTGTCGAACTTCAGTATTGGTTCGATCGTTGACCGACATCGATTTGTTTGGTTGTTGATTGAACTCCAAACGGCTGATGGCATTTGACGCGTGGGTACACAATGATAAAGGTTGATATTTAAACAATAAAGCGACAAAAACGCGAATTAAATACACAAAGATTATTTCGACTTTATTTCAAAATCACGGTATTCCACACCACTGAGTGTTTAACGTTAATAAACGTGCTCAACATTCCAAAGTTCGAAAAAAAAATTTGAACAGTTTTGCTTTAGAGTCCGGTAAGACCTTCGAAATGCGTTTTTAACGTCGTTAAAATATGTAGACAAAAAATATGCAAATCACATTCAGAATATGCGTTTAAAATATGAATAAATACATTAAAATGTCTCGTCGTATATGCATAAAAACGTCACAAATAATGATAAAAAAAATAATTGTCCCGGTTGAAAGGTTAATCTACTTTGTTTCATCAGTATAATGTTCGTTTAAAAAACATATAAAACCGCGTTCGCGAGGCAAAGAGTTGTTTATATTTTTTTTATCAAATTTGTGTTTTAGATTCTGAGTGAGACGAGGAATGTATTGGTATTAACTGTGTATTACTTCGATGGGTTTTTTTTCACCAAACCTTGTAACATTTTCGTATGGTTGACATTAACTTGGAGTTGTAATACATATAGCTTGAATTATTTAATTTCGACGAAATTCGTTGAGTTATCCGAATATCTAAATTAATTTCGATTAAGCCTTAAATACTATACAGTTTGTTGTCTAAGAATATTGACTGTTGGGACTTGAAAACTGCACTGTGTGCATATCATCATAATTTTTTAACTGTTAATATTAAAATAATTGAATCGAAATCCAAAACGTATAAATGCGATTTGTTTTCCCAACTGGATCTCGTCACTTTTATTATTGCGCTCAATGATCGTTACACATACTATATTATACTGCGATGTACTAAACAGTTATTACCGTTTAACACATGACTTTTGATATCTACTCTTTGTGCCGTTAAATTTAATAAAACCTAAGTGAATAATTCTATGTAGGACAAAATTAGAAACGTCTATATAATTTCTGTTATAAATGAAAAAAATTAAGAACCGATTATCAAAAACAAATCTAATGAATTTTTGCGTACCATATCAACGATAAATGAAACACATTTAGTTCACTAAAAAAACCATTAAGTCAATTATTAGCAAAATAAATCAAAAGCTTATGTACCGATGATCAGTTTAAACCAGTGTTTCCCAACCTTTTTTGCTCAACTCCCCGTTTAGATATTTAAAAATCCCCCCATCCGACAAATTAAAAAAAAAAGACCAAACAAAGCTTATCTTTAGCGATGCGATAAAATAAAAGTTTGTTCATTAGCATTTCTCTGTTATTTCATGTTATTATAGTGTGTATAAATGTTATGCATACCGACATAATTCTGTATATTACGTTTGGTACATTATTATTTTTGATTGTACGCTGCAGTAACATATATATTTTATTGCAATAAGTTAAGAATAATAAAAATAAAAGTGACAGTAGAATATCGCCCCATTTAGCGCCCCTTCCAGTAAAACGATCCCCTCTAAATTCAAAAAGCCCATAAGGATAACCACCCACGTTGGGATTCACTGCTTTACAGAAACGTTCATATTTGGCTTTGACGGTCCCAATAAATTGAAATATTTGTTAAATTTAAATAGTAAAAATGAATATAATTTTAAGATGTAAACCACAATATATTGTGATATCTTATGATTTTTAAGAACTGCGGAATTTACTTTAGTTACGTATTAATTTCGTGCGATCGTTTTATACACGAGTGAAAAATTAGATTTCAATAATTTATGTTATGTTACCTATGTGTTATTTAGCTGCATGGCGTATACCTAAATTATGTTTTTAATTAAGTGTAACCGCTAATAGGAGGGTACCGTGTAATAACAATGTTTCGTGTATGCGTAGTTTTTAATAATTTTGTATGTTTAGCTGTACAACACGAACGTAATTTCTGTTAAAAAAAAATGAATCGTTAATATTATTCAAGTATTACGTGATAACAAAAATGTAAATTCGTCTTTTCTTATTAATTTCGTGTTAGAAGCGAGAAATAATAAATATGTTAAACCATAATGGATCGCGCGATCATGCAAAGGTCGGAAAACACTGTCTTAACACAATACCGCGTCGTTGCTGCGTATTGTTCAAAGACTGCAGTTACCTACTTCTCTTCCCCCCGAGTCGGCACGAGCTAATCATGTCGGAACAAAATCGACGAAAAATAAAAAAAAAATAGTAACAATAATAATAATAAATACAAATATAAATTCGCTATTGGGACGATGTGTACGATGTAATAAAAAATAGCATTGAGTTGTTTTTTTTTTTTTCAAGCACTCTTCAACTCACGGCACCGCAACACTGCGTATTGCTTATCGCGGTACGAGTACTGTTGTGCAAATATATTTTCGGATTAACGGATGGTAACATTTACGCGAACGGCTTCGCACAGCAAAATATGTACGAGTGCCTGCAGTTCGTCACAATTATTATTATACTAGTACATCCGCAGCGACGGTGTTTGCGACAACCATAATGACTAGGGCTCGGAAGTTGATGCATTTTGCATTTTTTTTTGGAACGTTTTAGACGATGCTCTTCTGGCCACAAATGTGTTTCATTAGCATGTGGATCTGAATAACTAATTTTTATTTTGCATTTTTTTGCATTTTTTGGTGTTTTTTACTTTATAAGTCATTTTTTGACATTTTTAGGTCATTTTCCCACATTTCAAGTCATTTTTACTGATTTCACACTAGTTCACTTCTTATCGTTTCTTGTCGAACATTATGCCGATAACTTAAAACTTGGAAATTACCACGGACTAAGATTAGTACCTATCCGACTTTATCTCGCCGATTACATTCGCTGTTATCGTTTTGTAGTGAATACAATTATATAATTATAATTATTAACCTTTGATAAATTAATATAGAATTTTATAGTAAAATATTTAAAAAAATTGTATTTTTGTTAATTTAAAACAAATATTTATAATTTTTTAGGTCATTTTTTAGGACATTTTTTGTAATTTTTACGTCATATTTGCATTTTTTTTGGTCATTTTTTAATGTTTTTTAGGTCATCAACTTCACAGCCCTAATAATAACCATCTGTGCGGTGACGTTGGGCACAATCACTACCACGATAACTATCTGTACAGCCTTGCTATGACTTTACCTACTGGATTAGTATTGGTTTTTTCTTGTCGGTTAATTAATCACTTTTAGTGCGTATGTGTATAGGTGCAACACGTAACTTATCACTTATCTTTTGGTCTCTTATGGTCGCAACGTCAGTGTTTTGATGTTTTGAATTTGATGTTTAATCTTTTTATTGCGACCTATCTACGCGCGAGTGTATGGTGCCGAAATAAATCATTCCTGATGCCATTGCGATTGTATAAAAGCGACTTACGACCGTATTGTAATAATTTATTGTTTACGGATCAACTAAGAACTATTGATTGCCGTAACAATACCTAGAACAAGACTGCCACCCACCGAAATGTATATGTAGTTTTGAGCAACATCGATTTGAAAATTAAACTAAGATAATATACGAAGAGTACACAGGTACTCGAAACTATATAATGCTTAAATGCTTACAAATACGGGTCACAGTACGGTACTCTCAAATATTATGAAATACCCAGTGTAACCAAATAACACATTAGGCTTTTGGCGTTTTACAATTTTTCAAGTGATCACCGCTAGATTGCCCAGTATTAACGATACACAAGCATACACACATATTGTTTTTGAGACTGTCATCTACTGAAATGTGCCAGCGTTGAATTCAAATTATTATGATACAACTCTAGGGTAAGTCGCTATTTTCCGCTCAACTGCACATAACACGCAAATAAGTTTTTATTCGTTGTGTGAATGCCGCAATGCAAAATAAGGCAATCTTGTACTTTGACTTGGTGATTCATTTTTTATATCGAAAACGTAATACTACTAAATGAGTAAATGATATGTTGCATTAACAATTGGTTAAACATTGAAAAATGCAATATACAGAGTACAGACGCATAATGAAAAACTATATTTAATATGGCGTTCTATCGCTAACGCTCATTTTCAACCATCCGAAATCAGTAATTTTTCCAAACGAATACATTTTGAGTTGAAGCAATCTTGTTCAAAGGTGCTGCGCAAATCATGTTACCAATATTACGTATAATCGCACGTCGTACAGTCGCTGTTTAGTCGATTTCGCTGTTGAAGAGTAAACCCAGACTGTCGCGTCATGTGTTTATAAATAATAAAACCTATTATGCCGTTTAAGATAATAATATATAGGTACTTGTTGCGATAATTAATACGAGATTACATATATATATATATATATATATATATATATATATATATATATATTTAGTATCTTAACTTATTAAAATATAAATGTGAAATTGTATTTTGTGGACACGAGAAATCTCCGAAACTACTCGTACAAACGCCATGTAGTTTTTTTTATCATAGAATATATTGCAGATAAAATTGTAGGCCTAATTTTAATCCTCTAAGTTATTAATTAACTATTTACAAGTTTATAACGTATTCAATGCCAGCGAATAATTATAATAATAATAAACCTACGTGGTTTGGCCATCGTGAACATAATAATATTTTAATATAATATAAAATAGCACATTTATACAGATACATAATTGAGAGATTATTTATAATACGTAATTTTATATATTATTATGATTGAGGCACTCTCAAAGATTAACCATGACCAATAAAAAATCATTTCACATTTGTATACATAAAAAGTATTATAATTTTTTCTCAAGTAAGTTTTTACTTATTAAATACAATTTAAATGTACATCTTATATTAAATACAAGCATTCTATTAAAATATGGATAGTTAGTAGTTAAAATTAGTATTAATATTAGTAGTACGACTTAAAACTTAAATAATGTATCTAATGTAACCTGATAATTTTTTATGATTTATTATTTTTATTATATTTATTATTATTATATTATAATTACTATGTACCAAAACGGAACTGAGATTTACGATTGTTAACGATTTCTTGACAGGCTACCGATCGTGCAGGGAGGAACTATTTCGTTCCTAGTGCCGACATTGGCGATTTTGAAACTGCCGGAATGGAGATGTCCTTCGTCGGAAGTCATAAACAACATGAATGCCGCAGAACAAGAGGAACTATGGCAAGTGCGAATGAGAGAGCTTTCCGGTGCCATAGCCGTATCGGCCTTGTTCCAGGTGTTCATAGGATACTCCGGTAAGTGCGCCCTCGCGATATGTAGTGGACTGGCCGAGCACGGAATCCGCTGCAGGCGTAAATATTATAATACAATTGTAAACCAAGACTGTAGAAAATATATTATTTAAGAAAAAAACTCAGGTGAATTAACTGAGCAGGTCTGTACCACCATAAACAATACACCACTTCATAGTTTATATAAGGTATTTGACTTCAATTGTAATTCACATGAATAACGCTAAATACGTTTACACGATTTTTAAACATCTGTTGGTATTAATCGCATTACCGAAAGAGAACATATTTACATTATAAAAAACACTACTCGAACAGTTGCACAAGACCATGAGTAATAATTTATAATATTGACTTATAACTTATTATATTGACTGTACTTTCAGCATACCATGTGCGTTTAAAACAAAATATTGCTATACCACGTTATAAATAATAATAGAAATATCAAATATCAAGTAAAATTATCAACACGTTTTGTACACTTCTGTAGGAATCTGTAGGCGCTTTGTAAATGTTTTTTTCCTTAAAATGGCAAGTGGGTGTTTTAAATCACCCTTTGCCGAAAGCAACACGTAAAGGAGTAGCAAGATAATAATATGGCTAACTGTGCCTATACACTAGGGGCACGCAAAACTGAATCTTATTTTTACCGGCAAAGCCACGCACGAAAATGTTCCGATACCGAAAAAATAATATTTCTTATCCGTATACGAGAGAACTTGCACTATTTCTTCTCTTGGGGTGCCTCTGAAATCGATATATACCTATTACATAATAAATAATATTGCATTAATATTTTAATATGCACCGGGTGTTCATAATTTCATGTTACAAAATTTATGCCGCGAAAAACACATATAAAATAATTATTTTTCACGTCCTATCTCGTTTTAAAATAGTTTTGTTTTATATTTTCTCTGGTTTGGCTATTTTTAAGAGAAAATAAAACCACTGTTACATGCAATTCTGATCGCCCTGTATATAATACTATATGTTTGACCACTTTGACTGCTACCTTCAGACTTCCTTCACGTATGTTTACTTTCAGGTCTGATCGGCAAACTAATCAAGTACGTGACCCCGCTGACGATCGTCCCAACCGTGTCGCTGGTGGGCCTGTCGCTGTTCGAAAACGCAGCGGAATCCGCCTCCAAGCATTGGGGCATATCTATGGGGTACGTGGACGTCATGCGGCTCGACAGCGTTGTTACAGTGCACAATATAGGTGCGCAGTGCGCGGTCCGAGAAATACCGGTATCGTGAACTTGATTCCAGTGATCAAGCCATCGGTTCTGCCCAGCTCGACGATGAAGTAAAATCGCTGTTCCGATGCGATCCTAATCCGAAACGATTTCAAATACTTGGCGATAAACCGGATACGAATGCGAAACGCGCAATGTTGAATATAATATTAGACATTCCTGTTAAAAGCTTAAAAATTTCTCCCTCGAGTCGTGAAATTGGTCTTGTTTCATAAAATCTCCTACCTACATCTGAACAATAATAATCTATTTCAATTTAGTATTCATAAAGTTAATAGACAAATAA